>BROG01000002.1:3820000-4175000 GCA_030159075.1 Atrina japonica
TACCACTAATACCGTATAATACCGAATAAAAAGATTGTTTAGCAAGGAATGAATTTTGGCATTATTAGTGAGTGTTGAGATCGCTAAAATTTAATATTGCTAACAATTCAATCCTAACCGGAGGTAGGATATATATATAAAGGATCCGAAGAGAATGGAATTTATTATCTTTGTAAATAATAAACAGCAGTCATGTTTTCTTGTACAAATATAGGTACAGTTTACTGTTTTGACTGTGGATCTATACTACAATATCATACAAAGTATAGATGAATTACGGTTTATAGTCTGGTACAAATAAATTTTATAAATATGTTTTAATCATAAATTTGATAAAATTACTTCTCGCTAAAATCAATTACAATGTACCAATTTTTAAGGAAAAACGCTTGATTTTTATCTCGCTAAAATTTATACTTATATGATAGTTTAGTATCAGTGATTTTATAGTAAATACCTTTCGTTTGTTTATTACATCACTAACACCAGTCTTATATCTAAAGTATTGGATATAATTGGCATATAGTTTTCAAGATGTTAAAAATGTTCAACTGTTTACAGACGACGCATATATAAATACTAGAATAATATTATAGTTGTTAGGTTTGTTAATGAACCTCCACGGGAATATTTCGGGTTGACCAAGTCCATGGAAGGCGATTTGATCAACCCGACATATTGTCATGGACGGTCAATAATAAACCTAATAAATCGTTACATTATTCTCATTTAGGAAACGTTTTCAATTACCACTGTACACAAAACAGTGTTTCGTATCATCCGCCATTGCCCTCTATTTTTTGCTACTGACTATCCATAGGACCATGGACGACAGTCACGTGACTCTTTATACCCAATGAAATAGCAACATATTAGTCTGATACAAAACAGTGCTTCATATAAACCTTTTTCTTTGCGTACCATCGTTTGCTTACACTATAATTGGCAATGTATACTTACCTCTTTTATTCTGAAGGACTACCAAAACTACCAGAGAAGCATGAAGAGATTGAGGAAGAGGAAGTGAACGAAATAAAACGAGTTGCCAGACTTTTTGGACTGTCCTGTTTGCAGACTATATGCGATAATTACCTTACTGGACAGTATTGGTGCATATATGAATGATGAGACGGGAAAACGAATGAAGGAATTATTCTTCAACAAACCAGAATATGCGGATGTTGTGTTTACTGTTGGTGGTATGTATCTAGTAATGCGTATTGTCTGAATAGTACATGAATTAGTAGGCATTGTTTGAAACATTAGGGAATTCCATCTCTCTCTCTCTCTCTCTCTCTCTCTCTCTCTCTCTCTCTCTCTCTCTCTCTCTCTCTCTCTCTCTCTCTCTCTCATTTCTTTACCAAGTTCAAATTATTGTATCTAATTTTGACTGTTCCTGTTTCCTCTTACAGGAGTACAAATTTATGGACACAAGCTTGTGCTCTGCACCCGTTGTGACATAATGTCGACCATGTTCAGTGGACGTTTTGTTGAAGGTCAAACGGCCATTGCTCAGGTATAATCAGATTCGGATTCCGTTTTATGTCGAATTTTGCATTAAATGACAGTTTATAAAATATCCTGAATTCATTAGCAGAAAAGTCTTGGTGTAACTTTTAAAATGGTTTTAGTATCTATTATTATTGCGTTGTAGGTGAAAATGCAAGAAGACATATCGGAATGTTTCATGGATCTTCTAGAGTATCTGTACACAGACCAGGCACCAACAGAAGAGAGTGATTCTGTTGGAATTCTGGTTTTAGCGAATAAATACTGTCAGAAACGACTTATTACTTTTTGTGAACTTGATATCACCAAAGATATAGGGAGAAGTTTCACAAAACAGATAGAAAAATCAAACGTTGACGTCATACGTCTCTTATTATTTTCACAGGTAAGTCACTAAGTCACAACATAGCATATTTGGATATATATATATATATATATATATATATATATATATATATATATATATATATATATATATATATATATATACATAGTATATATATATATATATGTGTGTGTGTGTGTGTGTGTGTGTGTGTGTTAAGTGTAGATAATCACAATTTTCTATTAATATTTGCTTTATTCCGTCTGAAGAACCACGATGGTGATAGCGCTAACGGAATAAAGAAAATTTTGATACCAAATTATAATGATCTACACTTTACCAAGTAAACCAATATAATAAACTCATTTTGGTACTTTTTCACTTGCAATTGATAAATTCAACCTGACTAATTGTATATGCATACCATACTGGACCTTACCTTACTTTTACAAAATATATAGGAGTGTAAAAGTTTTTATACTTGTTTATAGCTCTCATTTGTTATTGTACATCAAGTGTAAGTAGAAAAAGTATAAACAATTGAAATAATTTTATTTGGTAAACACAGCTAACGCCACTTTAAACGGTGTTATCCAGTCGAAATATTACTTTAATATAAAATAATCAGCTGGTACCGAAGTAGCAGGTACTTGGTTTATGTATACCCTCGGGTACTCAAACGGTTCTCCAGTAGTGGCAACTGCACAGTGGTTGTATATACTATAAATATAACATAACATAAGATAACAAACGTTATAGTCTTGGTAAAAGGGGTCATAACAGATACTGAAGACTATCGTTTCTGTCAATAATACTTCATATGTTATATATGATATGGTTATTTATTTGTCATGTATTGATTTATTCTGAACGAACTGGCAGAAAAGTAACAAAGCGGACAAACGTAAAATAAATGGCTGTAAAAAGAACAGTCGGTTGCATTTTATTGGTTAAAATCGTATCCCATGATGACCGCTATATAACTATATGGTGGGTTTAAGATATCTGAAGGGACTAGATGGTAACTCCCTGTACATTCCAACATCGTTTAATATGTTCATAGCTTTTGCCATAATATTAAGTCTATTACAACCATGCAAACAATATTTTATAGTTACTTTCGCTTGACATGACTTGTGATAAATTCCATATAGTTTTGTAAATATTATAAACATAATACCAAAGTTATAATGCTCAAGACGATATCGTTTCTGTCAATTAGACTTCATCAGTTGAGCTCCAATTTGAAAAGTATGTGTATTTTCTAAAGATAAAGTGGTATCATACCAGGCCAAATAATATACT
This sequence comes from Atrina japonica, assembly GCA_030159075.1. NCBI lineage: Eukaryota > Metazoa > Mollusca > Bivalvia > Pterioida > Pinnidae > Atrina > Atrina japonica. The sequence goes on from BROG01000002.1 coordinate 3,823,140, forward strand.
GACCTACTATCGAAACATAAAGATTCAGTGACATCCATAGCGGGTTCGGCTTTCGTGCTCACAGACCCTCTTTAGTTCCTCAGTAGGTCACTAACAAACCATATAATTATTTGTGTGTAAGGTCAGTGAGCCGGCATATCTATCGCGTGGTCCGTTACATAATCGCTGCAATAATAGCTGAAACAAAAAGAAAAATAAATATTTATTAAGTGGTATCCATGGTTGAGTGGTTAGTCTAAGAGAGTATCGCGCTATGAATCACTTCTGACCAGTTTCAAGTTCCAAGTTCCGCTGGAACGTAAGCTGATTTTTGTGAGAAAGTTTGCCAGTTTACTTACTGAAGGCCGATGGTCTCTTCCCGGGTACATTGTAACCGGGTCTTCTCCTCCACCGTTAAAAACTGGCCGCCAATATATACCTGGAAAGGTTGTTGCGTGTGGCGTAAAACACTATTCAAATAAAAAAATAAAAATATATAAGACAAGGTTATATCGTCATAAATACAAGTTGGTATTCATCTAATGTCGCTCAGCTTGACTTCACAGAGTTAAGATAAATATAATTAAAATGGTTAGAACTATAAAAGATGATATGCAAAATTATGGTATTATTCCCTATCTCTGACAAAATGTTGCCGTGGCGATAAACAAGTACATTATTACATTCTCATTGTAGATTCACAATGCAGATCAGATGGCAGGATGGTGTTTACATTTCATATCCACGAACTATATGCTATTCCAAAAAATTCCGGAATTCTATCAGTTGGAAGGTACAAACAAAGCGTATATCGAAGAGCACAGATGGCCACCTGTGTCTTGCCTCAAATATTTAAAGAAATATGAACGAGAGATGAATAAACATGGAAAACAGTGTTCAATAATGTAATCATGACTGCAGTAGATTACTCAGTTTAGCCCAAAGAGTGATTTCACCGAAAGACTACTACTGTTTTAATATCAATCCCTAGTATTCACATCTTTGGACTAGGCCAATCTAACACCGGATGTTGCGGCTGTACATTGATATAACACACTCAAGGTTTTGGGGCAAACCAAACTTAAATGCCTTGAATAGTAATTTTAAATCGTTTGTTTATTTTCTTATGAAGAGAAATTGCCATTTCACTGATACGGAAACAATTAATTGTGGTCGGATGTTTTCCTAATACTATCCCAAAAGACGTGTTCAGAATCTCGGGATTGATGGGTGAAATAAAAGTTGTCTGGACAATATTGGTTTATTTACCATAGTAAAAAATGCATGTATATGCATTGTGCTTGTATTAATCTTGCAATTCATAGTATTCATAACCAATAATGTCTTTTATTTTTGGAACTAGCCAATTATTTTATACTAAAGCAATATTTCCCTCATTACGCACCATTTAAATTCTAAACTTGTCAATAGCTAAGATATTCATTTTTACAGCAATACATTTAGATTTTTATTTGGCCTTGTGTGATACCATTTTTCTTTCGGAAATATACATTTTAGTTATATTATATTCTAGCTCATATGATTACGACTCATCGACAGAAACGATCGTCTTCAGCTTTTATTTTGGGCTCGTTTGCAAAACTATTAACTTTGGTATTGTTAATGATATCTACCATATTTATACAATATTATATGAATTACCTGTGAAATGTTGATTTGACATGAGAGACGCCGCTGGTGTCTCTAATCTGCAGATAATACTGACGACTCCTTGACACCTGATACCATTTCTGGATATCTTAGAAGAATATTCCGTGTTTTATTATGTTTTATGGATTTCTTTACAATATGCGTGTATATGCTTTTATATTGTACACTTTTTAATTACAGAAAATGTGAAACAATTTATTGATTTTATTAATCGGGTTCGGAGAATAACGATTAACCAGAAAAGATATGGATACATGTATGTTAAAAGTTTTATCAATTGGATCAAAAGTTATTGCTTCTTTTTATAGCCAATAGTGCTGTATAAAGAACAGGACAAACTGTAAGCATTTAATTTTAATACTCGTTGAAAACCAGAATAAAGAGTCATCCCGATGTTTTATATCTTTTCCTCTCTCTCTCTCTCTCTCTCTCTCTCTCTCTCTCTCTCTCTCTCTCTCTCTCTCTCTCTCTCTCTCTCATTGTAGATGATAGTCATTCATTCTAAAGTAAGTGTTGTCTTCATTTACATTACCAATCTAAGTGTAGACAAAGTATCTTCCAGTGTCAAGAGTTATCGCTCTTCGTATATCCAACTTCTGCAATCTACCCTAAACATGTTAGGGGTGGAGTCAAGGAGTCTAGTATAGCATTGTCATCTGAATATTTATATGGATTCATAGTATGCATTAGGAAAAGGCGATTAGGTACGATTTGGAACCCTTTTAGAACCTTTGAAATAGCATTCACCCTACCAAATTCTGACAAACAAGTTGTCATGTATCAATGTTTGTATTAACGCACAACTACTTGACTGACAAAATATGAGTATGCTTTTGTTAAATTGAAGTATTTCTTCAGAGAATTCCAAACTTTTGTCTGTTTTGTTTTTTTCTCAATACGTTTATTTTTCTTCGACTTAATCCTATTTATCATTAATTTAAAACATTTACCATTTTATCATTAAATACCTCTAGAACTGATACAGGATTTTTATTCCACCTTTGGCAAAATACTCGGAATTTGATTGGTTTAGAAGGATACGACATATTCTTGTATCGCGTTACCTCTCCACCTGATATTAGTTTTCATATCACCCTCCACCGGTGACGTCACTTTTAGCAGACGAGAGATGTTAACAAAGACAGGTTTGCTCCGCGCAGCGGAGAAGAAATAACTAGGGTTAGAACGAAGCTGCATTAAAAAAATACTTTAAGATGCAACAAAAAGGCTTGTCTTCGTTGCGATAAATTCGTTCCAATACAAAATTTTTTCATGGACTCAATATATTTTCGTATCACTCCTGTAAAACACTATATAAATAATAATACCGTTGGAACATAGAACTGAAGGCTTAAGAGAAAAATGGACAGGAACTCCTGCACAGACTTCCGGGACTGTGTCCCCAATATGGAAATTATTTGTTTTTTATTTTTAGCACCGTGTCCACTGCAGATCATTGTCATTTTGAAAACAATTGTATCATACCAATTGTTTGTTGTCCTGAAAGCAGATATTAATCTTTATCTTGAACAATAGGTCTTTTAAATATCAAATAATCATTTGTGTGGTCGTGTTGTAAGTAATGCAGCTAGAAATCTAGAAAAATTAAGAAAAATACAGGTTTCATGTGATAAAATAGACATTTTGGTAATTACAACTCAATCACGTTATAACATTTTTGTCGTATATTGGAAACAGTATTGAACTTGAATCTGAATGTTGTTTTGTGCAATACTCAACCATATTTCAATCATAAGGTGACGACCAGTTTTTTTTACAATTTATACGGGAAGAAACCACCGGTCATCCTCAGGCAAGTAAATTGGTGAACTTCCTCACAAAATCAGCTTAGGTACAGGGACTGACTAGAGGTGAGATACTGCGCGCTGCTTTAACCACTCGGTCACTCAGCAAGTATAGACTACGTGGTATTGGATGCAAAAATAAATCGTAGGAATACGCAGAAAAAGTGCGATTTGCTGAATTTTAAATTGAAATTTAGAAATGAACACACAAATGAAGAAAGCAATATTTCACAATTATCAAAAGGTATTATGGTACATATTATCAAATAACATCATACACGGGAGTAAAACAAACATAATTAGTTAAATTCTAAATAACACATTATAATTGTTGTTAAGATGCGAGATCTAGAATAACCTCAAATAAAATTGCTGTTATAAGAATAACAGAACATCCTGGTTATCGTAAACAAATTTTAAAATATTTTATAGATGTTCATTCATTATATTCATAATTTGAATCGACAAAAACAATAATGAAAATACGCAGAATTAAATGAATTATAGATTGGAATCATGAAACACAAATGATTATCACCCCAAAAATTCGTGGCAATTGGTCACATGACAAATACACAAATACAAAGTAAAATCTCCCCCTCTCTCTCTCTCTCTCTCTCTCTCTCTCTCTCTCTCTCTCTCTCTCTCTCTCTCAGTTGTCCTTTTGTATACAAAATCATTGCTGTCCGTGTACAGTCGTAGTTCATTAGTTCAACACGCCATTACTCGTTTCACGAGAATTCAGACACGTGTCACCCGCACGTGCTCCGTGTTCACAGATTTTGTTGGAAGATAAATCAATACAAAGGTTTATGAAAATGTTCAAATGTGATAGATGTACTGATTGATTATATCAATTCTGGATCATTTAATCTTTTTATTAGCAGGTCTGGTGTTTTCTCTTTCGTACAGTTTCGGACATTGTCAATAAAATCCAACGAACACTCCATTTCAGCGTGTGTCGTTTGTAAATATCGAATATTGGATCAGGTTTGATTGACATTTTAAATTTTTTCATACTCCTTCAATTCTCTATTTTAAATGGTGGTTATTGCTGCAATTAGCAGTGAACTGGAAATGATTTTGACAGGCGCATGCATGTGGCTCTTCTCTTTGGTTTCATAGTCTCTGAAGCGTTTAATAACTAGGAAGAACACGACATTACGCGAACCCCCAAGTAATAATATGTGTAAGAGAGACGCTCTATTCTTATTTGTGTTGCCGCTCATACAATGCCACTATTGTCAGTTTTCAAACTGCAATAAAAGTTTTATTAAAAACTTCATCATAAAATTGTATAGATAGCACTCAACACACGCCCGACATGATTATAGGCCAAACAGGGACATAACGCCTTTGTGTGGGGTAAAGTGGTACAATGATCCGACACTTAGACCACTTTTGGTGGAGCTATTTAGATGTATTACGCAGTCCGTCCGCCGTATGAATACATACATGAAAAAATATATAGGACATGGGCGGTCATAAGGCTTTAAACATTTAGAACCTTGAATTCATATCAGGACCGTCATTTACAATACTTTTAAACTACAATGTAAATCTGTCATTTTGTAAATTATCGTGTATACAGGTGCTCTATAATTACATGACAAAGCGTAAGAATAGGTAGGAGTACTCGATATAGTGAGATAGGAAAGTTTGGAACTTTGAGTCCGGAAAAGTATGAGAATATAAAGACATATAGTATTGACCTTTAAAATCCTCCGTGCATCATATACCCTTTACAAATTTACACAAGAACAATGGTCTCAGTTAGATATTTTCAGTCATCTATGAAAAATATTGCTGTTTTGCATTTTTCAGTGATTGAACCGATAACCCTTGGTTAGAACTAATAGCTATACAGTCTCATTTTTTCAACAAAATATAATGTAACCAAAATATTTCTGATATTCAAAAACCCCAAATTATTTTTGCAAGAAGTTACAAATAAATGAAGTGTGTTTTGAACCTAATTTAGATATTTATTTTCTCTTTTCATCAGTGATATAAAAGCTTGTTACAATAATGAAGCTGTTTCAAATGCTTTACGACTGATATTCCAATTTTAATAATATGTACTACTTAGCTTAGAAAATTAGAGTATCTTTGTAAATCTTTAACATTCTGGATCTCAGTGCTTGATTTATCCCTAGAGGTGTATTTCATATCATAGCTTCGTTTATTTCACTGGAATCATATGATACCAACATGATAATTCAAGATGTAGACATAGTATGTTTACATGATATATACCTGGAAATTTCCACTGCTGTTGAATTGTCGCCATTTTCGCCCTGATATAAGAAATGAAGCCGAAATTTTCAAGCTATATAAATGAAGCACGTCACCCGTGAGACTATGGTACTTTAGGTCGTGAAAGGGTGAAAATACTACATACTATAAATTTCTCTCCTGTTTAATTTCAGACATTTTTGCCCTCAGATGAGAGGGCGAATTGAAAATTGAAGGCTAAACTGTTGAGCTAAATAATTGAACTACGAATATTCATGACATCCTTAAGGCCATGGTCATTTAGGGATAATTTAAGACCTGGTGAATATGTTTCTGTCGTAAAAGTGTGAAAATAATCAGGTATACAGTAGTTAAACTGGAGATGACATATACAACAAGTTCATTATACCGACCGTAATATTTGCGGAACGTTGACTCTGAGAATTGGTGAATCGGGGTGAAATACACAAAGTCACTTTACAGTTAAATTGCCAAGACACCGATAGGTATATAGAAACGTAACAAAGGAATCAATTTATGTATCCCATCACTAGTTAAATATTTTGACAAATTAATATTTACCTTCTAAATTTCATGACAAATTTGGCAATTAGAAATAAAACATTTTTAAAGTATCATCTAGATGAAAATAAATCTAGCCAAAGAAGGTGGATAAGACTGATATCACGATAAATTAGTATGATATATTATCGATTATGACACAGTCAAAATTTAATCTTTATTCATTGTATACCTATATGATATATGGGTAAAGGTAGTTGCACTAGTTGAAACACTACATGTGTGTTGATGCCTAAGATTAGTCAGAGTTGCATAATTTTGCATGACTAATACTTGTAATAGATATCACATAGAACGGATACAGGTGTCATCCACATTTTCAGATTCCAGGGCTTTTCACGTTCTGTTTAAGAAAGTTAAAGGGCTGATTTAAAATGATAATCACCTTGTCAGTTACAAAAACACCTAAAAACTTTATAATAGTTTATCGTACATTCAAATTTCCGTATAAAGCAACATTCTCACTGTCAATCCTACTAAAATCAATCAAATAACATTAGATATTATTGCTCCAGTAAACCTTTTGCTAAACGGTGCTTCTCATTTCCCCATTTTCAACAATCCACTAAGTTTACGATCACTATAATGACCTTCCATGCGATTACCATTTTTCACTAACTGAAATGTTGAGTTACCTATTCGATAGTAAGTGTTGATTTGTTTATGCCGATTTTGACAAAGGTTTATTTCTCACTTGTTTTCAATTATATTTGGCTGTAGACTCGCGGGGTGTGACCGGTCGACGGTGTTCTACGTTAGACATGATCCAATCACTGGAGATCAGTTTCTATAAAATGTCCAATGAACCATCTGACTTTCATTGTTTTGGAATCTGTGTTTTTTTATCATAAGTTTATTGATATGAAGATTTTAAATTAGTTTTGTTAATTAATTTAATTAGGAATATGAACGACATTTATTTAATGTATTTTAATCCGTATGTTACAAGGCTAAAGATGTTCTATTTGGGATATCTTAAGTTTAATTTTTGGGAAATTTGTAATCTGATTGAAAAATGCAGCAATAAGAATGTGACCTCTTTCAGAAATTTATATAGAGGGTGAACATCCCCACTTAGTTACCCAGTCTGATTTATTAAGTGTTTCTACCTTTTTTACATTTTACAATCTATATATACATCAATTCAGTTGTATTGCATATATTATTTACTATACATACTTTAACCCTTTCACCCCTAACTGTAATTGGAATGCACTTTATAATTGTTTAGATCAATCTATTTACGGTTTGTAAGGGTGAAAGTTAAATTTCTTTATATTGGAAAGTTGGAGTATGAAGATGATTTTCAGGGGAAAGGGGGACAAATAAGGAATTTGATATTGCATTAAGAGCAACTCGTTGAATCCATCCGCTGCAGCGATCGCGTGCAAAAGAAACGTATGTTTAGTTTTGTATATGTATTGCATTACGCACAAAACAAAACGTGTACTCTGCCTCAACATTGAATACTTTTCATTAACCAACTGGAAAGTTTATGTTAACCCTCATAATACCGGTATAAATAGCGAAAAAAAACAACAAAACTTTGAAATATATCTTAAATTTGAATAACAACATTAAAAAATACAATTGTAATTGGGGTCAAAGGTCAATTGAGATCCTCCAGATTTAATTGTTTTGCTTTAGCCAATCATCGAGAGGAATTTCCGCATATTTAAAATTACATCGTCTGGACGTTTTAACGTTATAACATACTCTGGTAGTCTGGCGTATGTAAGTTGTGATGGGATAAATACCCCAACAATACTAACAAAATAGGGGCCTCTGTGTCTGAGTCGTTAGAGCATCGCGCTTTGAACCATGAAGTCTCTTACTTCTGGTCAACGCATGTTAGAGTCCCGCTGGAACCTGAACTGATTTTTGTGAGAAAGTCTGCCAGTTTACTTGCAGAAGACCGGTGGTCTCTTCCAGGTTAACCGGGCTTTCAATCATTAAAAATGGCCGCTACGATATAACTGAAATATTTTTGAGAGTGGCGTAAAACACTGTTCAAAATCAAATAGAATCAAACAAAATATATATTATTACAGGTATTGCACTCTTGGTTTTTGTTGTTGTTGTTGTTGTTGTTGTTGTTGTTTAACGCCCCACTCTGAACTCTTCGTCTGGCAATAGAAAATTGATCTATGATGAAGGTAACTCGGTTCTGTTAATATTGTATAGATACCGTTTGTACTGATTACGGTATTGTAACCGGTGAACTATGACCTGAAAATTAATAGGTCTCCTCTATTACCGGTGATTAACCCAAGTATGAAAACTGTCACTCCTGTTAACTACATTGCACCCGTTAAACTAACGCGCATTTTGTAGGTATTCCAGTGTACAACTCTGATCAATAACCGTGAGGAAAATCGGAAATAAAACATTTTCAAATTTTTGGGTAGATTTTATTTTATGATTATTCTATAGAAAGGACAGTTAGCCTACAAATTATTTCTAACCAAGATCTATAGACATTAATGTCAATAACAGCTTGTTCTGTGTCAGATACAAATTGCATAAAGACAAACTTTTTATCCCGTTCATCACTACAGACCAAAATAGACCTGTCTAAACAATAGAAAAGAGAGTACCATTTATAAATATAGGGGTGAAAGGGTTAAAATGTCATGACCTTCACAGTAAGAAAATTAAAATTTAAAATAAAAATTTATGAATTAAAAGAAAACTGATACTCTCACTATTAAAGTAATCTAAAAAAATAAATACAATGTTATCCTGAAGAGAGTGCTCAGAATGAAGTATTATTAGATCCAAGTGTACACATAAACCTACCAAGAGAAGTTAGTGTAAATATGCATGATGTTGGGTCATTGGTGTCTCTGATACAGTTAAATAAACTAGGTCAAATCGAAAGCTGAATCTACATTCAAAGAACAAAATATGTATGTCTATATCAATGTGCATTGATACACATACTTGTTTCAATCAATTTAATCCCAACCCTGTTCACTTGGTTAAAGACCCAACTAAAGCTGAGGTGGGCGTTCTCGCTCGCTTGGACAATTGTTATTTACTGTATTTTGTTACAGAAGGTCATAACATTATACATGTACATTTATTTGTTATTATTATATCATAAAATGTTTATATGTACTGGCAAAATATTATTTACTGTTTTATTTTTAATATTGAGTCCCAAATTAAACTGCATGGGGTTTAAAATAGCTATACCGTCTAAGGGGTTATCCTACCTCTAGATTTCCAGAAGTCCGTATTGTTTTATATTCACCAGATTTGTATTATTGTCTCCGATGTCTCCTGAAATCATGTCTTTGCTATCTGCGATTTAATATTATATAAACTATATTTAAACCCTATAGAATACCGTGGAATTGAAGTATTTATGGTAATTTATAAAAACATTCAAAATGTGATGCTCATCTCATTAAGTAATTACCAAGAACTCATGATTACACGAAAATGAAATTTGACCCTGAACACAAGAATCAAAAAAAAAAAACACGATAAAATATAAACTGTTATTTCGTATAAAACTCTCTATGACAACAATAAACACTCATTTATAAGTTATTAACCTTTCACCACTGAGTGGTATGCCCTTTTATATTGTCTTAGACCAATCTATTATGCTATCTATTGTAGAAAGGGTAGTTTTATGTATAAGTACCTAAAAGTGTAGTTACATGAAACAGTAATTATACCCGAGTAATTTAATAGTCATCAATTAAGAAGAAAGGGAACTTTGAGATAGGCTGAAGAAATATTACGTATAGTTAAGTCTGTATTTTGCTTTCAAAATGCCTTGAGTACCTGAAATAGAGTGCTGTCATGGTCGTTGTTTCATATTATTTCACAAAAAACCCGAAATTTTTTACCATTCCCGCTCATTTTATTTGCCTTTCTTTTAATATGACGAACAAGCATATGGCCATACAGATGTTTTGGAATGCGTACTTTCTCTTCTTTTTAAACAAGAAAGAAAAAAATCAATACAGCTATCTTTATGATTTTATTCAAGCATAGTTTTATATCTGACGAATCAAAAATGAGCAAATTGGATTCTGCAAATGTGATAGTCATTAAGTTACCTCTTCCCAGATCATTTTCATTTCAATGAATTTAAAACATTATCATTTGAACGGAAAAAATGTATCCTAGCTTCTATTGTCAACTGCTGTGTTGTATTTACCGTCGTCGAAACAACCCCGTCACGGTGTATTTAGCGTTGTTATAACCCTGGTTGTAAACAGATTATCCTTAATGTAATATTGTTACAATAACGGTTAAACGCCAAACCTTATATTAAATCATATTTACATTTAAGGGATATTAGCTGTGTTTACCAAAAACAAAACTTATTTCGATTTTTACTACTTCTACATTATTAATTGTAAATATATTAACTGTGTTTACTCTTGTACTAGATGTATAATAACAAATGAGAGTTTAATATAGGGATTAAATACCTTATATTCGTATATACTTCGTATTAAATACCTTATATTCGTATATACTTCGTATTAAATTGTATATTCGTATATACTTCGTAAATTAAATACTTATATTCGTATATACTTCGTATAACCTATTCGTATATACTTCGTATTAAATACCTTATATTCGTATATACTTCGTATTAAATACCTTATATTCGTATATACTTCGTATTAAATACCTTATATTCGTATATACTTCGTATTAAATACCTTATATTCGTATATACTTCGTATTAAATACCTTATATTCGTATATACTTTGTGAAAATAAGCTCAGGTCCAGTACAAATAGTTAATCAAATGAAAATTGAAAAAGTGCCAAACATGGGTTTCTCAGCAATTTTCACAAAATATATAGGGATTGAAGAATTTTTATGCCTGTGTCGTTTATTCGTTTCCAATTTTGGTAAATTGAAAATGGGTACACTACTACATACATAGGTGTCACGAAGGAATACATTAGATTTCAATTTAAATCCAGAAATTATTTAAGTTCTTTAGGAAGGAAGATAAAATGTAATTTTTCTGTATTTAGATTGAAAACAAATATTTTCCTTCGTGACACCTGTATATCTCTCTCTTTTTTGTCATTGTATATCAATCTAAGTAGTAAAAACAGCTAATGCCCCCTTAATTAATTTTTTTACAATAAGTGTTAAGCACCAAACCTTGTAGTAAATCATATTTATATTAAGGATTGCAGAATGAACCCTGATATATTTTTACAATTAGGGTACATGTTATACATATCCTTTCTCAATGTAAAATTATAGTAATGTTTTTCTTTTATTTTTTCTTTCGGCAATATACTTTGATATTAAATTCGAGCTCAATTGAAGAAGTTCTTTTGACAGAAACGATCATGTTGAGCATTTGTTTCGGCCTCTTTTGTAAAACTATAACGTTGGTTTTGTAAATCCTATTTGTTACCTTTCATTCTGAAGTTAGGTCACATGACCCCGTGTATACAGATTCATGACCCTATATTATGTTAATTTGCAATAACGGTTTCAAACTTTTAAAATAAACAAAAAATAATAAACCGTTCTTGCAGCACATAGGTGTGTAACTTTTTCATATCTAGAACTCGGAATTCCCGCGGTACTTTCACTGTAAGATTTGCCAATCTCAACCCAGCTGCTCCTTGCCGTTCGTAACATATGATACCATAAAAACACCACGCCTTAGTATATCTAAGGATTGATATTGATAGTTTAAGTTATCGGGCCAAAACACAAAAACCGGATTGTATACTTGATAAACCGTGATGCGGTCTATGCAATGAATACTCATCGGAGTTGTTTTATTGTTATGGCTCGATTACATAAATTATAAAATTTAAACCTTAAAACACTTTTTCCTTACATGAACAAGATTTATTGTGTTTCAACTAAAAAGCAATGTTTTTTTCACCGTGTGCATTGCTACGCTGCCTTTATCCAATCGAAATTGTCATCCAGTAAATGGTGTCATTTGCTAAATTTTAAATACATGCATTAGTCATGTTCTCAAATTTAAATTTTAAATTTTGAAAATGACACAGGTATCTCGGTAGTTTCAGAAATGTCGTTTTTCTCACCATCGCCATTTCAGAAATTAAAATTTCTTCTAAAATAATAAATTTTTACTATGATAACTTTTTTTACATTACTGTTTGGTCACTGTCCTTTTGTTTCAATTTGATCTAATATATCTGTGTAAATTAAAGATCAATTGATGAAGCTTTTCAACGGAAATCATCTTGATCAATTATTTAGGTTTTTCATAAACTAATGTGACGTCGGCTGTACATCATGTAACATCTACAGCATATATAAGACTTACTATTAAAGGGGCAAAAGCTGTATTTACAAAAGAAATATTTCGATTTTTTGTCTACTTTTACTGCTTGTACTTGGTGTATAACAGGAGTTATACATAGGCATAAAACTCTTATATTCCTATATATTTTGTGAAGATAAGGTCAGGTCCAGTGTGTGTGGAATGAATATACAAAGAAATAAGGTTGAGTTAATCAATTACAATTGAAAAATGCCAAACCTCAGTTTCTCATGCAATTTTCAAAAAATATATGGGAATTTAAGAATTTTTATGCCTGTGTATATCTTGTTTTATTACAGTTAATGCCCCTTTTTTAAGAATACCATTAATATTCTCGAAACTGAATGCAAAAAAATACATTAAGGATAAAACGAAATACATGTAATTTATTTTTTACAATTATATTCAATAAGGGTTTGATGCTTAACCCTTTATGATATGTTTCGTACGTAATTTTCAGATTTCAGATACTGCACTAAAACGACGATACAACGAGGGGTAGAGCTCCTCTGATCCTCTATTCTATGTCGATTATACAGGAAATCTTGCCCTACCGTCATCATTAACGGGGCTTTTTAAGAGAATTTTATGAATTTCTTTAAAATTTCTTTAAATTTCTTTTTGTTTTCTATAACAAAATAATTCTAGTTGCTGAAATGCCTTTAATTGCATTCAAAAACAATATCCGGTATCAAATGTACGATTTCATAAAGAACTTTATAGCGCTGTCAATTGTACCATGGATAAATGCTTATTTGATATAATCTATACTTATTACTCTATTTTCTTGCGTGTTAGGTAAATCTGAGGTGTAATGTTAGTGATATAATGTTGGTGACTGTGACCTATTTAAAATATGCTTACACAATTGCTGAAGCATTGTTATTCATGAGCCGATTTTAATTCTACCCTACCTCTCCATATCGTAATATTCTTTCACATATCGTTAACAGGAAGTGATTTAAAAACTTTTCAATTACTTTTTATTTCCAAATGTAACTACCCGTATATCTGTACTTAATCTTTATGATTATTCAGAATACGGCATAATTTCATATTTCACATCTATTTCTGAACATTAAAAGACGTGTTTTTGATTTTATGTGAAATTAAAATTAAACCTTTAAACTTGTTTATTGAGATTCATCTGCTCGCTCTAAATATCACCTGCAGATTTCATCTTTTTGTCCCTTCATCTACTTTTTCTCTCTCTGTAGTTTAACCCCCTACTTTTGTCGATATAAATCGGAATTTCAGTGGTTGAAACGTATCGCAATTACATCTCGCCGTAATTACGTGTAATGTCATTGCAGAAAGCATAGCCTGTTTTTCAAGTTGACAATGAAAGCATTAAAATGAAAGGAATGTCAAAATCTAAACACATGACTAAATTCACACGGATTTCTGTCATGGTCTTTATGATGTTTGTTTTACGACACCAACTTTATTTAGATTATCAAAGTGGTAGACAGCTTGACAGACGACAGATGTTGCGGCGCGCGCAGTGATCTTTCACTCGCGCGCGGGAAATTCAACTCGAGAGAAAATAGCAGATGATGCACCACACTTCTTTGTGTGTCGTGACATATGCCACAGTATTTGCCCAACCGATTTTCTGATCTTGTCAACAAAATCATAGAGATACGACCGCAGCTTGACTCGACTGATATATTGTATTAGTTGTGAAAGACAGTGATTTATCAGATTATGTCGTAATGATCCCAATGTGATAAGCGAGTAGGACACGCAGTCATAGCTTTCTATTTTCTATAAAATGATACACACGTACATATAGAAATAGTATGTGTAAAAATTGATTCCCCAACTAATTCAAAGAACCAAAATTGCTGCTGAATTTAAATCGGAGAATTCTTTGTTCTGATGTTTTTGCTCTTTCTTGTTGAGTTTAGTTTTAATTGTTTTTGCTTCTTTTTGTTTTGTTTTGTTTTGGGTTTGTTTTTTTTGTTTTTTTTTGTAATGATTTTTTTTTTGTAAGTTTGTTAATGTGAGTTCCTTTTTTTCTTGTTTTAACATGTATACCATACAAAAAAAGGAGTTTTATAATTGGCCAGTTCAGTTACGAGCTCTTTTATAGCGGAAGATAAAACCCAGTTAATGGGAAATGACCAACGGCCGTCAGTCGGTAAACTGGCAAACGTTTGGCTACGTAATTGCACGATTCCGCAGCATTTTACCGGAGAATGATCGATGATTTTCAGAGCAATCATGATAAATACAAAACTGCCAGTAAGAAATATTAATACAGTCCAGAGATATAGAAAGACCTAAAGCTGATCGTCAAAACCCTTAAGGGTGGTAACGGGCAACTGCCGACGTGTCGAAAAGAAGTATGTAAAGTCGTTTTATAGCTTTTGGCTTCAAGGCCGGCCGTCGTCTAGCACTTTTTGTATTGGAATAAGCAGCAAGAAGATACAATGTGCCTTATAATTGAGCAAAGATGATATTCTAAATTCATTTTTGTGGAAATTTAACAACGACCGGCATCCACGGGGTCAATAATAATAATAATAATAATAATAATAATAATAATATAATAATAATAATAATAATAATAATAATAATAGTAATAATAATGATATAAAGATTTGTGTAAGAAACGAAAACAAAGACAATGACAATTACTTTATTCTCATAAACTAATTTACATCAGTGTAGAGAACATATAAGATATATACAAATATACAATACAAATCAAATCATCTCACGCAGCAGTTAGCATGATTAGTGAATCTCTAAATCAGTCTGGAGGTTGGACTCTGTTCTTAATATAAATTATAAATTTAATTAATTTTAACAACAAAATTTTATCTGTGGAGTCAATGAGATTTTTATACTTAAATGAATTAGAGTGATATATTTCAGGTAATAATGTTTCCCTTATGGATGCAATGCCAATATCCCTTCATTTTAAAAGATAATGATATTCATCTCCAATTTCCTCTAAAACTGCCAGGTGTTAATAATCTTATATAATCTTCATTATGAAAATAATCAAATGAAAATAATCTAAAACTCTAGTCGTATTTAATTTGGAATTTAACAACAACTGGTGAGGTCAAAGTATGACAAATGATTTGTATAAATGCACAGATGTACCTGTAGACAATTGATATATGTGCTATAGTTTGTTGTTTTTTTTAAAAGCCAGTTATTTGGGGCGACTCTGATTAAAATTTGAATTTCAGATTACCTTGGCCTTCTGAACTGCTTGCAAATATTACAAAAAGGCGCTAATATTGTGCTGAAAATTAATGTTTCCGAACATTTTAATCGTAATTTCTGAACGTCATACTTTTAAGAATCTAGCTCAAAAGGTATATGTAGGCGTGGTCCGTTTAAAATTGAAATGAATATCTTAACAAGTCAAATAAACTAATATCACGTAATATGTGCTCTGACAGATGTTCATGAAATTCCGTTTAGATTTTTTCAAAAGGAAAATTTCTGTTATTGTATATAACTCCATCTATTGTATTGTTTTAGAATTACATGACATATTGTCCAATTTACAAATTTCAGTTCTTGGACCGGTGTGTCTAACATTTTGCCCAGTCAAATTTTCTCTGTACACAACTTAATGTGTATACAAGCTACACGTACACGCGCTATGGCGTCAAAATATAATTCTGTAACGTAGGATTTCTATGTATTACTATACAGTACAAAGTTGCGTTATTTACAGGTATGTTAGTTAACATGTATTTGATTGGTTTCATGTCCTTCGGATGAGACAATAAAAATCGAGGTCCCCTGTCACAGTAGGTGAACCCTTACTGCTCAATGACCGTGTCGAGCATAGGCAAAAATTTATGGGGCGCCGTTTTACTTTTGAATACCAATTAGTGATATAACTTATTCGAATAACGTGATATCACCTATTTGAAAGAGTGATATGACCTATTCGAAAGAGTGATATCAATTAAAACAATTTTGTGCAGAATTCGGACCCTAGTTCAAAATGGCGGGAGTCGGCAGTGTGGTTTCGGCGGCTCTGTTTGCTTGGAATAGTGAACTCCGTCCAAATCCTACAACAGATAAGTGATATCAATTAATCGAATGATTACACTTATTCTAATAGAATAAGTGTAAGCATTCGATTATTCAAATTTGGAAATAGTAAAATCATTATGCCCCCCCCCCCCCCATTTCTTCCATAAATGTAGATCTGCAGTGAATATCACCAGAAAGAACAAAGCGCAAAGGACGATATTACGGTATCGTGATAAAGGCGCAGCGCTGCAGAATTGGGATCGTCTCCCATGTCTGTTGTAGGATTTTGACGGAGTTCACTATTCCAAGCAAACAGAGCCGCCGAACAAATAGATTCTTACCACTCAGGTGGAGGATTTCCTTATCCATCCAACACAGAAATGCAAGATTCTATTACTCCATGGAGAATCGAATTATAGGATCTCTAGTTATCTATATTGCTGTAAGTCGATGTTTTCATTTTAATATTATAATCCACAAACTAAATTTACTGGAAAAAACAAGTTTGACTGTGTGAAAGATTGCCTATTAGAAAATTACTGTGTGTGTGTGTTGGGGGGGGGGGGTGAGTGTGTGTGTGTGTGTGTGTTGTAATTCATCTTTCACCCTACTGTCGACTCTTGATCGTGAGGTAGTGAGCTCGAGTCCAGCCGGCGACGGGTTGGTTTCCTGTCCTTTGGACTGAGACAGTAAAAACCGAGGTCCCATGTCAAAGTAGGTGTCGGCACGTTAAGGAACCCTCACTGCTCAATGGCCGTAAGTGCCGAGTGTAGGCCAAAATTTGAAGCCCTTCATTGGCATTTGGTGACGTCACCATATGCGTGAAAGATTCTTTAGTGGGACGTTAAACAACAATAAACAAACAAACAAACATCACCTACTGTACTCTGACGTACAATGTTTCCTTATGACAAAGGAACTTATTTCATATGCCTGTATAACGACAGATCATGATCGGCTATTAAAATAATTACCGGGTATCGAATTCGGTTTAGGAATATGTGAAGGATGAAACTTCCTTGTACTAAGAGGAGTATTGCGGAAGAAAAAAAATCTGTTTTGATTCATTAAATTTGATTATTCTCTATTTTTTTTTCATATCTGTTATTTGCTAACAGTAATCATGTGCTCACTTTTAAATGTTCTATTTAAAAGTAAGCAAATGACAAATCGATCAAACCCGACCCCGTATGATTCTGATTGTTCAGTATAGTGTCACATGGCATGGTACATACAGAGAATACAAAGGGTAAAGCCCCATAATTGGCATTCTGGCTTAAAAGGAGCACAAGACCCTTAAAATAAATTCATAATTATACTCTGAAAAGTTGAAAGTCATAAAAGTTTTTTTGCGTCTCCTAGACATAACTGCAAAACTTGTTCAAAATTTAAGTTGTAAAAGTTATGTGTTCATTATAAAAGTACGTTACTAGTACCTGCGTTGATTAAATCCTGAATATGTTTCAATATGATATTATAGTTTGAATCTAATGTCATTATTTTGAATCTAATGCCATTATAAAAATATACATGTATAAGACTTCTAGAACATTAGCTGTATATCACTTACAGACTCGCTTTTGTACTGACCAAAACAACGTACGCCATAGTGCACTTCAACACTGAGATTCCCCAACAAGGCTGGTGGCCAACAACGAAATTCTGTAAATCATGGCTATTTGAAGTGTGTGTGTGTGTGTTCATCATTTCAATTGTTTGTTTATTGTTGTTTAACGTCCCACTCAAGAATCTTTCACTCATATGGAGACGTCACCAAATGCCGGCGAAGGGCTTCAAATATTGGCCTGTGCTCGGCACTTAAGGCCATTTTCGCTCTTGAACGGAAGTTGAAATGTTTTCCAGGATGGTTTTTACAGTAATCAAGTTATATTATTCATGCTTATAGAAATGTGGTGCATCACGTATCAAGTCAGTTCTTATATCGTAATTTTATACTATTTTGACTCCAACATTTTTGTGACTAAGAGGTAACATTTACTCTTCCTGCTTCAGTATGCACTTCCCGTCCAGAAAGTGTTTTTCCTTATCACACAATAGAATTATTGAAATTTGACAAACGTTCAAGCATGCCTGAATCATAGTTGATGAACACTTCCTTGTCTTGATCAAAGAAAGATTGCATATAACTTTACAGAGAAGGCAATAGGTTTCGCAATATTCAATCTACTTAAAAACTGCTCTCTCACCGCTCCCATTTTCTGATGTGTCACGTAGAGGATCTAACGCAATCCGCTATGGGGTCACGTGTGGGTGACCTCTCGTAGATGTGTAATGTTCAACCAATAAAAATGCGACTTACAAAAACTAATGGCACAGAGATGTTATTCATTTTATAGAAAAAGGAAACTGCCAGTCCGCAAAATCCCATCAGAACATGTTTTGTGGTTCGAACCGATCCAGGGTTAGAAATATAATTCTGTACTACTGTATTTGTGTGCTCAGTGTTCTTTAAATGTTAAAAATGTTTACAGCTCTTTGCTATATGATCTCTTACAAGATTCTGTAAGTCGCTTTTTCATTGGTCGAAAATGACACACCTACGAATTCATCTGCACGTGACCCCATAGCGGATTGCGTTAGATCCTATACGCGACATATCAGAAAACGGGAGCGATTAGAGATCGGTTTTAATTAGACTGCGCTATACTGTCTGTATATCGTATATCTGACAGGAAAATCGCATTGCTTTTATTGATGTCCGTAGTATTAGTGTTACCGTAGATACCCATAGTATCGATGTTACCGACGATACCCATAGTATCAGTGTTACCGTAGATACCCATAGTATCGATGCTACCGATGATATACGTAATATCGATGCTACCGATGATATACGTAGTATCAGTGTTACCGTAGATACCCATAGTATTAGTGTTACCGTAGATACTCGTAGTATCAGTGTTACCGAAGATACCCGTAGCATCATTGTTACCGTAGATATCCGTAGTATCAGTCTTACCATAGATACCCGTAACATCATTGTTACCGAAGATACAAGTAGTGTCAGTATTAGTAGCATATTAGCATATCGCCAAAGGTGGGCAATAGAGATAGACAAGTTGCAATTGGGAATTAGCAATTGACGTTTTGCGCATGTCTCCGCATTACCGTCAAAATTCATGTACATTATTTTATGTCAAAAATATGTATTGAAATTTTCTGATCTTACAGATGTTCCTACAGTGGTTTCAAAATTATCTAGATCATTTATAGATATGGAATTTTCTATAATTATAAGTTCTAATATGGCAAACAGTTTGTACATTCTTCCGCATGCGAAGAACCAGAGCGGTCTAGGCAGAACACGGGACATATAGCATGGTCTTCGTCTGACTAATACAAATTTTATAGCGAAGCGTAAATACAAGCGGATCCCACATAAGATCTCATCGTCAGAATGAAAATAGGCAATATTATTACATTATCAATTTTGAAATGTAAACCCGGCTCTCAGTCCTTTCAGTACGTCGATCATTTGTTTAGGATATTAATATACATTTATTGCCCTGAATGTACGGAGAATTTGGTTACCCGCGGTATGTCAAATTTCCCTTTGGGCGAACAACCAGGGCAATAAATTGTTTATTATACCGGTATGAAAACTCAAAAGTAAACAACTACCATTAAGATTTCAAGAATGTTTTATTAAAAATTTTTTTTTTCTAAGAAATGAAAAAACTTCACTTTGATGATCCATAGTTGTTTCGTATCAAGAACGATGCCTCTAGTGGGGTTCCGAATGGGAGGGACTATAACAGGGATAATGGAGCGCGTAAAGAAGACTTGACGTTTCTGTTTCTGGTCATGTGAATACATTTGTCCAGTAAAGATTAAGAATCTTAGCATAGAGGTATAATGATATCTATTTATCAGTTAAACTGACCCCCAATTATCTCGTCCACAAGATTTATTCAATCTTCATTCGCTGGTACCCTGACACTTTGGACCATACATATGTTTGATATCTTCTTTGCTTTAATATAAACGTCTCAGATACCAAAGTATAAATCAATAGGTTGTCCAGGACATAGATACAAATCCGGTAAAAATGGACAAACACGGACCTCTGGAAACCAAGAAGTGGGATCAGGTGCCATGGAGGAGTAAGCATCCCCGTGAGGAGTGTATCCTCGTCACAATTGGTACAGACGTCTCAACAACCGCCAACGAAAAGGCAACTCAACATTTCACTTAGTGAAACAGTGTTAGTTCCGGAAAGAGCCAAAGCACGGAATAAACAACCTTGACTTAAATTGCACTTAATGAAATGCATAAAATACAATGATACTTATGAGTACATTAATTATCAACACATCGCTACTTCTAGGTGAAATGATAACTTTAAGCTACTTTCAAAGAAGATTTGAAGCATATCTTTAGATCAGCCACTTGATATTTTTACCTGTATTTGAAACAAATTACAAAACATTTCGTCTTGCCATGCTGATTGGCGTACTCTTTTAAATAGATGAAAGAGTGCAGCGACTTTCACATAACATGGTTACACGGTTGGAGGAATTCCATTCGTTGTATAACGAGATGATTACCGGATATATATATATATATATATATATATATATATATATATATATATATATATATATATATATATATATGTGTGTGTGTGTGTGTGTGTGTGTGTGTGTGTATGTGTGTGTGTGCAGTGTATATTAGAACTTCGGTGAGTAGAACTTCACTGAGTCGAGTTTTTCCGATGTTCGAACTATTCACAAAGTCCCGATTAATTTCCTATTTCGCGCTATATTTAAACAATCTATGTAACTGGTATGTCTCAATGTTTCGAATACATTTTTGGGTGCATTAATATAAAAACATAGAAAAACATAGAGAATTTCTAAAAATAATTCTCTTTATAAGCTGGTTCTCAAATGACTGCTACACGTTTTAGAGCGACGCGTAAAATACAAACGGACTCCAGTTTAGGTCTCCGTATTACCCCAGAACTAAAATAGACAATATTATTACGTGGGTATTTGTAAGTCCGGCTTTCAGTACTTTTAGCATTTAATTGTTCCATTTGGATTTGACTGGACGCACAGCCTATGTGATCGGTCAACAAGGGATGCTCACTCCTGCATGATACCTAATTCCATCTCTTGATTTCCAGAGGTCCGTGTTTGTCCAACTTTAACAAGATTTGTATATATATTCTGGACATCCCTAAGATTAAAATTGTGGTATCTGAGTTTTTTATATTTCGATTATAATATAATTTTATCAAATATTACCTAAACATGAAACATACAACCTTGACTTGAGTGCACTTAATGAAATGCCTACAATATAATATTACCAAATACATTTTTTGTATATTACTCATCAACACATTTTTATAGAATTGTAACTTTAAGCTACCTTCAGAAAGCTTTTTTAGATCACTCACTTGATATTTTACCTGTATTTGAAACAAATTACAAACTTCTTTCTTGCCGTGCTAATTTCAAACAGATGAAACATATAGCATGGTTACACGGTTGGAAGATGCCATTGGTTGTATGTAACTCTAACGAAATGTTTAAAGGAATTATCTTCTATCCAGTGACTTCATATTAATCAGATAAAAATTGGGAATGTAGTAAAGAGCGAAAAACATTGAAATAAATACATTGTAGATTCAATCGTACAAAAAAATAATTATAATAAAATAACCAAAAACACGCCAGGACTGTACGATAAAAGTCATGAAACTCAAAAATGTATAAGAATAAACTATATACACTTGTTGACTAGGTAACAACATGTGTTATCTCGAACCAGATGACCAAACTGTTGCCTGAGGCCGAAGACCGGTTGCATCTTGCACGCAGAGAGAGAGAGAGAGAGAGAGAGAGAGAGAGAGAGAGAGAGAGAGAGAGAGAGAGAGAGAGAGAAATGAAGTGCTGCACTTTTTTTTTCCCATTTGAGCAATTGCTTTTATACCCCGATGATGTTCAAAAAATGAAAAACAATCCTTATATTTATATACATTACCATTTTTCAGTGAAACTGTAGTCCACTGGATACTAAATTCATTCCAGAATACTAACTTTGTGGGGGGTGTTTTCATATGACGTAATGGCTCAACAGCTGTTTTGATATGAGAAGTAGTTCTCTTTTCTGATCGCAAATACTAAATGAAATTAAGGTTTAATTTCTTTTTTTATATCATTTTGAAAAAAACTGATGATATGGACAATTTTTAATTCTTATTCTCAGATTTAGCTCGCGATTTTTAATATTCGACCATTTAGTAGTGGTGGGTTAAATGGCTGATAGGCCTACCATGTGCGTTATGGGTAGCAACAGATGATCGTTGTTTACAACAAATTTTCGTTTGAATTCTGATATTTTTTCAGTGGAATATACCACAGAAAGTTTGAGTGTGGCTGTTGATATTCGTTCATGACAACTGGAAGTAGCCATTCTTTTTTATATTTTACCAATCGCTGAATCAGCTGGGAAATGTCGTGAACTGTGAAGGGGTGACGACTTCCTAAGTAGACCTATTTCAGTATATAGGCTAGCCCACTAACAAATCCTTCAAATCAAATGCACATTATGTTGTGAAATAACAAACTTTTATTGTTCTGTTTAAAAGATAATTATCGACACGTTCGTTATGGAAAATCTTTGTAGGCCTATAAAGTATAATAGATCCATATGTCAATTCAAACTTCAGTTTTTACCAGCTGATCATATAGAGTATCCCGTCAATTTACTGAGAAACCTATGAACACTACTTATGCTCGGTATTAACATTACAGGTTGTGAAAAACAAGATGGGCCTGGTGATTAGCCTAGCAATTAATAGGATTTGAGGTGAACTGAGAGTCGATTTCACGCGATGCGAGTGACCAATTGTTTCTGACAGGAATATGTGGTAACGGAAAAGCAAGCTGTTTGTCAGAGATGCATGGCAAAATTGCACTAGACCTGACTCTCTTTTCAACTTACTTACAGCGCACTCGCTTTTCATCAATGCGACCCGGGTTCGATCCTCGGATTGGGCAGGGAAGTATGTGAAATGGTTACCAACCCGGATACGCTCCTGTCCTTCGGACTGAGACAGTAAAAACCGAGGTCCCGTGTCACAGTGAGTGTCTGCACGTTAAAGAACCCTCACTGCTCAATGGCCATAGGTGTCGAGCATAGGCCAAAATTTGAAGCCCTTCACCGGCATTGGTGACGTCTCCATATGAGTGAAAGATTCTTGAGTGGGACGTTAAACAACAATAAACAAACAAACAAACAGGCAACGTAACTACGAAGCAAATTTTCATTTCTGTGACCTGTGTGGCCTAGATCTATCGCAATATGGGCATGTACAGTGTGCTACAGATGCAGGCCTAGTCTTGTGTTTTCGATTTCTTTCAGTGGTTTTTGTGTGTTTTGAGGTAATTTTGGCTTTAAATAAAAAATATGGAATGAATGTGTGCTATTTTATTCTTTATTGATTCATTCATATGTTCAGAGAATACTTGTCCGACAAATCGCTGCCGTAACATGGTCATGGAAAGGGTTTCTTAGATATTTAGGTATTCCTACGCCAGCTAGCGGTTAACACTTAGATCACGTTATGACCCACTTGCTTTATTGATACAACAATACGGTCGTTCTGTATAACTGTAATGAAGGAAATTACAGTCGGTATGTAAATATATTAAATATAATTCAATATTTCTTAAATATTTCAGTTCTTATTTGTGTGATAAATGACAATTAACTTACAATAAAGTAGCATTCATTTTTCATATCCAACTACTAACTGATCAGTTGTTGTCGCAAGGATGTCAAGAACCGCGTTCAGTGTCAACATTTCGCAAATCCTACGGTCGTTATAATTACATTGTTTAACATTACAATAATCACTGAATGAAATATCTATTATCTTGTTTGATAGTGGTTGTTAATTTGTTTATATGAACTAAGGCATTGCCTTGAAGCGAGCGCGGCTTTGTCATTGTAACATTGTAATGTAACAATAATTTAAATGCAGCCAATATATGTACAGCTCATTTTCTACACCTTAATAAAGTGCTCGCTTTAAATAATGCTGATTTTGTTTCTAAATTATAGGTAAGGCGTATTTGGCGTTGTTTTATTGGAACAATAAAATGTTGGTAAGCCACCAAGACTGTTACTAAATTGGCTGTTACGGGATCGGGCTGTCCACAAACCCATTGTACTCAACCACGTGTATAATTCAACCAATCAGATTAAACATTTACGACAGCCATGTTTAAAGGAACCCGTATACGGAGCCTCGTTTGCGGTGTATCGGTTAAAACTTTTTGAAGTCCACAGTACACACCGGAGGACTGTGACCGTAAGAAGGCGCTGCAATTTTTGGAATTGACTTAAGGTGCAACATTTCTACAATGAAAAGCTCGCTGCGCTCGCATATTACACAATTACATGTATATACTGTGACGAGAATTCTTTCCTTACTAACATGTTTTTTCTCATTTTAAAACATTTGACTGGATTTGTGGAGGATCGTTGTGCCCGGTCAACAAGGGATGCTTACTCCTCCATGACACCTGACACCACCTCTGAATTGTCAGAGGTCCATGTTTGTCCATTGTTCACCGAATTCAGATAAACTTGTAGTAATTATGTCCTTGACCGAGAAACTAATCGATGGATATCAGAATTAGCATCATAAAAATATGCCTTCAGGGATTCCCGAGCAGAGAAAAATAAGCTGTCATAGTTTTAACTATTACAAACTTTGAATACTTTGAAATATAAATAATACACAGGTAAACCTATGGAGAGGGCGAAAGCATGTGTCATCAGTTTTACATATTCAGTTAATCCCTTTTGGGAATCTGTCGCGTTGCCCTTTGTCGGGAGTGCTCAACACGACAAAATCCCGAAAGGGATTAATGTTCAGTGTTTTTATCACGTAGGCCTAACTGTCCCGGTCATTCACTAATTGTTTTAAACAAAATATTGAGTGGCTGACTGTTTCCTTTGTGTTTAAACTTAAATAGAATCTATGTATAATTTATCAGTCATGAATTAAATGCAACATTATGTTTTTATGCTATATACTTTCCTCTATCCCAGAGTATACATCACTTCGTGCAGTTCACATTACCCGAATAATGGATGCGCTTTGTGATCGGGTTCAATGTACACCCTTAGTTGTTTAAGCCTAATCTCAGTCTGCAAAACGTTTGCTGGCACAGTACTTTATTAAATCGTTTGCGGTGCGCTTTGAAGAAATGACTTCGCAATTCCGACATTTTGTTTATGCCTCGCGCAATTTCCCGATGTGAGCAGAATTTTTTTGATTGGTAGTACGGGTCCCCGGATGTAGTAGGAATAAAAATGTGAGCTTCTCTACATAAATGAGGGCTTCGCCCTCTATAATTCCAGCGCGCAGCTATTGAAGTCTTATTGATAGAAACGATCGTCTTGGTCATATATCCTTAATCCTATGTCTTAGTCTTTATTGTCATGGCACTGACCAATTAGCGATGCGTTGCCAGTGTAGTTAAGACTGAAAGTTAGGATTTAAGACTTAAGACCTTTCGTAAAACGTGCCACAGGTCCTATCCCGTTTGGGATTGGCAATTGTTCTTCATGTTGAGACCATTTACATAATTATCTAATTGTAGTGTTCTAGTGGACTCGAGTTTCCATTATCAATTGGTACTTCTTCAGTTATACTTGAAACGTTATGATACGTATTAGAAAATTCCTTACAATATTCTCATATATATTAGTATATCATACTTATTATGCATATGTACGATGATTCAATCAGTTTTGAGTTAATAAACCATGCCCATGAACATTTTGTTTATTCCTGATTTTTACTTTGTAGATATGACTAAACAATCATGTATTAGGTATTTCGTTAGTCACGAGTTATCTCTTGTATCAGCAGGTATCGATTGTGATGTCATTTGTTTGTGTGTAAAATGAGAAAAGTTATCAATTATGACATGTTTGCCTGACAATGATGTTTTATTCTCACGTAAAGATATGACGTCACAACTGATACCTGCTGACATGGGAGATAACTCCGACTAATGAAAAGACAGAGTACCGATATGAAAGAGACTTAATAATTGGTTCATGATATGATTTTTCAAAATGTATTAAGTATGAGCCCTTTTGAACTCCCTTTCTAAATGTAGGAGAATGTTTAATGCCAAATTTGGTTAATATCTGTCCAAGGGCTCATGAGAAGAAATCCTTATGTTTAAATGGAATGGTGATGGCAAAAGTTCACTTAGCCCTTTGTGTCAGATGAGCCAATTATAGATGATGGTTGTCCTCTTGCCAAAAGGTGTCAATTTGTGTTACTACAACAACACTCAAACATAGGCAAACCCATTTACCCCTAAAAACACATTTGGATTGGTCTAAGTCATTGAGTTACAGAAGAGTCTAATGTTTTCGGGGGTCAATGAGTTAATACGAAAATATGAAATGAGTTATTCAAGAATAAATCTTTTTTAAATGATAAAAACAATAGTGAGTACAATGGATGAAAATTTATTTTTTCTGATAAATTATTCCTGGTCATAAATTGTTATATTGGCACACAATGAAAACATGTTTATACAAATCAAACAATGTACATACAACTGCTTATGTATACTGATCCTGGGACTAGCTGAAAAGAATCACAAAGTTTCTTTGTGCACTATTTTTTAAAAAACAAAAACAAACTTAAATACACTTTCAAGTGAGCTGTTTATTTTTTGTTTGTAGTGATCTCCACTTCTATTGTAAATTTGGAGCATTCTAACATCAGTTCAATTGATATGATTGCTAGGCCTGGCATCCCTTCCTGGTCTGCCTCTTGGCTACTCATGATGTCCCAATGGGCTCTGTACCTAAAATAGAGAACAGAAATGTTGTAAATAAACAATAGCATGAATGAGTTCAATTTGAAAGTAAAGCTTTTAGCATAAATTCATGCTTTTGCGAAAGCCTATTACTGAAATGTTTTGGTTTTTTTTGTATTTTGAAAATGATAAACCTAAAAACATATCCCAAAACATGAATTCACAACAGGTAGAGAGGAACATGCTTTAACTTAAGATAAGTATAAATTCGATTTATATGGATCATTTTGTCAATCTATGTTTTTTCAAATTTAATTCTAATCTTAATTCTCGTACCATTTGAAAAATTGAGCGTGGTTCTTTGAAGAGATTGCAGGAATTCTTCTGCTAATGCATCATGGGATTGGGGGATCTCAAATTCCCGTTTGGTTCATTTGAATCTTCGTCTGGCTTCTAGCTGGCTGCAGTTCAATGTCTGCTGAAGGATATTGTCCTCTCCATTCATCAGTTTACAAATGATTATATTTTCTTCAGCAATTGTGTGCACTTTTGAAATTAAATGGTATCACAGATGTAGCTGGCATATATCACAAATTCTTGTTTTTCAACAAAATTTTGAAGGTCCCTTTTGTTTTCGTTGTAACAGAAATGATGGAATTTTTTGTTGTTTTTCGAATGAACTAGAGCTGGAATCCTTTTTGTTGAATAAATTAGCTGGGATCATGTTATGTATGAAATCCTTTAGGTTGTCTTCATTTAGTGACCCGCTATGTAATCCTACAAAATAAAATGAAAACCTCACATTAAAATTTCAAGCATATCACGTTTATGAAACACACACTGAGGTGGTACATTGGCATCAAATTATAACATCTATCATCTGTTACATAAAACAAATCTTAGCGTTTATGTAAATGTTAAATTTATCAGACATACAATATATGCTGCATACGAATTTGTTTTAATAATTTTCAAGTTTATGAAAATTTTGAGATGCCACAGAGAGGTCTCCAAGATTAAAATCACTATTAAAAATATCTACATCTACAACTACCAATGAGAAGTTACAGAATAATACAGAGA
This sequence comes from Atrina japonica, assembly GCA_030159075.1. Taxonomy (NCBI): domain Eukaryota; kingdom Metazoa; phylum Mollusca; class Bivalvia; order Pterioida; family Pinnidae; genus Atrina; species Atrina japonica. The sequence goes on from BROG01000002.1 coordinate 3,851,640, forward strand.
AAACCGCTTATTACAACTGATCATGCATTAGAAAATGATTCTCGGTTCAGGCGATTATTAATAAGATATTTTGTCATATCTTATATAATCACGCCTTTTGCTGTTGTCCAAAGTGTTATTTGTCATCTTTGTGCAATCATTATCGCCATAGGATTTCTCCAACAGCAAAATGTATTTACATAAAAAGTAACCTAACATAAATTTTATAAAACTGGCGAGATAATAATCAAAAATGTAAGAGAGCTTGTACACCTGTCCACGTACGCTGACACTACCTGATTTATTTATTTACACTAACATGTAACTAAAGGTAAAAGGTTGTGTAGAATAACATACAAGTCAATTACAAGGTTGACATCAGTTTCCAAATCGCCAATTTCATCAAGTACACAATATCAAGTTCCGTAAGCAATTTACGTTACACGTGATTATTTATGTATATTTTCTTCTAAATATACCTCCCTCATTCTTTCTCTCTCTCATTCAGTCTGGAAAAATGTTAAGCGACACAACCACAGGTATTTTGTACGAGTCAAGGGTGACCATAAAACGAACCATCTGTTACGAAAGGCACGCCATATGGTCAGTTTCTTGTGTATTGAAAGAGATCGGTGCGTGAGAAATCGGCGAGAATTATTTAAATTACATACACTGAACTCCTTTCTAAAGGTCAAAAATGCGCATTGCCCCCACTCCAGGCATTGAAATAGATTTAAACCTGCGTAATGTTGATTGATATCGCTTTCATTGACATGAATTTTTTTTGTATGCGACCAGGTTACTGTTCAGGTATTTACATCAAGTCTATCCATGTCCTAGGAGAATTATATTCTGTAATGTATTCAACACCTGGCCTTTCATCAATAGCGCATTGGTCTTGTACCTGCCCGCAGTCATCTATTGCCCAATTTAAATATAATGACATGTCTATCAAGTAAACTAAAATTTCAGTGGTTTGTCACTGGTTTATTTAGATCTACAACAGAGCAAAAACCCTAACAAGTTTTAATAATCCTACTTTACGTTGATTGTCATGTAATATTACACATCGCCTAAATATAGACTTTTAAAATTATTTCTTTATTGAAATACATTTAAACTCGCACCTGTCTATTCTTTGGTTAATATGAAATTACATACAGGGTATTCAGTAAGCGCTTCAATAATTTACATGTATAATAAAAACTACTCCCTGATCTTGACCCTCATGGCCTATTGGGATGATATCTGCAACTGGAGGGAGGATTTCATGTAGAATGGCCCAAATTAATACATGGATATTTGATAACTATGTGTTGGATTTCTCACACCTCTAGATCGTTCGATAGGTTAATTACACACATTTGACAACTGTGTCAATTATTATGAGGACAATATAGGCCTATATATAAATACTGACCTTTACTTTGCAGACGTTGATATAAGGCTTTATGTAACTCGTCTATGTATTTTACAGCCTCTTCTATGACCGTCACCTGTCGAAGAGAAATTTAATATAAATTAACAAAAAAATATAAACCAGTCTTTATTATAATTATTATTCATAAATAAATCTGGCTTACACGTTATGATGATTTCTGACAATATAAATGCTATATTTTACAAAGAAAACCAAAAACTCGGTGTATAAGTTGTACATGTAGATTTACATCAAGCGTACATAACCGGGGACATATTAATTTATACTGTATACATCGAAACGACTGTAGATAAAGTTCTGCTCTGCACTGTATATCTTTATTTTTAAAAGAAGCATTTCAAGTTAAATAATAAGATACGATGATAGGCCAATAATAAACCAACAGGTATACGTACAGGTAGGTAGTGTACGTATGTATTCTGCATCATGTAATATGTTTTGATTTCTCATCAAACAAGTTGTAACGCGACACCAATCAAGTGCAGATGGATGTATCAATTTGCTTATCTCATCGCATAACAAAAGCACACACACACACACACATATCTTCTATATAAGTAGCTTGTTTATTACTTCGTCAGATGTCACCATGCATTTGCGGTGTCATCGGAATCTTGTCTCAACACATCCCGACATCGCATACAGAGTTACACGTGCATGTACAAACAAGCACTGATTTATCTAGCAGGTTGCTTTTAACCGTGGAAACGGGGCCTCAACTATGCATATAGATTGGTATTAAATCTGTACCTTAAGAAGCAATATATAACTAAATGCTAAAAAAGATTTTAAAAATAGTTTAGTCATCATGGCGTGTCATGTTACACTGTATATCACATTTACAGTAAGTATAATAACTAAAAGAAATATGTAACTGGAGAGCTCGGTTACTCTATACTCTAAAGTTTTCAATTTTGATTTTTTTTTCTGAATACAAAAAAGTTCGTCATTTTATGAGAGAAAGAGAGAGAGGTGTTAATATCATTCACTGATTAAAAACAATACATGGGCATTGATCAATAATGAAATGTCTGTTATAATGATAATAGATTGTTTTGATTTTTGCCTTTCGCAAACAGTTTGACATGAAACATATGGATACATATAAATATAAATGTTGCCATTTACTTGTTTACGGCTTTTTTCTATAATGATGTTAAACATATGTTACTATTGACGAGGGACAGCGGGTGTTTGTACCTGACATTTACAGCTAGGCCTTCAATGAAAGGATGTGGAGAGAACAGTACAGGTGCGATGCGTCAACCGCGCGTGAAAGCGATAACTAATTAGTGTCATCCTCTTGTCAATAATCTTAGCCGTGTGAAAGTGACAAGTTTTTCAAACGTGTTATCACATACGGCTCCTGTCAATAGTTGTGATATCGATACGTTGAGCCACTGTTATATTAAAAAACCCGGCTATTCAATTATCGATGCAGGTCCTTGATTTTATTGACACAGACAATAGCTTCTATGTTCGTTTTGCACAACGGACTATTGATAAATCTCTAATAGTTTGCATTGGATTATTATGATAGAGAAAATAAATTACAAATAAAATAGAAGAAAAATACCATATTAAATTAAGTTATAAAACTCATTACGCATATGGAGGTATAGTTTGGATAATTAATTTCTGTAAAGCATTGGGGTTTTGAATTACAATATAACCGTAATTCAAAATATGCACAAAGACGTGCGGGTTCAGCATATATCTTGGATAACTTATAAAGTAGACTACATATGCGAGAAATATACCAGCAAGGTTGTCCCTTCATTTCTGGAGGCAAGTCTGTCAAGGTAAGGCATGTGCCGTGTTTATCAGCGATCAGATTGCAACCACCTGGCTGAGGTCAGGAGATGTTTGTGTACCTGGCTTTCTAGGTAAATCTGTCCGCTCTAGTTCCAGTTTTTTTATAAAGAATGTTTAAGATGATTCGTGTCCCCTGACGCAGACCAGAACAAATGTAGCTCGAAGCTGTACAGTTTATATCCATAATATTAATAACGCACAACGTTGATGTATGATGTGTTACAACACAAGGGTATTTTCAAAATTCGAACCAGGTCTTTTATTTTCATTTCATATTCCAATAATCATATTTTTATAAAATCAAAGATAACACAAATATTTACGTATCATCATCTGACACACACGCACACTTTCCACCATTCTATTCAACTGATCCAAGTGATCTGTCGTGTCTGCTAAACCTAAAATTACATTCACCAATATTCAATATTTCAAGGTTTATGTACTTCCCGCAACAGAGTATGCCGATACATGTAAATATAGGCAAATAACCGTCGCACCTGTATACCTTTTGTGTTCAAATCACCTTGCATGGATATCCAGATGCTCATATCATTAGAATTGACCACGTGCATATATCTCTCTCCCTCGCTTATAACACTATTTACCTTAGAAACCTTTTCTTTTGCTGCTATTGATGGCACCATCGCTCGAAGTCTGGAGTATTCTTTATTACGGATACGCTTCAGATGTACTTTCAGGTGTTGTTGAGCCACTTTTTGTGTTGTTGATCGCCGATTAATTTTGACTGGGTTGAACTTCACCATCTGTGAAAATTATGGAAAATATACAAATTACATCATGTATATTAATACCTAGTATGAATATTTATTTCAAACTATTCGTGAAAACAAAACAAAAAATAAAAAGTAATTTTCATCATATATACAATTTCAGTATTCTTGAGTGATTTATCAAAGTAAATTTATGTTAACTAGTGACAGGTAAATAAACACTAAACAGCTGTAACAAAACACGACAAACAAATCTATGTATTAAATAATTAATTCTAGCCAAAAAACCCACCTTCATATTAAACTTGAACAAAATCCGCTTGTAAAATATGTAACACTCCAAATATAATATGTATTAAGTTCCTGGTTGTAAGCTATCACCTTCGCCTACTGTAAAATCAATGACTAAATCAGATTTGATTGTACCGCTAAATCTCGTCAATCTTTATACACAGAGTTAAGTACCGCTACTCGAGTGTTACTCCGCTTAAGAAATATAGGCCGTCAGAAAGATTACTACTCTTATCATGTAATTTCACGGCTTGAGTGTTACTTACAGCGATAACTCTATACGCTCTTATTTTACAGCTTTAGGTTATTAAAAAACGTTTATCAAAAGATAATTGAAATATGGGTTCCTCAACTGTGAAGCAGATGGGAAAATAGTTCCGTCGATGACTTGTGTATGAAACAGAAGGTAACAGTAGCGTGGGAAAAATACTCAGTCATTGGTAAGGTATCAATTCATTACCTTATGGTTAAACTGACGGTTGTTTACTCACACAGTTTTACAAATGTCGCGTTAAAATAGCTAATGCCTTTCACTTTTTTGAATGGGTGTCACTAACATGACATACAAAGGATAAGGTTTAAAGGATGGTTCACTTCAATTTAAAAAGCGGAATTAACTGTTATTTTTGCAAGTGTTGTCACCTTTTACAATAAATGTGTCGAAACTCGGGGTATTGAAAGAATGTGGATAGAAATGTTCGACACAATTCAAGTCCGAATTTGGACGGATTTAGTCCGCTACCAGAGACATTTCATGACACACTGACCGATAACATAACTTAAAAATCTTTCAGTTGTTTTTTTTTTGTATGTGTTTGGATGTGAATCAGTTTATTTACGAAACCATTTTTTCGATTTTATCAGCTTTACATACATCCTAGGTGCAATCCAGGCCACAATGACAATGCAATTACCATGTGTCGCACAGAGGATGCTTGTATATATATATATATATATATATATATATATATATATCTGGTGTTCTACATCAGCGAAAGGCTGTTACGTATGTAATGTACATCAGAGGTTTTATTATAATTTTAAATTAGAGGAAACTTTTTTTTTTTTTTTATTTATTTATTGTTCATGACATTTTATTATGTACCATAATATTATAGGGCAAAAATTCACATATTCGGGCGGTTTTCAGGGAAACTTGATTAATATAGGAATATCATGAAAACCTGTGTCCGCTGTTTACATGGAAAACACATGTAAAATACATGTATATAAATATGGAAAGGTTCTGTGCGGAAAAAAATGTTTGTCCACGGAAAAAAGTCCCTATGTACGCAGTTAATCGTTGAATGAATATTCTAAAAGTATTTGGAATTTAACTGCTTTACGCTATTTGTCTGATTTTATGATGCATTTGTAATTCTGAAATCATATACAAACGATACAGTTTGTATTAACAGTGTACAAACAGGTGCGTTCCCCTTGACCATATGTTATGTCAATACATTGAATACTACTTGATGTCGTGTCACATGTCTAAACCAATCAGTTAAAACTCAAGCTAGTGTCAGGTTTATTCATACATTGCACATTTTAAACATTATGACATGTTTATTATTGGTCGTATTGAACAAGAAAGATTAAAAGGTAGTTCACATCAAGTTTTAAAAAAAAACAAAACAGAAATCATTATGTATTACACATGCTATGTACTACACAATCAAGATGCATAAAATACGGCGACTACGGCACCTTGCCTTGAAATGATAAAATAATGATTTTTTACGATAAAAATACGATAATTTACCATTTTCTTCCATTTGTTTATTTTTCTAATTAACATCTACAGAGTATAATTCTTTACAAAGGGAAATTATGATAAAATTATTTATCATGCTATACATTTGTTACAGTGTGAAATAACTTAGTTTCTTACATGTATTGGGTTAATTGATATGTACATGATTTCCTTAATACGAAGAAACCTATTTACATACTTCATATATATAATCTACCAATTAATTCCATTAGCATTTTTCTCTTTGATTGTAGTATTTTGTTTTGACCGTAGATCTACGGTCAAAAACATTCTTCAAATCCTTGTGTTATGGAGTATTATGTCCAGTTACCTACTTACTTATTCCTGATAAATAATTAATTGTTCAACACCTTTTAACTTAAACATTATCAATCTATTACTCAAACTATAAAAACAAAGTTAGGATCCCGGAAGATCACAAAAGCCGAAAACAATCAAGTTATGGTTAAATGATCGCCAATCTTTTATCTTTTTCACCAAGTCATTTACGGAAATGATAAGTTCAGCGAACACCGTCACCTGTAGGGTTTTTTTATCTTTTGAACTGAGACCGACACCGACGATACGAGAAATATTTCAATTAAGTAGTCGATAGAGAAGACACGCATAAATGATGCGATCATTATTACTTTACCGTTAGGAATTATAAAAGCAACGCCTCGCTACGCTTAAACGATCCGCCACGCTTATGCAATGTCCCGGGATGACGGTCCATGATTTGAAAGCTACATGAATCACATAACTTGCTATTATAGTAATGAAAACTGATATAAATTGTTCTATACTATTGTTTTTTTTTTATTTTTGGCTCGATGAAGATCGTAGATTTGTCATTATTCCGAATTTCAAGCTTTTTTTTTTCAATTTCGATCAATTTTACTCACTCAAACTGAACACTAATAATACTGAGTTAATCACATGACACGATGCAATGCACTACATTTCTCTTGCGTAATGTGTTTGTTTGTTTGTTTGTTTATTGTTGTTTAACGTCCCACTCGAGAATATTTCACTCATATGGAGACGTCACCAAATGCCGGTGAAGGGCTTCAAATTTTGGCCTATGCTCGGCACTTACGGCCATTGAGCAGTAGGGTTCTTTAACGTGCCAACACCTACTGTGACACGGGACCTCCAGCTTTTACTGTCTCATCCGAAAGACAGGAAACCAACCTGTCGCCGGCGGGACTCGAACTCACGACCTCACGATCCAGAGTCGAGCGCGCTCTCTTGCGTAATAATAACAATTTAAATAATAGGGACTATATATGCAAATGACCTCTAGGTCAAACACTCGGAAGACCTACTATTTGTAGAAGTTGATGCAATGTCGAAAAAAACGCGATCAGTATTATTCACATTATTGTAATATTTTTTTTTCCCGCTTGAATGACACTCGGTTATCTTCGTAAATATCCCGAAAGTTAATTTGCGGTGGCGGACTGAAGCCAGGTCACAACGTGTTACGTTTGTCAAGTTTATTGTAAATACGCATGTATTTGTACTTTTTACCACCAGATGATCTATTTCTGACGTATACGGGATAAAATAATACATATACCCTGCATGTAAATTTTAAGTCGACTACAACAACGCCACTCATATTGCTTTAACGATTATTCACATGAGGAATACAGAGAGAGAGAGAGAGAGAGATCGATCTCCATGCTTTGATTTCATTTTACAGTTCATCTCTAGTAATTATTATATCTATTTTTATTGAAATAAAATCTTCAATTTTGCTAAGAAATTCCTAAAAACGACTTAATAAATAGTTTCTTGCTCGAATGCAACAACTTCCGTCTCAACCACTTAAAGCATTCCCTATTCCTTTTCAATATTTGGTCGTTAGGTGTCGCTGTAAAATGTTTACAGGATATTGCATCATATCAAATTTAGAAAGAATGACCGTGAAGTACATTTCAAGATGTTAAATGATCAGCTGTTAACGGACGAAGGTCGGTGACAGATTGCAATAGGTCACATATGTTAGAGTGACTCAGCTGACCTAAGAGCAACTCAGGTGATAGAGTGTCTCAGGTGGTCCTAGAGCCACTCAGGTGGTCCTAGAGCCACTCAGGTTATCCTATAGTGAATCAGTAGAACTAAGACTGAGGTAAGATGATGAAGAGTGACTTAGGTGATCTAAGAGTGACGCCAATGATTTAAGTGACTGAGGTGATTTTAGAGTGAATCATTTGGTCTTTAAAGTGACTCAGGTGATCATAGAGTGACTCATTTTTGTTAGAGTGACTCACATGATCTAAAATTAACTCAGTTGATTTAGGAGTGATCTAAAATTTACTAAGGTGGTATTGTAACAGAGACAATTACTGCCTCTGCTTGGATTCGAACCTAGGACCCTTGCTTTTCCAGTCTGGTGCTCTACCGATCGAGTTAAAGGGGAAACCCCACTAGCTCAAGCTAGTAGGAACACCATATAAGTAACGCTGCCACATTATCCCCCCTCCATTGAGAGAGTCGCCCCGACTCTCTTAGAGGTAGCTATCACCCGAGAGGCACTTTCACATTACCAGAGAGAACCTAGGTCTCAACGTGGGCGCCATTTGTAACAGAGACAATTACTGCCTCTGCTTGGATTCGAACCTAGGACCCCAGATTTTCCAGTCTGGTGCTCTACCGATCGAACTAAATGGAAAACCCCACTAGCTCAAGCTAATAGGAACACCATATAAGTAACCCTGCCACAATATAACAACGACTCAGTTGATTTAAGAGTGACTCAGGTTATGTGAAAATGACTCATATGATCGTCGGGAGATACAAGATTAACTCAGTTGATTTTAGAATGACTTAGGTGATCTTAGAGGGACTCAAGTTTTGTAAGAGTGACTCAGTTGATCTTAGAGTGACTCAGGTGATCTAAGAGTGACTCATGGTATGTAAGAGTGACTCAGGTGATATCAGAAAGACTCAGACGATCTAGTTGTCACTCAAGCGATCTTACGATGAACAAATTGCAACGGATTTCTCTCCCAATTTTATCAAAACGGGAACTATCTTTGTAAGTAATCACTTCTTTAAATGTAAACAGAAAGCGATAAATCTCATTATTATCAAGTTATATGTCACAAAGAGATTATAATTATGTTTTGTTATAATTATAATTTTAAAATATGTTTGTAATTTGTTGTATATCTATGTGTTGTGTTGTTAATATATAGCTCAACTTTTATTCTATTATTTTGACTTCAGGACTGTGGGGGGGGGGGGGGGGGGGGGGGGGGGGGGGGGGGGGGGGGGGGGGGGGGGGGGGGGGGGGGGGGGGGGGTTTTAGCGAAAATGCGATGTGTCAATTGCAAACACTAATTGTTTTTCATTCATAGACAAAAAAAAAAAAAAAAAAAAAAAAAAAAAACAGAATGATTCACGTTTATGATTTTTTCCATAAAATAACAAAATACTTTGAGTATTTTACTCACAATATGAGTATGTTCGCAAACTATATTTTTCTTAAATCTTCTTCAAATGAGTAATACTTTTCATTATCATTTACGAAAATTATATATGCTGTAATTTACACATATTAAGCATGTCAAGCCATTGTGGAATTAATTCCATATTTTTAATATCAAAAATCAATTCTTAGTACAGAAAGTTAATTTTTCCAATGCAGATTAAAGTATTTCCTAATGTCTAAAACGTTTTTGATATTAAAAATACGACCTAATTTTAATATTAAAAATTCTCTATTATAATATAAAAAATCGGTTTTTAATACATGTATAAGAAAATCGATACGTCAACATCGGAAAATCGATTGTGTAATATAAAAAATAGGCAATAAATTTTCTTAATGGCTTGCAAGCCAAAGTTGAATTCAAAACCTATTTTTAATATTAAAAATACCAATATTCTAATATAACTAGTGGCCCATGGGCCACATCGCTCACCTGAACTGTGATGGTATCTTACATAGACGGGAATCTCCAATTTACAAATCATTTTAACACTTCTTAGGAGTGGAGGAGGAGACTTTAAAATGAATGAAAGTGACAAAGCTGGGAAAGATGTCAAAAAACATGTTAAAAATAAGTTTTTCAATCTATTCCAAAAACTGGAAATTGAATCATGCATCCATAAAAATCACTCAGATGCAAGAAGTTTTTCAATTTATGCAGCAGTTCTGGAAAGATTTTTAAAGAGGGGTACCCCCTGAGGCCTCTTTTGCCCCACTCTGGATCCATCCCTTGGCTGATCTGGCCGAAATGAACGAACTTGGTAGAGGTTCTTGAGTACATTTGTACTTACTTCCTATAAAGTTTCATCAAAATCCCTTTAGCGGTTATGGAGAAGAAATCGAAAATGTGGAAAATTATCCCCCCCCCCCCTCTTCATTTTTGCAGTCTTAAAAAATTTCATAAAAAATTCAAAAAATTAAATTTCAGCAAAATTCTTTCAGGAGAGCATTTATCTACCAAACCAAAAGTAAAGCACATAAAATAAATGCATCATAATGAATAATATGGGAAAAAAAATAAAAGAAATCATATAAAAATGAATGAAAATTACAAAGTCTAAAAAGACGTCAAAAACGCGTCAAAATATTTCCGATTTCAACGAAATTAATAGACTTGAATCATACATCTATGTAGATCACTGAGATACAGTTAGTTTTGTCAATTCATGCAGCGGTTCTGGAGGAGAAGATTTTTAAAGAGGGGTACCCCCTGGGGCCTCTTACGCCCCACCCTGGGTCCACTCCTGGGTTGATCGGGCCGAAATGAACAAACTTTGTTGAGGACCTTGAGTACTTACTTCCTATAAAGTTTCATCAAAATCCCTTCAGCGGTTTTGGAGGAGAAGTCGAAAATGTGAAAAGACAGACAGACGACGGACAAAAGGGGATCAGAAAAGCTTACTTGAACCATCGGTTCAGGTGAGCTAAAATGGGAATAAATTGGACAAAGTGTTTTTAACATCCTAATAAGTTAAAAGAGCTTGAAGTCTGAGTAAATTTGGCGACTTCGGGTTCAGTTGGGTAATAGTATTCTGGCTAGTAATTTTTAGATGCTGGTTTTGTAGATTCTTTTTCACGTAGTTCCTATGCATAGCTTTATCGCGTTCCAGATTCGGAATGGATCTAGACGGTTTTACTGTCATATAAAATAGATAAAATGTATTTATCAGATATTTGGTTTATTTGTTTTACAGCGATCAAATGAAACTCATCCTTTATCTGAACCCTTTCATCCCTAAATTCCTAAATGGTATGCTCGTTTCTATAGTATACGACCAGTCTACATTGGTCTGTAGGGTTGAAAGGGTTAAACCGTAAAGGTTATATAATTGTTGTTTGAAAAAGATAAGACCAAATACAAAGTATTTATCTCACTAAATGTATGTTCACTTGCTCTTATCTTAAGCTTAATCTGAGTATTAAAATATTCTACTCAAGTGTCTTGATACTTCCTTATGTCCTTTGTGCTGACTTCCTAAGCCTCATAACATCAAAGTAAGTAGCTGACAATAGATGGTTTAAACAAATTTACACACTCTATACAATGTAATTGAATAAGACGCTCTTCCACTGTATTTTCACTTTTTGATTTACCGGGGGCTTAACCAAAAGGGAAAATATTTATTTTTTTTCGATAAAGACCCTGGTAAATAAAAAAAAATGTAAACAATGATAATGGTAGAGATAATTTTATACAGAGTCTTGTATATTTGTAGAGAATCCTAAACCCATTAGTTTCCATAGCACATTAACGCATTCTAACACCCATTCACCACTGCAGTCACATTTAGACTAGCCTAAATCAATAAATACACGTGGTATGTCTACTGTCATAATTCAGAAGTGAACAAGTTCACATTGCATGTAAAATTATCATAAAATTTTGATTCTAAATCAGACACCCCTGAATTCTGACAATGGACTTAACTATTCTTTGAATGGGCAGTTCCACATGTGACGTCAGGGGTTGATGACTAGTTAATGTAATTTTGTGCAATACAGATGGAAACTTTACAACATTAAACATTCCGAAACAATTATTGTGCAAGTTTCCTAGTCTTGTGGTTAGACTATTATTAATTACCAAATGTGACACGGGACTTCGGTTTTTACTATCTCATCCGAAGGACAGGAAACCGACCTGCAGCTGACTGGACTCGAACTATCGACCTCGCCATCAATAGTCGAGCGCAGTACCGACTGAACCAGGCCGGCTTATCATTACTTTGTCATCATCATTATTTGGAGTATTTCTATTATTATCAAATTCGTGTTTTTGTGTTTGCATAAATTTTTAAAAAATAGAAAAAATGTGCTATAACAAAAATAATTTTGCCTGTATCAACTGAATAATTAATGACAACATTGTATTTCTTGGGACAGTGCTAAAACTCTTAATGTAACTCAAATGATTCTATTTTCTTGAAAAGTTTAATGTTAAGCCTGAAGCCATAAGAATACCGCTTTAAATAGAAGGAATACATTTTCAAATTGAATGATCGAGATATGGGACAAAGTTGATAACTGCCAAACTGACCACTAAATACGTATACATGTATTGATTGTTTGACCGGAAGCAGGTTACAAATGGTCATCGTGGACATAATCAAAGTCTTATCAATATTTTCTTTACCTTTATCTCGAATACTGATAAGCCTAATAAATAATTTTACCTGGAGCTTGACCGCCTGTTGATTGTTTGACGTGCCCATTTAGTATATTTAATGAGAATATCTTACATAGTCTCTCTCCGTCTGCGTCTCTCTGTAAAATGTATTCACACACACACACACACACACACACACACATATCAATTTGTGCGTCTATATATGTAACAATGCCTGCATGATTGTAAATTAAACAAACATAAACATTTTGTATCATATCCGATGTTAAACAAACAGAACGTACACTGACAACGTTCTCTGTACCATTAGGCTAACTATGAATTTATGTATAGGTCAGGTTGCTATTGAATACGGTCACTCAAGATATGACAGTAATTTATAAAACATTTATAAACAAGATTAAAGGCGAACTCGATCACAGATGTGCACGTCAGAAGTGATTAAGTATTATAAAAGTCACAGGTACCAAAGTATTAATCATTAGGTTGAAAACTGGACAGATACGGACCTATCATAATACAGAAGTGGGATCAGGTGTCACGGAGGAAAAGATCATCCCCTGTTGACCGATCACACCCACCGAGAGACAACAGCCAATTTCATAAGGAATAAGTCAGAGATGAATCTCTGTCACAATTGATAAAGACTAGTCCAAAATCACTATCAAACAAGTAACTCAACATTTCTTTTAGTAAACATTGTAATAAAAAAACATGATCATTATACCGACAATAAAATTTGTGAAATGTGGACATCAATTGCAATTCCTATATCCTTATGACAACAACCTATCAGTAAGTACATGTAGGTTACTTCTGTATATAAAATGTTCATATGCTGAACACGATCTGGCATGTCAAATCATCTGTGAGATATAAACACCATATGCAGGTTACTTTTTAAATTTGGATATTTAACGACAGTTAATCCAAAATCATTACGTTTGTCGTATAGTTTGGTTGTTAATAACATAATCTTTCTGAACACATGTCCAAAGACAATAGATTATGTTGAAAACTTAAAATATTTGGAATGCGACATCTATGATTATAAATATCGATCATTTGTGGTGGCTAGAGTATTGGTTTGGAATTCAATTGTGTCATACTGATATTGAATATTATCCTTTCGCTAAACGTTCTGCCTAAGGAGTGAAGTCTTTTGACGTAACCCTTTCAACCCCACAGTCCATAATAGCCGGGTCTAAACAATAGAAAAGAGCATACCATCTAGATATTTAGGGGTGAAAGGGTTAAAACCCGGGTATTGTATCATGTTCTTACTTTTTCATATAGTCAGGGTTTTACCAAAAGGTGGGAACATGATAATTGTGATATTCTCACTTGTTGGTAAACCCACTGTTAAATCAAATAAAAAATCTTCTTTCACGCTTTTATTTTACAAAATAGATAAAGAAATAAAAATAAAATAAAAAAATTTTTAAATCTGTATTACGATTCTTGTACGACATAAGATAGAGAAGGAGATTGATATCTAATAATTAATATGAAACTGATCATTCCTAAAAATCCGTTTAGCTGGTTTTAATTCAGTAATTAGGAATGTTACGGAAATTCATTATAGTTCATCAAAGATGTAGTCGTGATAGTAAAATTCCAAATATAATTCAAATAAAATGATATAGTAATGCTGAAGCAAAAAAAGTTTTGATTAATTATTTTTAAAATCCCTAAATGAGTAGGCCATCATAATCTAATTTGAGGTATAAGCTGGTGTCATTTGACCTCCAATGTATCTAATGATATTTGAAAGTCCACAGTGTGAAGAATAACACTCCATGCAAAATCTATGTAAACTGTTATTTTTCACTCGGCCAATCAAAACACATTTCAAATTTTGGGACTACATTATAAATATGTAATAAATAGAATATTTGCTAATTTTCGATGAGTAACATTTTTATTCCGTCTTGTGAAACAGAATAATACTAAGATACTTATTTATCACTTGCTGTAAATATTATTCTTGTGCCTCCTATATGCATGTATTTATATACGTTTTACATATATACATAATCGTATGTACACACGCGAATCTGGAAACCAGATGTTGAATCGGTATATTAAATGAGATTATAACTTAGACTATTTACGTTACTATCTTCTACATATTACTTCAAAGAATTTCTTTTGCTTTCAAAGACTATCATTTTGTATTGTTCCAGGATTTGTCTCTGTTCTTTAAACATGTCATCACAAAAATATCAACGAGGGAAGATAATTAAATTATACACTCTTGACTGCTTTCATTAGCATAGCATGTTTATTCTCGTGATTAATACCGAAATAAGTAAAGCTACTTTGTCAAAATATATACAAAGAAACTCTCACTTCAAAGTATACATTCATACATCGTAACGTTGATAAATCCAATTATCTTTTGACGCCCTACAAAAGAATTTCAGATGTGGTCTCAATATTTATCACATCCCCTTGGCGAATCGCTGGTGTGGAACCAATCTGTCCAATTATTGAAAACTTAACGAACTCGATGGAGATGGACGTTATATTGAGACTAACATCTGAATGAAAACACGCCAATTTAAATTTGTTCTATAGTTGCTTGTTCCAGTGTATTATGTAATTTCAATCTAGTTTATTCTTCCTTTAATATTACGTCAAATTAAAATACATTTTAAAAAGTAAGATGGGTTTGTTAAAGTAATAAATTTATAGATTATTTATGATCTTTAAACAAGTATATTGATATTAACTGCGAGGTAGTTTATGTTATAGTTTTTCATCAGATATGTTTAGTCTTGTTGGTTTTAATATCCAGTCAAATACGTTTGCTACAGGAATCTAAGTGTATACTTATACTCTGTCGATCATTTTTTATTTCACAAGGAAAATCTGTATTACGACTCATATATATATATATATATATATATATATATATATATATATATATATATATATATATATATATATATATATATATATATATATATATATATGACATCTATTTTCCCGTTCCATGTTAAATTTAGTAATAAAGACTATTAAACATTGATATATTTTAAAACAGTTGACGAACAATGTAACTTTATATATCAATGTAATTATTGCTGTTGAGGTGGGCATGAAGAGTTCTTACTAGGGGAGGAAACCGAATGTGCCAAAGAAAACCCACCTGTCCAAACTGGCGACCACCATACCATCACACATACTTTATTCATTTCGGATAACGGTAAAATGAAAATGAGTACACGACAACATATTAAAAATTAAGTAATTTTTAAATAAAATAACTTTTCAAATAAATTGAAAACTAAAGATTTTCTTTGTGATACTAGGACAGAACGCGGGTCGCGTTTGGGGAGATAAGGAACTAATTGAATACAAATTTAATGATGATGCTCTTCAAAACACACGTTCGGTTACTGAGAATCACAAGTTGCTGATTCCGTCATATAACAATGTATTTGTTTTTAACAAAGATGTACGATTAAAAACAACAACAACAACAACAACAAACTCATTCGAAAGACTGTCACATCTCAAGAAATTTCTAGCCGGATAAATAAGTGAAAATTCTATTTACAAAGGATATTTTGTAAATCATTTATTGTATGATTCAGACTTATTAAAAATACTAAGATATATTTTGTACATGCATATTAATACACAAGCTGTGATTTCCATGAAAATTGTATTTTGTAATTAAAATATATGGTATATGTAAAATGTATAATGATGTCGGTGTAAAGATTTATGCACAGATTAATTAGAAATAAATAAAAGAAAATATTAATTTTTTTTTTCAGTTTCGTTGTAAGAACGATCATACCCCTCCTATCAAATTGAACCGGGCGTCACCATAGATATGCTTATGGCCAAATGTGTCATTTGAAATAACAAAATAGATAACATTCCTAGTAACAGAGTCTATCAATAACGTTATTTATAGAATAGAAAGAAGTCATGTCTAAATATTTTTCAACAGAGACTCTTGGCTCTATAATAAACAAGTCATAAAGACATTTAAATGCTAGATAGTAAAGAAACACTTTGCATTTTAATTTGGCAGCTGTTGTATGGTCAAGTTTAACTCAACAAAAGCTGGAAATTATCACTTGAATAAGTGCGCCGTCGGTCAATAAAATCTTGTTTTTCCCGTGGGATAATTTTTAAAAAATTAAAATAAAAAAAGATTTCTACAGATTTTTCCTGTTCTAAAAAATTGAAAACCAACTCAACCTGTGGCGGATTTATTTTTGTAAAGGCCAATATATTCATATCTCCGTTCTTTTAAGCTTCCAAATCAGTTTATAATTCAATTTAACACAACCACAATGATTATCATTTGTACATCTTTCAAAATACCGTGTGAGAATTCATCTATCATTTTCTCTTATTATGGAACCGTTTTAGAGAAAGGGTAAATTAAATGCATATACTAGAATAACACGCGCCAATGGCAACGGTCGTTTACTAGTCGTGCGCTGGTGTCATTCAAACACTCGTGTGTTGCAAGAACTAAAAATACAAGAAGAGAAATTTATTTCCGCCCTTGTCTTAGAGTAGTGTTTCTAAGAATCAATACTGCGCGTGCAGCAAAGACATCAAGGTGAAACCTCTCGTGGGAAAATATTGAAATGTTTGGTCTCTTTTTATTTTAGTTGTTTGCATAATCGAATGTGCAAAAGATTTAGTATTACAATCGTCATAAATTACTTTTTTATGTATATGGAATGTAATAATATCAGAAAGCAAAGTATAGACTGTTCGTCCTTAAAAGAATGTTGAAATGATTTTTTGAAGAAATAATAATGGTAGACGTAAAGTACAATATATCTAACTATACGGCACTATACACCAATTTGTAATATATATATATATATATATATATATATATATATATATATATATATATATATATATATATATATATATATATTTATTTATATATATATATATATATATATATATATATACACACACACACACACACACACACACACACACACACATATATATATATATATATATATATATATATATATATATATATATATATATATATATATATATATATATATATATATATACGTACTAGTATATTAGATAGACAGCTTGAACCTAAACTGATTTTGTGAGAAATTTTGCCAGTTTACTTGGAGTCTTTTAGCGGGTACATTGTAATCGGATCTCTCCTCCACCATTAAAAACTGGCCGCCATCGTTTGACTGTAAAATATTTGAATGTAGTGTAAAACACAAAGATAAACAAACAAACAAACAAATTAAAGAGGCATGTGCACCAAAATTGGGAAATCCAATCCTTCATAAACTTTACGAGTTAAATGGTTTCAGTAACATTTTAAAGAAAGCATTCTATTATATCGTAATTGTTTTCTATTTAGACCTACCTTTGGTTCATCATGTTCTGTAATGACACTATACACAAAATACCACTTAAAAATAAAATATTGTGGAATTTATGATATTTTGTAGATTGACGCCCCACTTAGCAATGTTTTAGTTAAACAGCTTTAACCAGTTTTTATTGGAAGAAAGACTAACGGGCTTCCTTAGGTCAACTGCAAACTTTCTCAAAAGTTCAGATTAAGTTTCAAAGGGCTTGAGCCCGTGCTGATTAGAAGTGAGAGACTTCTGTTTTTTTTTAAGAAAAGCTCTTTCAACATGACATCTGAAAACGTGGAAATGCATCATACCGTTTTCAGAAAAAAAATCATCTAAAACCAATGGGTCATATTCTAATATCTATGATTAAACAACCATTCGCCTAATGTACATAGTTTTATTACTTTTAATCGCCTAAAAAGTATTTACTTAAGATACTGTTGAGACCATTTTCATTGTTCTCACACAAATATAATACATCTACATATGTATAAGACAAACGCAATACTAGTGGCTATTTATATCTACAATTTTAAGTTTACTGGTTGTAAGCTTTAGCAGATTTATTGATTTGTTTCATTGTTTTAAATAAAGAAAGGGTATTATTTTTACTACATATAGAATTGTCAGCGCGCGGCCGCTTCTGTGTGAAGTGCCTCGAATTTTTACCAATACTCTGGACTGACATCAATACAATGTGGGTTCTTTTAGTAAACGTTCTATGCCTGTCTTGACACGGATCCTATTTTAAATCTTAGGCATGACCTGGTATCCGGGCCTGGCACCATAAAGTCTAAAATTTTACTCAACTTTGGCTAATCATGAAATCTTATCGGCTGAGCAGACCAAATTAAGAATATTTTCAGACTTGTGTAATTCGCAAGTTTTATGGAGCCGGGCCCTGGAGCCCAACCCGAGAACTTCTGCTTGAGAGTCGAATGCACTACACTAGACCACCTCAAGAGGCCATTTACAAAACATATTTTAAAACAATAACACAGGAATGGTGGTAACAGCATTCACTGTTTCTTCGTTGATTGATTTTCAGCAATTCAGTTACCAATATTGGAAATTACCATAATGACAATGTTTTTAAAATGACACTACTATGTGTCAGCTTTCACTGGATACCAGCATACTGTAATAATTGTTAACGAAAACAACAATGGTACCTCTGTACACTTCCGCACAAGCACAGTTGAAAAAAATTCTGCCAAGACTCCTATGCACGAGCTGACAAGATAAACGTGTAAACTTTGGATCTATTTAATAAAAGACACGTGGCATTTGGGGTAGTGATTTTAGCGAAAAAGCTTTGTAGGAGAAATCATCAGATGTACAAACAACATAGAGCACTTGAAGCAAATGTGAAATTACGCACCGTAAATTGCCACCAGCATGTCACTTGCGATAAATGCGGGTTCGGTGTGTAATAAATTCTGTAATTGGACCAGGTAATCAGCTTCACCTCATTTGACGGCCATTTAACTTTCACCGCGATCATTATTAAAATAAAAATAATTAAACTTTATTCCACAACCATAAATGTTATATGAGATGGGTTAATACGAGAAGTCATCATTTTTTAAAAATCTGATATAATTACTGTGACAATAGCTTAGGCAAGTATGATTAAATCTGCAGTATTGACCGTTCTTCTGGTAAAGCTTGACACGAAAATGAGAGTAATAACCACGAGGCGTTAAATGAAAGATTAAATATAGATAAAATGTATAGAAAGTGTATATAGAACGTTAAAATGAAAGAAAGTACCCTAAAAGTTACAAATCACAAAATGGGTAACAAAATTTTCAAAATCAGAAAATGTACCGATGCACCCAAACTCATCGGAAAAGGTAACAGGGTATTCTAACTCTTAGGAAAAGGTAACAGAGTACTCTAACGCATAGGAAAAGGTAATACTCTAACTCATAGGAAAAGGTAATAGAGTACTCTAACTCACAGGAAAAGATAATACTCAGTATTCTTATTCATAGGAAAGTGTAACAAAGTACTTATAGGAAAATGTAACAGGGTACTCAAACTCATAGGGAAAGGTAATAGAATTTTCTTACTTATAGGAAAAGGTAACAGAGTACTCTAACGCATAGGAAAAGGTAATAGAGTATTCTTACTCATAGGAAAGTGTAACAGAGTACTTATAGGAAAAGGTAACAGGGTACTCAAACTCATAGGGAAAGGTAATAGAGTACTTATAGGAAAAGGTAACAGAGTACTCTAACTCATAGGGAAAGTTAACAGAGTACTCTAACTCATAGGAAAATGTAACAGAGTACTTATAAGAAAAGGTAACAGAGTACTCTAACGCATAAGAAAAGGTAAAAGAGTATTCTTACTCATAGGAAAATGTAACAGAGTACTTATAAAAAAGGTAACAGAGTACTCTAACTCATAGGAAAAGGTAATAGAGTACTCTGTTACATTTTCCTAGAAGTACTCTGTTACATTTTCCTAGAATTATACGGAAAGTTACATTTTACTCTACTGATAGTAAAATGTATACACTATTATCTTTTCCTATGTGTTAGAGTACTCTGAAAAGGTAACAGAGTACCCTAACCCATAGGAAAAGATAATAGAGTCCTCATAGGAAAGGTAACACAGTACTCAAACTCATATGAATAGGTTGGGTACTCAAAAGGTCAAAGAGTACTCATACTCATAGGAAAAGATAACATAGTACTCATAAGAAAACTTAACAGGGTACTCAAACTCATAGGAAAAGGTAACACAGTACTTATCCTCATAGGAAAAGTTCAGAGTGAATAGAACAGAGTACTTTAAAAAAGTACTTTAACTATAGGAAATGTAATAATGTATAGGAAAGGTAACCAACTCAAAGCATAAAAGGGTACAATAAAGAGTACTCACACTTCATAGGAAAAGAAAACATAGTAACAAAAGACTCAAACAGGGTATAGCAAAAAGTTAACACAAACTTACTCATAAAAAATTATAGCAAAGAAAATCTTTAAAAAATTACTTTAAAAATACTAAAACTCCAACTCATAGCGAAAAGGCAACAAAGTACTAAAACTCATAGCGAAAAGGCAACAAAGTACTCCAATTCATAGCAAAAAGGTAACAAGTACTCAAACTCATAGCAAAAAGGCAATAAAGTACTCAAACTTATAGCAAAAAGGTAACAAAGTACTAAAACTTATAGCAAAAATGCAATAAAGTACTCGAACTCATAGCAAAAAGGCAATAAAGTACTCAATCTTATAGCAAAAAAGGAAACAAAGTACTCATACTTATAGCAAAAAGGTTACAATGTAATCACAATCATAGAAGAAGGCAATAAAGTACTCAAACTTATAGCAAAAATGTAACAAAGTACTCAAAATTATAACAAAAAGTAGCAAAGTACTAAAACTCAAAGAAATAAAGGGGACAAAGCAAAAATGTACTCAAATTCATACCAAAAGGTAACAAAGTGCTACAACTCATAGCAAAAAGGCAATAAAGTACTCACACTCATAGCAAAAAGGTAACAAAGTACTCAAACTTACAGCAAAAAAGGCAACAAAGTAATCACAATCAAAGCAAAAAGGCAATAAAGTACTCAATGCATAGAAAAAAGGCAATAAAGTGCTCAAAATTATAACAAAAAGGCAATAAAATACTCAAACTTGTAGCAAAAGGTAACAAAGTAATCTCATTAATATCAAAGAGACAACAAAGTACTCAAACTCATAGCAAAAAGGCAACAATGTACTCAAACTTATAGGAAAAAGGCAACAAAGTGCTTTATAATACACTCACAGAAAAGCTAACAAAGCACTCAATCTCATGCAAAGTTACAAGGTACTCATAGAAAAAAGTACTCAAAGTAAAAATAAAAAACAAGAAAAAAAATATGCAGACAGTAACATAATAACATCATGATAAACTTACTGAAATGTCCTTGTAAGTGTTTGCTCTTATCATATCAAGATTAAATTGGTAGATTAAATGAATAATTGTAGAAATTAATAATAATGATAAACATGCGAAAGTATCTGGCTCTGATCTTATTTTCTGTAAATCGCATATACAATCGATGATGTCTCATCTGTTGGCTGTACGTTCGAGGACTCTTACTGCATTTGTAAAAGTTCATAACATTGGTCGACATTGTACTTAACTTTCAAGTATTGACGTGTCTATAGATAGATCTCTTGACGAGATAGCATTGACAAAAGTACATGTACTTGTAAATGGAATAATTCAAAGAAATACGTAAACAAGCATCAAAATGACAAAATAAATGTTTAAAGATATATTGTCTCGTTTATTAAGTCATAACGGCTGATCAAAATTTAAAAGAAAATGAAAAAAAAATGTGGGTTTGTTAATTACAAAAAAATGAGCGTAATTTGATACATCTAATTATTGTTGGACATGTTAATTATCTTAACTGACTCCCATAGTCATTAAAAGATGCACACCACGTATTTACAAGAAAAACTTTCATGTCAATGATTTTGTTGTTTCAATGTCTTTTTATGTACGTCCCCTGTCAAAGTGATAAAATCTCTAGCAGTCTCGGGAACTGTCTTTATTTTAGAAGTGCCCATATCAGACAAAATGATTTGTAGCGATAAACTAAAGGGATAATTGACCCTAAAGATCAGATTCAATGTTTATCAATTTCACCCCGATACCCTGGGAAAATGGTTGATCTCTTATTTCCAAGTCCTTACCTGTCCAGGTAAATCAGGTAACAGATGGCGTTTTCTGTTTGCAAACCAAGTAACGGAGGGATACACCTGTGCATTGTTCGCATACCTTTCCCACGCACCTTTGGAATTTTTTCGACGTCTTGCTCAGCTGTTACACTACATATTCTTCAGAAGATGACTAAATGTACATTTGATTTTTTGTAGTTACTCAATTGAAATTACGGCTTAAATATATCATTAAATAAATTGCATTCTATGTCAGGTATTATAAATAACTGGATCGCTGTTTTGGCGACAATATATCAAGTGCCGGTGAATCATCACTTTCAGTAAATTGAAAATAAATAGATGTTTATTGCAGGGTATTTTCACCTCGTATTGTCACTTTTTAAATCGCAAGATTAAAACATCAAACGGCATTATAAACCTTGGTCTGGACGGCATGATCGTTGGTTGAGACGAGTTTTTCTCTCTCGAGAAAATAGCTTCAAAATCTTTATTTAATTCCTCTTCTTACAGTTCTCATGTTTTTGTTGTCGTCGTCGTTGTCGTCGTCGTTGTTGTTGTTGTTGTTGTTCTTCTTCTTCTTCTTCTACTACTACTATTATTATCATTATTAATGATTATGATAATAATCCTAGTAATAATAATACTATCATTCTGTAAAACACAATTTTCTTGTCTTCACTTTGGATAAAATATCCAGGGGAATCCCCGACATCGTTGACATGCACGCATTAATGTCGATACTATCTGTTTATTCTTTACACATCTTATCTAAACAATAGAACGCAAGTATAGGAAGTTCACTACACAAGCTTAGGTAACAATAAAAGTACACAAGTATACAACATACATAGATGTCACAAATGCAGTACACAAGTATGCGACACACATAAATGTAACGAAAAAGAGTACACAAGTATACAACACAAGTTTACGATGTCACAAATACAGAAGACAAGTATACGACAAACGTAGATGTAACGAAAAAGAGTACACAAGTATACAACAAACGTAGATGTAACGAAAAAGAGTACACAAGAATACGACACATGTAAATGTCACAAATACAGAAGACAAGTATACGACAAACGTAGATGTAAAAAATACAGTAAACAAGTATACGACACACGTAGATGTCACAAATACAGTACACAAGTATACAGCATACATATATATTGCAAAACATAGTACACAAGTATACGGTACACGTAGATGTCACAAATACAGTACACAAGTATACGGCATACGTAGATTTCACAAATACAAGTCAAAAGTATAGAACACAAATATAGGACACACGTCTACGCCACACATATAAGACACAAGACACCAAAGTGGGAAGCAAGTTCAGAAAAGAAGTATACATCACACGCAGATGTCACAAGTGCAAGACACCAGTGTTGGAAGCACAGTTCAGTGCACGCATTTAGGAAGCTATACGACAAACGCGACGATTTCGGCTTTCCCATCGTAAATTTTCCACATTTAAGTAGTAACCTCCCACCCGCATATGGAGTTTATATTTCACAGATGATCAGATATGCCAGGGCGTGTTCAACATATGAACATTTCATATACAAATATAAACTACTCACTGACAAATTATTGACACAGGGATATCGAAAACCGCGCTTGATGTCAACGTTCCGCAAATTTTACGGTCGGTATAATAGTATTGTTTGCGATTACTCTGTTTCACTGGGTGAAATGTTGAGTTGCCTTTTCGTTGGCGGTTGTTGAGACGTCTGTACCAATTGTGACGAGGATTCTTTCCTCATGTATTTCATTTGGACTTGACTGTGTACTCACGGCGGGTGTGACCGGTCGACAGGGGATGGTTACTCCTCCATGGCACCTGATCCCACCTCTTGGTTCCCAGAGGTCCGTGTTCGTCCATTTTTGCCGGATTTGTATCTGTGTCCTGAACATCCTTAGCATTTATACTTTGGTATCTGAGATGTTTTATACCTTTATATCTCTGATAATATTCAGAAGTATTGAAAAACAATCACAGATGAATTAGTTGAATCATTTGTGAAAGTAAGCTGCCAACATCTTATTTACAACCGTGTTTACATTAAAATCACCAAAATCTCACACATATATTTTTGTTTAACTGGTATTTTATAAACCCTATTTCAAATAATTTCATAAAATGCTATTTATAATCGAAATTATCTATCATACGATAAAATAATAATTCTATGTACTGACATAATATCAGCCATTAAACTATTATGTATAGAAAAACCCATATTTTAAGTTCTGGACTATCAGTTATTCATAGTGTAAGGTCGATGTAGTTATGTTCATCTCATCAATTTATTGCCTCACTACCTGACATTCAGCGCAAGACAGCTTTTAATACAGACAGAGCCAAGTTAATCATAATGTACATGGTATTGATTTTCAATAAATCGACTTTATGAATATTTACTACCGCAAGTTGTTTATTGATTATATAAAGTGATGCTCAATCATCATCATCATCATCATCATCATCATCATCATCATCATCATCATCATCATCACCACCACCACCACCATCATCATCATCATCATCATCATCATCATCATCATCATCATCATCATTATCACCATCGTCGTCGTCATCGTAACCATCGTCACCATCGTCGTCATAGTCATCTTCGCTTTCATAATCATCGTCGTCGTCGTCGCTTTCACCGTCACCGTTATCATCGTTGTCGTCATCGTCACCGCCGTCGTCGTCATTACTATCATCATTGTCATTATCAACATCACGTTCGCCGTTGTCGTTGTGATTAAATCGTCGTTTTTATCATGTCGTCGTCTTAATCTCATTCACAACCGTCATGCTTTTCCTCCTCATTATCACAGTCATCTTCATTATCATGTATTTATATCAATGTCTATACATTTCTCTTTACTTTTGTATTGCAATGATAACCATGGTAGCTATAATTTAGCCGATTGATATTTTTGAAATGAGTTCACTTTATGACATCATTACATTTTCATTACGGGTTTCACCTTTCACAATTTCATGAACTTTTCACTAGGTAATGACCTAAAAAAGGGAGGAACTGTCTATAGCTTTTGCGCTCTGCATTTTAAGTCCTTCTCACTGGCAATTTGACGATGTTGGAAATGTTGAATACTACAATATCTTGATAATATTACTTTCCTTCTTGACATTGAAATCACGAATTGAATGATTCAAATAAGACTTGGAATAAAGGCCCAAGATTAAAGTACTCGTACAGCTTTAAGGTACATTGAACCTATAGCCGTTGAACTTTCCATATACATGTACGTAAAAAACCCAAAACAATAATACATAGCGAATATCCGAATGAGATAAATACATCTGACTTTTTATTCTTTTTGAAGAAATGAGTTTTCAAAATTAGATACCCATATTTACAAAATGCGTCCGATTTTGAGACCGCAATGAATAAAAGTCGTATTAATTTATATAACAATTTGAAATTGAAATTCGTCGATAATTCTGTCAGTCAACGAATAAATCACTCTCTTCCATGACTTTGGCGAATGGATCAACTATATTGACAATTTCCTGCTAGTAGAATCGGCTAAAATCCATCTCAAGGGAACCACGCAGTTGTATCAACAAAATTTATGTGTGAAGGAAATGAGAAAATTCTATGTATCAATTTGGAATTCTTTAATCCTTCAAGCAATTATAAATCGAACGCAGCCAACAATGAAGTACTGTGTTTAGGTGCCCTCACGCGAAATGGTGGAATCGATAAATATATCCGGTTTCACGAAGTCACGTGCCATGCACGAGCGTCTCTTCTTCCTGTCTCGTGCGCTACATGATTATGGTTTCAGGGTAGATAGCATCGCCATACGGGAGATTGAAAGGACGTGTGCATATATTAAATCAGATGATTTTATTTCATTTTTGCGAAATTTGTAAACACATCGCAGATTTTATTACTCTTGTACTCGAACGCTTTGAATTTCCATTCACTATCGTTACTAAATTAACAAATGTGACACAAAGACAAAATTCTCTTCGACACATTAATACTGATGAACATTATCAAACAGAGTGCATTTAAAATACTTTCATGGCATGTCCCATAAAATGAGTATTTCTACATATATATCTATGAATTCAATGGTTGAATAAAGACCTTTGATTATCTTTGGAAGGACCTATTCTACATACGTGGACATTTATAAAAGGGTTAAATAGTCAGCTTTCCGAAACGTTTTAACAAAATAAACACAGAAACGTATCTATTACCTTTAGACAGGATACGGTATCCTGTAAGAACGTCATGATCTGTTTCCCACTTTTTTATTTACTAGGTGTTTTACCGAAATGCGAGAACATGATCATCATCATGTCCTTATATTTTGAAAAAAAGCCCTGGTAAATCAAAATGAGAGCAAATGAAGAAAGAAAAAAAAACCCGTATGAATTACACATACAGTTTTAATGATAAATGTAAAATTAGAATCTATACCGCTGGCATATCACTGACATGAAAATGATATAAAATACAAAACAAGACAGAACTAAGAATACCGGAACTAGACGAATATTAATTTAAATGAATTGTTCGATTGATTTACCAAATTTTGATATATTTTGGTTTATAAAAGTTATAAAACGTTCTATACAAAACTATGTCAAGAGTCCCTTTGTATTTTTCATATTTTGTTAGACGAATCAATAATGTTGTGTGAAATTTGACCCCGAATGAAATTTATCTTAAATATGATACTGGACAGGGGGAGATAACTCGCAGTTTTAATATTCGCTATATTCACGGTGTGGATAAATTCTTGAATTTTAATGAGTTATATATATGTGTGTGTACGTTATCTATGATGAGCTGTCATTGCAGGACCCGATGTTATTGGTCTGCAAATTCAAAAACACGCGATAGTTTCAGGAGATAAAAAAAACGTGAAAATTAATATCCGTGAGATTTAACCCCTGAATGATATATATATATATATATATATATATATATATATATATATATATATATATATATATATATATATATATATATATATACAATTTATTTGGATCATTATGATCTACATATTCCATTCTGTATTGTATTTCGTTTCGAGGATTGTTTCTCAGATATTGGCAATATAAAATATTATAAACGTAATTCGTATAGCGATGTAAAACAGTAGTATATGAAGCGGGTTTGTTACTGTTCGAGAAATTCCGTTTTATGGATACAAACACCCTTAGATATAACCATTTGAAAGGAGAGCAAAATACATAATCCATTCATTGGTTAAATGTAAAGAAAAGAGTATTGTTTGTTTTAAAAAGTGTCTTTAATGTTCTGGACAACAATTCGAAAAATTAAACCTTACATTCTACTGTGATTTAACTGTAGTTCTATAAAGAAAAAGTTATAGTGCAATTTTATCAGACATTATCTTAATCTAGTATTGTCATTGTTAAGCAGAAATACATACATACACACGCGCACACACACAAACACACACACACGCACACAAACACACTCGCGCACGCATACACACAAACACACAAGCGCATGCACACACAGACACACACGTACAATTACTATGACTCACATGGTCATGTATTTGTTAAAGTGGGATCAGATGCAGGCGGAAGAATTATCTGTAGAGCAGCCGCACCCAAAGTTAATTTTAAATCAGGCTGAGTGGTTAGAGCATCGCGCTTGAAACTATGAGGTCTCTCACCTCTGGGGCCAATGTCACCAAATTTACTCAGTACTCAAGCTCAACTAACTTTTCAGAATTTTAAGGTTAAAACATGCAAAATGTATTCTGTAACTGGACATGTTGCATATTGACGGCATACAATTGTACATAATGATAAAAATAAAAATTATGGCTCATTTGATAAAAACTTAAGAAATATTTAAAATAATCAAATTTTGAGTATCGTACACACCGTATTTATTCATTTTTACAGGAAAGCCAGAAGTGTGACGCAAAAATGTATATATGAATAAAAATAATATGTTTCCCTATCACTCAATCCCAAAAGTATTTCAAACGACTGTATAGTCATAATAATAAATTAAAAGTTGAACTTGTGTACCGAGTAAATTTATTGACTTCGGGCCCAGGGATCGAGCTGACTTGAATATATCAAACATTTGTCAGTTTTCTGAGAATATTGATGAAATGGGGTTGAAAAATTGTTGATTGTAGCGATAAACACAATTAAAACAAAATGAATGAAAATGAAAAAGAAAATGAAAATAGAAATAGAAATTAGAGATGTAACTCCATGTAAACGTTGGTAAAGACTATTTAAAAACCATCATATAATCATATAAATGATATAATATTTCAGTATTTAGCAAGTCAAGGGACAAAAGTATATTTTTGAATTTGGTATGGTCTTTCAACATTTTACAAAGTATTCATGATAATGATTTACATTTACCTAAATCAAAACTAAGTACCAATTACTAAGTAATCAATGTATTTGAATATATATATACATTCTGGTTACAATAGAGATATAAGTTATAATTATAAGTTATATGTACAGTAACTATAAAATGATATTGATACTACTATGTCATATAAAACATTGTGTGAATTAATTTTAAATTGTTTTACTTTGTGGGACCGAAACGGAAGGTAAATGTTTATTTTTTATACATTGGAAATAATCTAGTTCGGCTATGAATAATATGAACATATTTAAACAGCAGATTTTGTAAACGGCATGACACGTGTACGTACGTGCTTTGTACAAATTTATTTTTTTCCACGGAGTTCACTCGTTATAGCCATGCTGGGTCTCCAGTTTGTTGAAGCTTTGATGCATACTATACTCACACGTGACCCTCATCCACTAAGAAAATTTCATTTCAAATTTTGGATTTCCATCCTAAATATAACCGAATCAGCCTCTCATTAGTGGAAATTGAAATCAATGTCCTATCACTCCTTCTGCCGGCAATGCGAAGAAACAGATGGATTTTTTCCTTTTGCACGCGACCCCGTATGTTCCGATATCGGAGATTCTCTCTCGCGAGCATTCGATTTACCCAACAAACGAATCTTTCTGCATCAAAAAAGACAGAATCTATAAATATACAAAAAATTATTACAAAGAGAATGAAGACTATATTAAACTGAGTGTAATTAACAGAAAAATATTTCAATGCAAATATTACATTTCTGTGAATTATGGAACATAAAAATTGTAATATATTTTGGGTACATTACAAATAAAACCTGAACGAATACATTTTATTGCCAACGATTATATGATTGGTGTGTATGTAGACTTTGATTAACAAAGGAATTAATAGATGGTTTATTTGATTGTACATCACAAACGTTTGATTTGGTCATAAATGTTAGTCCAGAAAGGTCACATTGTGAGAAAGACAAAAAAAAAACATATTGTGGTGTTTTAAATTTTGAATCTGTTTTGAAAGGGAGAAAAGCGAATTGACTCAATTTTCAATAGCCATGGGAATACAATTTCAGTGATATTTCAAGAATAAAAGGATTATTGTGTTTTACATTCTAAATCTGATTTTTTAAAGAATATCTAAAATATGCTATAAGTAAAAGTTTTAATATATATATATATATATATATATATATATATATATATATATATATATATATATATATATATATATATATATATATATATATATATATATATATATATATATATATCTTTAAGTGTCACTTACCCGTCTAGGTTTCGAAACGTAATTTGAATCCGAAAATTGTAATTATCCGATTCCGTTTCATTGTAGATAAAAGTGGTTTAGAATTACCTACAATAAGAAGAAGTACAATATCTGATTGAATAGGATATCTAATAAGTAAACTGAGTAATTTTTAAAACGTAAGCTTCTTAATCATATGTTTATACGTCCAAACATTGTGAATTTATTATCAACAGTTGTAGTATATTTATATAATATCATTTAAAAATACATCTGTTCATCAATAATTGTTTATCTTCGCGTACACACTTCCCACAAAGAATGGTGCATATATTCTAGAATAAATTCTATAAACTGGGGGATGAAATAAAAATTAGAAATTATGGAACCATTTATCAAAGGACAATCTAGAATATATATTAACGATAAAACAAGGCATTTTGTTTTTATTATAAAGAAATGGCCTTGTATGATACCACTTTTACTTTCGGAAATACATTGTATATCTATATCGTATTCGAGCTCAACTGGTGAAGTCATATTAACAGAAATGATCGTTTTGAGCATTTGTTTTCGATTCCTTTTAAAAGACCATAACGTTGACATTGTTAAAAATATTTATTAACTTTTTAAAACAATTAACAAAACAACACAATAGATGAAGTTTTGTTAACCCAAAGAAAAGAAATTAATTAACAATATATTCAGCTAACTGTGACAGCACTCAATCTTTACCACTAGCAGGTGTTTTTTGACAACAACCTATGGCGTCCCCTGTTGCTATAGACGCGCGTGCAGTCGTCGGTTGACATCCGCCACGTGACCTGTCACAAATGTGACAGATAGTCGTTAAACATTCATCGATAGACATATTTTGCAAGTATAGGTAAGCCATCTGCTACACTCACTTGTATTTTAAAGAGGAATACACTGTTCTAAGATTAAATTTACTTATTTAAAAAAAAGAAAAATTTATCGTATTATGGCACTAACCGCCATTAATATCTATATTCATCATGATATTTTTCTGATATTAAATCATCACTTCAGTAGACATATATTTTGAAATCTTCTTTAATAATGATTTTGATTGAAAGTTTAACAAGTGGAATATATTTTTCGTGTAGGTCGACTAACATTGATACTATATTATAATTGCGTTTAACCACATCATTTACCTACTTTTTATATCCAATCAGTCTTTCAATAGGTCAGTAAATGTTTTACAAAACAAAACGACAGAATCAAAGTGAAATAGTACAATGATCTTTAAAAATAATTTCACGTTTAAATCAATTCAAATCCTCTGTAAAGATTTTTGACTCTCATTTAGTACATTCATGCATTATTAACGAAGGTAATTGTAATAATTCTAAATTATCTAAATAAAAACTTATTGACAGCAACAAGGAACCGTGAATTTAATAATAAAAATGAGCCTCCCTTTCCCTCTCGCTCTAACAAATAATCATCCACGGTTAAGTGTCTATATAATTAGATTGAGTTTCCTCTAACGATTTCAAAGTTTATAAGAATCATCAGGAAAATGTTTTCATGAACACGTCCTTCTGAAGATTGTAATAGACAATGAACGCATACTTCTGAAGATTATCATAAATATAAAAGCGTCAGAAGAAACCACTTAGATCGGAAAATTATTTTGTAGATTAAATACTTATGTACAAAGAATTTTCAAATGACTTTATATATTTCCCCCCATAAATTTACAAATGGGAAAAAATTGTCCATAGGATTATTTTCCCCGTGGGATTTTTGGTGGGATTTTGAGGGGGAAATCCCATCGAAAACCCTATGGGATTTTTATTTTGAAAATCAACATTTCTGCAGATATCAACCGGTAAAACTTCAAATTTAGTATATGTGTTATTGATAATAAATACCACTATCTACCACAAAAAAGATCTACAGGACCACTAGAAATGGTATCTGTTAATTATTTCACTGTTAAATATGGAATATATATATATATATATATATATATATATATATATATATATATATATATATATATATTTATTTATTTATTTGGATCATTATAATTTTCATATTCCGTACTGTATTGAATATTATAAACATAATACCAAAGTTACAATGTAATTCACATTAAATTTTCCAAAAAGTGGGGACATGATTTGTTTCCCTTCATTTGATATACAGACTTTCAACAATCGAACAAAACAAGTTATCATAAAATCCACCCTACATAAATTAAACGTCAACATTTGATTTCTTGGAATATTTGGATACACCATCTTTTTCTTTAGAATTTGATGTTCTACAATCTCTTACTTTATCATGATTATGCAGATTTGATGTATCACATTTATGATCAAAGGCATTTGAATTTGTTACATTGACTGGTCGACAGGGGATGTTTACTCCTCCATGGCACCTGATCCCACCTCTTGGTTTCCAGGTCCGTGTTCGTCCATTTTTACCGGATTTGTATCTTTGTCCTAGACATTCTATTGATTTATACTTTGGTATCTGGGATTTTTTATATTGTACATTTTACGATGTCTGTTTCATTCAAATAAATTGGTACAATATCGAAACGGAAAAAATATACAACTGCACAAGTAAAAAAACCCAGTAATTTTCATGTTTTGAATTTTAAATCACAGGATGGTATTGATTTAAAATACAGTCCCTATTATTGACACAAATAAATGCTTAGTATTTAGGGAATAAAATCCTTATCCCTTATTCTATGAAAAAATGATTTTTGGGCAGTCAAACAAAACATTCTTGTAATTTACATTAAATCATCCCCAAACTGGGGGGATGTACAGATTACGGTAAAACGTTATATGTGGAAATACAATTTTAATAGAAATAAGAGAACACAAAACCGTGTTTTATGAAAAGTTGATTTTATGTCATTATGTCATTGAACGATGTGATACACAATTCCGTTATTTGTATATTCTTGTTACTTGCATTATTTTCTTTGATATTTTGGCTATACAAGTTAGAGGAATCCACTGTTTACACACACACACACACACACACACACACACACACACACACGAAACAATCAAATAAACAAATAAATGTTTATTTTGGGTTCATATCATATACAGCTTGGATCGAACCCACGTTGCCTGGGGCGAAAAGGATGTATGTTTAAACCATTTTAATTACATAATGTAAACAAAATGTGTTATTCCAAGTTCCGTTTTGACAATTTGTCTGTTTATATTAGATCAGGTGTTAACGCTCAAACTTTACATTGAAATGACACAATACAAATAAAATAGCATTAATTACAGAGCACAAATAAACATATCTTTTAGCCTTGTTTTGACAACTGAATGACGTTCATTTTGACCTTTGACGTTTTAACAGAGAAAGGTTCTTTGGAATAATTTACTTTGTCATTCCAGTGACTCTAATTTTCAAAAGCGATATTCCATCATGGCATATGTGTCAAAGAAATTTCCATTTGTTGATAATGATAAGTATAATAATAATCACACATATATATATATATATAATAATAATAATGATACTACTACTACTACTACTACTACTACTACTACTACTACTACTACTACTACTACTAATAATAATAATAATAATAATAATAAAAATAATAATTATGATAATAACAAATAATAATAATAAAAAAGATAATAATAATGATAATAATAATAATAATAATAATAAAAAAAAAAATAATGATGATTATGATGATGATGATGATGATGATGATGATAATAATAATAATAATAATAATAATAATAATAATAATAATAATAATAATAATAATAATAATAATAATAATAATTGTCAGAATTAATTGGAAGTGGATAAATTACTAAACAAATAACACCCTTGAGAAATGATTTTATTAACAGGGTTTTCAAAATAAGCGGGTACAAAATATCCGGGAAATTTGTACAATGATAATGAAGAAATTTCACCGGAGGATCAAAATTATTTCAAATATAGCGATATTTCAATGAAAACAGAGTCCAATTTATCATATTGATAGCTGGGAAAATACAGTACGTAGACTATGTATCTAAAGCTATTTATACAGTGAAAGTAATGCTCCCTACTTTACATTTTCCAGATGTGACGGAATTATTTAGTAAAGTTGATCATCATTAGCATATTATACGTTTTTCTTTGCCAGTGTTATCTGTTAAAGGAAAATGTGATAATTTGTTTTGTGACACAATTATTAAAGGTTTTATTATACAAAAACTATTCATTCTACACCGTTGATGTGCTCTAAAGAAATCTATAACGGTAAACATTTAAAAAAGACATTAAATGATTGTTTATGACAACATTAAACATGAGATTCTAAAAGATCACATATATTTCCAAGGTTGAACACAACATTTTTATTAATGTACTTACAACATTCATTCAATCTCACTTTTTGTAATTTCCTTTTTCAAGTTGAAATCTAAGTAACGTCTATAAGTATAATGTAAAATAATTTAACCATGATATCTGAGCAAGTCAAAAATACACTTTGACATAGCAGCTGCATTTCAATACGATGTGATAATGAATTTCATTTATTTTGCTCATTTATAAAACCCAAATTTAGATGACAGTATACATTTCAGTGAAATATTGAATTCTAATTTTACAAAATATTTGTCACTTTGCATCTTTTGGTTGTATTTCTATTACGGATATACATGTATATACAATGTACAGTGAAACATCTTTGTTAAGATCACCGAACTGACTGACTCAAAGTGGTCTGAGTAGTGAGGTGGTCGTTTAAGTGTGGTTCTGTACTTATTAAATATTTATCGAGAGACTGTAAACTTGTGGACTCCAATGCAAGGTGGTTTCCTACGCGAGGTGGTCTTTAGACAATGTTCTATATATTTTTATGACCACCAAAACTAAGTCTGTGTTCGACCTATGGGCAGAAATGAGACCTTTTAAAACATGTTATCTCATAGTATGTCAGGGTTCTTTAAATCAAAAGAAATTATCTTAATATAACTCTAACGTAATGTCCCGCAAACAAAACTTTTATATGCAAAATGTTAATTGAAAAATGATATAGTTTGTCGAAGATGAATATATAACTGTGCGTTTGTACAAGTTTGTGCAAGTTGTAACTTGAACAAAATGAACTTGTTTGACGCAAAACTACAATTCATAACATGTACAAAACTTGGCAAATGGTTTTAACTTGTGCAATATGAAACCGCATTTTATATATATATATATATATATATATATATATATATATATATATATATATATATATATATATATATATATATATATATATATATATATATATATATTTACCATTTAGACTGAATATACAGCCATGGAATTGCCGAACAGCATTCATAGCTAACTTTTTGCGTTTACCTTTGTTTTTCCGTATAGAAGACATTTTCTACCACCATTTTATTTTTATTTTTAGGGCGAAGATGGTACAGAACAGAGTTTTTAGAACATGTGAAATGTTGCATTTTAGAGCACGTGCACAGGACACATTAAGGATAAAGAA
Organism: Atrina japonica; assembly: GCA_030159075.1. Classification (NCBI taxonomy): domain Eukaryota; kingdom Metazoa; phylum Mollusca; class Bivalvia; order Pterioida; family Pinnidae; genus Atrina; species Atrina japonica. Next base: position 3,887,569 of record BROG01000002.1, read on the forward strand.
TTAATATTTTTTGACAAAATGGATACAAGATACAGCACGGTTTGATTTTAATTTGAGTACCCATCAAAGGAGAGACCAGATGAATGAAGTCCTTGTGTTAAAATCATTATCATCAACAAGCATCAGGTGGCTAACACGCGAACATTTGAAATTTAATTCATTCGATAATGTTTTATTTCACTGGCGTTGGTCCTTAAATGGAAATGTTTGTAAGGAAATTCATTCATAGCCGCAGGTTTTCGGATTTTTTATGAATGAAGACGGACGGGACCTCGTGTATTCGCGCGCTTGCCAGCTGACGCCAAATGATAGCAATCAGTTATTTCCCACGACCCATTATTTACACCTGTTGATTGTACTATCACGGGATTTATGAATGAGTCAAACAAGGAAATTGATCTAAGCTCAAGGAATAAATATCTTAAGATCACATTGAAGATGCTACAGACACCAAGGCCTTATAGTAAACAAATTTTGTTTTTAGGAGATAAAAATCCCAGTTGTTACCAAGCCAAATTCATTCAAGCTTTGACTCAAGTGTGTGTCAGGTTAGAAAGGGTTGTGAATGAAATGAAAGGTTTGCACAGAAATTATCATAGTACCTGCCGGATGTTGTTACTGTCCTTATATTGTATATCTGGCGTCTGTTGTACATTTACAGGCGTTTCATAATCTTCAAGATTTCATTATCCCATGATGAATGATTTAACTCAAGTACAAGAAAGTAAGAAAGAAAGAGTTTTTCATATTAGGCATGGCTATGTGTCTGTGTATGTCTCTAGGAAATTGAAAATCTGAGAAAAGATTTACCAGAAAAATGTGAATACAAACGAATAAAATGTGTGTAAATGAAGTATATATTCATATTAAGATCTTGTCTTGTTTAAAACATATCTTGCGCCTTATGATTACATTTACGTTTAGAATTTCGCCTCGTCTCATACCACTTTTTTGTGTTTCTTTTTTTTTTTTTTAACTATACATTTATTTAAAACTCGAGCTCAGCAGATATTAACGTCTTTTGGCGTAAACGATCGATCGTCTTGTTTAGCAGAGCAAAACTATGTTATTACTCATTGATGTAATTACTGGATACTTAGGGCATTAAAATCCAATTATTTCGATTTTGTCTTCTTTTATTACTTGTATTTGATGCACAATAGCAAATAAGAGCTATACACAGAGATAAAAATTCTTATATATCCCTATATATTTTGTGAAAATAAGGTCCGGTCTAGTGTCGTATGCATATACCAATAGTAAGGTTGAATTAATCTAGGTTCAAGCAATTTTCACAAAATATACAGATATTTAAGAATTGTTATGCCTTTGTATATCCCGTTTTTTGTTATTGATATACCTTTTATCAAACTACCCTATTGTCGCATATATGTTTTTCACTGAGATGAACTGCGCTAAATAGATAAAACAGATTTTAATAAGAGGAAATCTAGGTTTAGACTGAACTCATTAATGTAATGGGTGTGTCCAAGGTATACTACCTATTGAATATTACATAGTTCTTGATAATTACAAATTACAGTTGAGTGGTTCTTTTTCACATTTCAAAATCAATTTTGTGATTTTCTCTGTATATTAATCATTATTTTAAATGATATATCGCACACAAGAGAATAATATATTAAATTACATTTCCTTGAACCGTTGGCTTTGCGTCAAAGATGACTTTTGCTCATAAATCAGAAAAAGTATAACGTCTTTTGATTTTTTTTTTAAGTGACTTAATATTTACTAAAATAGAAATATTGACTCATCTCACCTGTATAAAATGCCCGCTCAAAATTAACAATTATTTCAGGTGATCGGTATCTAATATATATAACAAGGCGGGTAACACAAATAAATTTGGGTCATGTAATAGGACCAAAGTTAATTGTTTTAGACTAACAAATTTGTCTAGGTTTTATTCTCAACGTAAGCAAAAATTTGAATTATTCAATCTAGGGGCAACGTATATCACTGTCTTTGGTTTGGCTGAACTAATTAATGGAGACATTGTCTTAGAGTGAAACTTAAGATATGTTGGGAACAAAATGATAGAACGTCAAACTAGTAAACAAGGGAACCTAGGTTCGAGTCATTGGTAAATGAAGACGAAATATTTGTCCCAGTCTGTCATTACTTTGTATCGCGTAGATCTCAACTGGATCCGATCAGAAAGTCAAAACAGCATATCCACATTTTAGTCTATACGTGTAGTTTTTATGACTAAACCTTAGAGATACCTTGATATCGGAGCTTAAAATGATATTGTAAAGGAACTTTAACTCCTTCCGGACACCTGGTCCTATCCCGTTTGGGATTAGCAAATGTTCTGCATGTTGAGACCATTGCACATCTAATTCGTCATTTGTATATCTAATTTGTCGTATTATAATGGACTTTTGGGTATCGATTATCCATTGGTACGTCTTTTTTTACTTCATTTTCATATCAATAGCACCGATAAAGTACTCAAACGTTTGAGACGGTAACAGCGCTGTTACAATTTTGCTATATTCATAGATCCGTTACCAGTAAAAGTATCCATAATGACGAAATCAAATTTCGTAAAAATTATGATATAACAATGCGACATTTAATTCTGGACACGGCAATGCCCGGACTTTTAGCTCCTATTTCTGTGGTAACTGGTGGGAATCATGACCAATGATAAATAAGTTTGTTATACCTGTTCACACCTGCAAAAATATTGATTTTTATGAATTTGCTCCATAACAATCCGACCAATATCAAAAATATACAATTAAGAGAGAGAGAGAGAGAGAGAGAGAGAGAGAGAGAGAGAGAGACAGACAGAGAGAGAGAGAGAGACAGAGAGAGAGAGAGAGAGAGAGAGAGAGAGAGTTTATATTTGACACTGCTTTCATCCATGCATATGTTAAAAATACGAGTATTATATTCTAGTTGGGTTGTTTGTTTTCAATAACAGCTGTGACACAAAGAAACCCATATATATGTATGTATGTGTGTGTGTGTGTGGGTAGATTATATATGTAGATTTCTCACGATAAGTTGAAAGTCTATCATATATACTTATCTTTTATTACCTGATAACTTACCTGATGGCAATGTGTTTTACTTACCTTTACATATAGTCTCGTTCGCTTGCCATCTGCTTGGTTACAGAAGGTCGTGTGACAAAAGCTGTGCAAGATTTTAATCAACATAAAATAAAAAGAAATTGCACTCAGTTTAAGAGGTGTATTGACTTTTAAGTTTGTAATAGGTCTTAAGGTTTAAGGACTTTTAAGTTCTTATTTTCACTTGAAAATCCATATATATATATATATATATATATATATATATATATATATATATATATATATATATATATATATATATATATATATATATATATATATATATATATATATATATATAATCAATTGTTTGTTGGCTTTGAGCTTTTTCGGAATAATGAAAACATGTATACATCATCGACATTTGAATAATTGTTTGTTGTGAAATTGCTTGAAATTTCATCATTTTAATCGTTAAGATTGTAAGATCAAGTTATGTGAACAGTTAATTCATATATCCCATGTCTTTTGTTTTTGGAATATTAACTGTATACATATATAAAGGTAAGTATTTGATTTTAATTATGATCATTATTACCTTTTGTAGAAAACTGTTATGTTCTAATATTTGATGTATTCATTTCATTTAATTGGTCTTAGAATAGCTTATTATTACAGTTAAATGATTCGACATGATTAGGACCAGCTGTCATGGAAATTAATTTCAGTGCTACTCAATACAACCATTATATTATGATAGCTGTATTGATTAGCACTACAATTAATTTCCATAAAAGCAGAGTGTATCTGTTTTGTAATATTATGACAAGGATTCGTTCCTAACGTATTTTATTTTAATATGACTGTGGACTCACGGAGGGTGTGACTGGTTGACAGGGGATGTTTACTCCTCCATGGCACCTGATCCCACCTCTTGATTTCAAGAGGTCTATTTTTGTCATTTTTTTTTGCCAGATTTGTACCTATATCCTGGACATCCTAATGATTTTTACCTTGGTATTTGAGACTTTTTATATCAATAGATTTTAAACCAGAGTACGCAAAGACCACTGAAGATAGATTTGCATTGGATGTGACCAGGGGTAAGAGAACCAGGAATACCAATATCAAATAGAGAATAGGACAATAATAAATGAACACTGGATGAAAGCGGAAGATTAAGGCAGCTCAATACAAAACCATGCTCAACCTGGGACGAAGAGGATAAGTAAGTAACGTAATGTAACGTAAGTAACGTAACAAAACGATTTCAAACTACAGAAGAAAGAAAGTGCTAAGTTACACAGAGACTTGCATTGTAATTTAGTAATCATAACCATCTCAAATGAAAAATGAGTAATATTTCGGGATTTTGTTGTCGGATATAGACGTTCTTTTTGTGCCAATGTACCGATTACTGGGGACCTGCTAAATTATATCAGGATATAATTTCAGTAATCTAATTGCGTAGCTAATAATTTGTAGTCATGTCTGTCCAGAGAGGGATTGCATCTTCATTTGTTCGGAAGATTATATTGTTCTCCCAGGATATTGTTAATATCTAGTTTACTATTTCATTGTGGAAAGAAAACAGCATTAATTTATTCTCAAGTCCATTGCCTTTATGCTGAAACGCTTACAACAGGCTTACGGTGGTAAGCGGTAGAACTTTCAATTCACAAGCGGCAAACAGGAGGTCCAGTGTTGAATTCCCGGTATCGTGTCATATCAAAGACATAAAAAATGACAGTGACTGTTTCTTATCCAAATACTCGGCAAATGAGGTGACAGTCACGGATCTTTCGTACGAGACTCAAAACAAATGCTCCGTGTCACGGCAGGCGGGGCACGTAAAACAACCCTTATTGCAGTGGAGTCAGGAACTGACCTATCGCCAAGTGTCTGACACATGCCTGCCCATGTGCTTTTTTGACATCATTCGATGTCATAATCACATAAGTGTTTGACGGGCCATGTAATTGTGACGTCTTAATTGAAAAGTTTGCCAAAAGGTGCTGTATCAGGCATATGGGAATATGTCAATTTTTCGTAAAGGTGGTGAAATGTCCATAAAAGTAAAAAATTCTTAGCGGGATGTAAAACGACAACAACAAAATAAATAATAAAAAATAAAAAATAATAATAAAATTTTAAAAAACACACAAAAGCCACTATTCTGACTCCTATGAATTACAAATTATCTGAATTATCTTTTATGTCCGAGACGCGTCTCCATAATGACATTCGTATCATTGATTCTTCAAATGTAACGAGGACGATAAGACTACACAACTTCCCTTGTTCGGTCTTCAGAGAGGTACTGATGGGATAGTTCGACAGAACCTGGAATATCGAATTAATTTTGGGTCTCCAATAACGTGCGCACGTGTTCATAAAGAGTCAATATTGTTATTTTCTTTTTTGTCCTTGGTATTGTTTCTTCTACCCGGTTGCCATTATCATTCTACCGACGCATTACTGGTCAGCTACGTTTGTACAGATTTTGAAACGTGCCAACACACCAGCAATAGTTTTGGACACGCACATGCACGTGCGTCATGTACTCACTGGTCTATAGGTAAACATGCATGCGACAAGTGGATGGTAGACGGATTTGTGATAGCATTTAAGTTATGTACTGAACTGTATTTATTGACCCAGTCAAGACCCAGCCGCTGTCGTCATTGTCATCATCAAATTGTCATTATCTGGGCTAGCCAGCAACCATCACGCATCTAGATCACTCGGTAGAGACGGATAGGTCAATAACACAGGTAGAACTTTTCGTACTTGCAGGAGACATGTGTTATTGCATATTGACGACGTATGGCGTATTTGCAGCGAGTGGATCTAGATAGTGTCTTTTCGAACCCACACTCCCTTTAAATTTGCCCAAGTTATATATAACCGAAAAATAAAAAACCGACGGGTATTCCATGTCCCGTTAATGTTGGTATGCGTTCTCCATTAAATATTTTAGAATGAACTGAATGAAGCGGAATTTATAAAGTCTCTGCTCTCCAAAGGAAACAAACATTTAGCATCTTGGTTCAATTTTACTTACATGTATATCGACGACGTCCTGTTGAGTTAAAGATCAATGAGACGACAGAGAGCAACACATCTGCTTCTAACCTAGATTTACTCCTGTCGATTGAAAAAGACGGGTCATTTTCAAACTCCCCTTTATGACAAACGCGACGATTTCAATTTCCATATCACAAACTCTCCATTTCTAAGTAATAATATTAATCTTCTCCTGCTTATGGCGTTTTCATTTAACAACTTATATGTTTTATCATGGCATGCTCTTCTTAAATGTTTTATTCTGAGAGTGAAACGACTCGCCAATAAACTACTTACACAAGGTTACGTTGTTGAACGCTTGAAATCGTCGTGTAAGAAGTTTTATTTGTCGATACGGGATCTTGTTAAACGTTATGTAGTCTACCTCTCAATAATATTATTGAGTTTTCTGGAGCACGGCCACAGACAGTGACTCCCTTTCGCCAATCCTGCTTTTCACCAAACTTGACCTCTTCACCAAACGTGCCCTTTTCACCGAATTTGACCCGTTTTTCGTACTAGAAAGGTTCCCATGAAACATTAGCGACGGGTGTGGCATGCAAGAAGAGGATGCTGACTCCTTCCGGACACCTAGTCCTATCCCGTTTGGGATTCGCAATTGTTCTTTATGTTGAGACCATTCCACATCTAATTCGTCGTGTTTTAATGGACTTGAGCTTCTATTATTAATTGGCACTTGATAGGTTATAAACAGATGGACTTGTTGCATGTTTCAATAACACCACGCAAGGACTCAACGACTGATCCCTGTAAACTCTGCCAGACATCTCACCACAAATATCTATATCTGAATCTGTGAACTGTTCATTTCCCAATTGTGTTTTGTCTTCCATGTTGATGAATGTAAAATAATTACCAGTTGGGTCAGAAGTACCACGTTTAAAACCACTTATGTCAACAGTAATATTGAAAAATCTAAAGATTGAGGTACAATACCATACCTTGTACGGACGGACAGAAACCGATCACTGTGATTCCGACGATAGGGTTGACGTAGTTATCCATAAAATTCTGGTTTTATCTTGCTAGAATAATGGAAGTCCATTAGAACAAGACAAATTAGATATAACAACGGTCACAAAACGAAGAACAATTGCAAATCACAAACGGAATAAGACCAAGTGTCCGGAAGGAGTCAGCGTCCCCTGCCAGCATGCCAATATCGTCGCAATGTTCCATAGAAACCTCTCAAGTTAGGTGAAAAGGTCTAGCTCGGTGAAATGGTAGATATAACAGTGGTCTTAAGTTACTCTTAACACGAAGAACAATAATTGCGAATCCAAAACGGGATGGGATCAGGCGTCTAGAAGGAATTATGGCTTTTTAAGAACAGGAAGTAATTGAAAATATTAACTAAAGGAGTACAATTCTGCCAAGAAAACACGGTATTGAGATGGTTGCACATTATAACAGATATATGCAATGGGTATGTGGATTAAAGTCAAGGGGTCTTACGACAAGCATGGACATGCGTTTGAACATATTGATATGTTTTTGTTTGTTTGTTTATTGTTGTTTAACGTCCCACTCAAGAATCTTTCACTCATATGGAGACGTCACCAATGCCGGTGAAGGGCTTCAAATTTTGGCCTATGCTCGACACCTATGGCCATTGAGCAGTGAGGGTTCTTTAACGTGCAGACACTCACTGTGACACGGGACCTCGGATTTTACTGTCTCAGTCCGAAGGACAGGAGCGTATCCGGGTTGGTAACCATTTCACATACTTCCCTGCCCAATCCGAGGATCCATATTGATATGTAACAAAGACTGGTTGGTCGTCGTCAGACTGACTTTAATCCAACTAATGTATCAAGTATGTATTATTTAGCGGGAAACCTGTCCCGAATGTATCACCACAAACAGAACTTTAAACCTTTCAACCGTAAAGACAATACTAGATAAGAGTATACGAACTTGATTTTCAGGGGTGAAATGGTTAAATATAACGTTTCATTTTGAATTTAAAGGATGATTCATACCACTGGGTTATCTGTCATCTCTAAATGACATTTACTTTGTGCACATGTAACAACACATGCAATATGCCAAGACAAAACGTAACTTACGTGCACAATATCCAACTAAAGCGGACCATAAAAACGGAACTTGTTGAATAACATGACAATCTGATATCAAACAAGTAATACCGATACAAACATTTACTTTTGTTCATAGAGTAATCGCGGTGTTCAATATCGCCGCTCAGAGGTTATGATTTAATCGCAGCTTTCTGAACACTTTAAAAATCCATGTAGACCTATATTTGGCAAAGTTGTTATACACATATGGAGTTTCATATACAGCTCAGCTGTTGTTTGAAACCTGTCAAGCTTATTAAACAGATCGAAATGATATATTTAACACTTTTAATGTTTGTTTTTTTGTAATGTGAAATAGCGATACTTAGAGTGTTTAAATTACAATAAATCAGATACATATATAACACATGTGTCATAAAAGAACCCGAATAAACGTAACCTTTATATAAAGAAAACACTTAAGGAAATGAACAAAAAATTTACAATGGAAAATTACATATCATTTGCGCATTTACACATCGAAAAAGAGTTTAATGTAGATTGTAAAATCCCATACTGTAATAACATTTTATATATATATATATATATATATATATATATATATATATATATATATATATATATATATATATATACATATATATATATATATAAACTATTTTTCCCAGAGGTTTTTTTTATATTCTGTCTTCGTGTGTATTCAGCAAACTCAATGTTGGAAAATAGACACTCATAAGACTTTTATTCTATTCACCTTCATCAACTCGTGAGCGTTCCACTGTAGCTATTCGAATAAAGGGACACAACTCTTATATATTTCATTTATTTTTCTTAACGTCATTATAGAATTCGTCATCACTTGAGCTGTGTATGGATACAATGTAATTATATGATATTCCCAATCAATCCTCCAGAACACTTAATTTAAACTCATTTTAAAAACCATCTTTGCCTTTTGATATGGTCGGTATAAAAATTAAGATAGTAACTGGTTTCCCTGCAAAGATAATATACCCTGGCATGATAATTCTGCGTAAACTATCATGTTAAACTAACTTCAAATAAGAGATGTCATGAGCATAGTACGTGAAGGTGGTGATACAGATTTTAAAACTGACACATAACCTGTTGCTGGCGATACTTGTTCTTGATTTTTTGAATTTTGAATGGTGTTTTATGCCGCATTATACAAAATCATATGATATGTACAAGCACAAAACTGTACAGTAGGTTAATTGTGCCGCCGAAATTATACATCTGTCTAGGTACTACTTAGATTGATGTATAATAACAAAAGCAGGTACTAAACAGGCATATAAATTCTTAAATTCCTACATATTTTGTGAAAATTGCTTGAGAAACCGAGTTTGGCAATTATTCCTTTGCAAATGATTAATTCTACCATACAATTTGTACACACTTATGCATATGACATGGATCTGACCTTATTGGTGTATACCTCTTATTTGTTGTTTTACATCAATCTAGATAGTAAAATAGATTTTTTGTGTTTTTGTTGTTGTTTTTATTTGGGGGGTTAGATATCTGGAGAAGGTTACCAATAATTTATGCATCAACCAGCACTCGGTATACTTAAAGTACACCCGAGTGAATACCTTTGAGATACACATAAATCTCCCATCTGCTTACCTATACTATTTTTTTCAGATTCAAAATATTTATAAATCGCAAAAATAAAATCAAATACATAGTTTATTTTGGTTCTAATTTGAAAACTATACAAATATAACTATCGTTTAAAATGTTACAGTTTTCTTATTGAATGGGAAATAAAACAATACGATCGGGGTAAAAAAAAACCGGATATGTCACAGTGTCAATGAGTACATTTTCAATTAAATGTTACATATCAGCCAATCGGATATCTCGCAGTATTGTTCTTTCAATGGAATTTAATGTCAACAAAATTGTTTTATTCTTTTAACAAAATGATTTAAACCTAACGAAAGGTTCTGATTCTAAAGTATCATTATCAAATTATCTCACTTATATACATTTTGTACATATACGATGAATTTAACTTATTTATCCCCAAAGACACATTTAGACGGTTCTAGGACATAGATTTGCTGAAGAGTCCATTATTTTTCAGGGTTTGATGAGTTAATGAAAATAGAATTTATTGTTGTTGATATATACACATTTTTTTAATTCAAAGGTCTTCCACGTGATAGGTTCAAAACATAGTTAGTTGGTGACCTGATATAAAAATGACACGGTGTGAAAAGAAAACCAATATTTCGCTCCACTGCCTCTCAGACCTATTCTTTTATTTCTAAATCATGTATTTTCCTTATCAGGTCATGCCGGTAACTGTGTAACTGAAAACAACTTTCTATTACTATATGGGTGGGTATCATATAAGTTGAGAATACAGATACATGTATAAATACTCAATATCTGTATCTGATTAACATAAGTATCTGACATAATATTACCATACATACACTTGTGCGTTTGATCATTATTTATTTTACATGAAAACTAGTTAACACAACCTTACAATTTCATGCTAGTTTACGTATGTTTGCTAATATTTTAATTAACTAATGCCCACTGGATTCTAAGCTGATTATCAGAGAAATTTACCAGTTTCCTTGTCGGTTTAACCCTTTAAACCCTACTGGGCATAGCAGACTGGTCCAAACAATAGAAAAGATCAAACCATCTAGATACTTCGGATTGAAAGGGTTAAAGCTGGTGGCCTTTTCCTGGATAATTACCGAAAACACCTGGAAATTTTCATACCTGGCTATTTTCGCCCTTTTATGGCAAAAACATATTCACCACTCTTAAATCCCCAGTCTCATGGATGACATACATGTACATGTTTCAAATATATATCTATTTAGCTTGAAAAAGTTGTTTCCCCTCTCAGCTAAGGGTAAGTAAGTAAAATTTTCTAAAAAAAAAAAAAAAAAATGATTCATCACTTGTTACGTGAAGCAATTGTGAAAGCTTTTGTCTAAAGATATTAATCACTTCTTATGTAAAAAAAACTGTTAAAACCTTAGTCTAGAGATATATCGACCTCTAATACTTCTATTTCATTGGAACATATGGCTGCTGAAGATAATTGTTCATGCTAAAATCATTAACTTACATTTTAAATGAAGACACCTCCATATATTGATCATGTGATGCAGTTTGCACATGTGTCATGGATGATGTTGGAATATACACACTCGACTAAGCTTGTTATTCTATCCAACTTCATCCATCGTTAGCTTTCCATTGTAGCTATTCAAATAAAGGGACGCAACTCTTATATATTTAATTTCTTTTCCTTTACCTCATTATAGAATTCGTCATCATCGGTACATACGTTGAGAATAAGTCCAATAAATAAAAATTGCATACAATGTAAGTATATGACATACCCAATAAATCATCCAGAATACTTAATTTAAACTCATTAAACCATTTTTGCCATCTGATATGATCGGAATAAAAATTAGATGGTAACTAGTTTCCCTGCAAAGACTGTGTAAACTATCATGTGACAAGTTACAGCAACTTCTAATCAGTGACGTCATGAGCATAGCGCGTGAGGGTGGTGATACAGATTTAAAACCAACATATGAATTGTTGCTGGCAATACTTGTTCTTGAATTTTTGAAATTTAAATGGCGTTTTATGCCGCATTATACAAAATCATATGATATGTACAAGCACAAAACTGTACAGTAGGTTAATTGATGTATAATAACAAAAGCAGGTACTAAACAGGCATATAAATTCTTAAATTCCTACATATTTTGTGAAAATTGCTTGAGAAACCCAGCATGGCATTTGTTCCTTTGCAAATTATTAATTCTACTGTACTATTTGTACACACACACACACACACACACACACACACCCACACATGTATATATATATATATATATATATATATATATGACATTAAATCTGAACTTATTTTCACAAAATATATAGGATTATAAGAATGTTTTATGTCAGTGTATATCTCTTGTTATTGTACATCAATCAAGGTAGTGAAAATGGATTTTTTTTTTTGAAAAATACAGAGCTACTGCCCCTTTAAGTTACCTTTTTACTGGTGTAGATAAAACTAAGTGCGGGAGAAGATTACCAATAATTTATGCATCAACCAGCACTCAGTATAATTAAAGTACACCCGAGTGAATATCTTTGAGATACAAATAATTCTCTAATCTGCATACCCATACTAATTTTTCTGATTCAAAATATCAGAAAAAATAAAATCTTATACATAGTTTATTTTGGTTCTAATTTAAAAACTATACACACAATTTAATCTGATAACTAATTTATTAGCTCCACATACACATTTACATATCTTGCATATTTATGTGATAATTTCTATAAATAATATACAATGTTTTCTTATCTATTAACATATTTGGCAAGTAAACAAAGTGTTTGTTCATAAAAATTGCAATCTATAGCTGCAAAATATTTAAACTCCTTATAAACTCAACATCTATATGATCTGATATTCCTACCAAATAGAAATTTATCACGGCCTATACAAAATCAATGAAATGTAATTGGATAAAATATGATCATGTGACAATGTGTAAAAATCCATTACATGTTTCCAAATCCCATGAAATAATAATGCCTGCAATTCATGACAGATCTGGGCTAACCCATAGTGTTTAAACGGACTACTATAGAATTAGAAAATTTTGTTGGGGAATTAATTTCATTATTTTTTATTTATTTATTTATTTTTTGTTTATCAAAGAAATTCAAACCATAGCAAAATGAACATATTATACACCTAATTATAATAATTTCCTTATATTTCACACTGATAGCACCATTCAAATTTTAGAATCTTCAAAAGCTAAAATAGTCATCTTTTTACAGTGGTCAATATTAGACCAATTTGATTATGCATTTAGATTTATTGTTTGACCTTGTATGATACCACTTTCCCTTTAGAAAATTTAGTTTAAATTGAAGCTCAACTGACAGCCACGATCATCTTGAGCAGAATAACTTTTGTATTATGTCTGTAATATTTACAAATGTCCCGCATTTTAGTACTTGTACTGTACTTTATTTCCTGTAGTTATAAATGTAACTGTTTTCTTATTGAATGAAAAAAAAAAAAAAAAAAAAAATTTGCGTAAAAATAAAAATGTTAAGATAAAGCATCAATAAATTCATATATTGTATGTATTGTTTTTTTCAATGGCATTAAATGTCAACAAATTTGTTCTATTCTTTTAACATGATTTAAACCTAATGGAAGGTTCTGATTCTATAGTATCATTATTAAATGATCTGACTTATATACATATATAATGCATTCAACTTATCTACCCCTAAAGACACATTCAGACTATTCTAAGTCATACGGTATGGCTCGGGTGTTTTGTAGATTTTACACAAAGCACAGTGGGTATACATTTTGTACATATATAATGCATTAAACTTATTTAGCCCTAAAGACACATTCAGACTGGTCTACGTCATAGATTTACAAAAGAGTTCATTGTTTTTCAGGAGAAATCAAGTTAACGAAAATAGAATTCTTTGTTGTTGATATCTATACATTTTTTTTAATTCAAAAGTCTTCCACATGATAAGTTCATATTAAATTAGTTAGTTGGTAACCTGCTATAAAATGACATGGTGTGAAAATAAAGCCCATAGTTTGCTCAACTGCCCCTTCAGACCCATGCTTTTATTTTTAAATCCTTTATTTTCCATATCAGGTCAATACCGGTAACTGTGTGACTAATAAAACTTTTGAATGTACCAGTATTACTATAAAAGTGGGTATCATACGAGTTGAGAATACAGATACAAATACCCAAAATCTGCATCTGATTAACGTAAGTATCTGACATCAGATTACCATACATACATTTGTGCATTTGATCATTACTTATTTGACATAAAAAATAGTTAATACAACCATACAATTACATGACAGTTTACATATGTTTGCTATGTTTGCTCATTTTTACATAAATTAATGCCCACTGGATCCTAAACTGATTATCCAGAGAAATGTACTTGTCTATTTAACCCTTTAAACACTACAGGCCATAATAGACTAGTCTAAACAATAGAAAACAGCATACCATCTATACACTTGGGGTTGAAAGGGTTAAGACTAGTGGTCATTTCCTGGATGTTTACTTAATACACCTGGAATTTTTTATACCTGGCTATTTTTGCCCTTTAATGACAAAAACATATTCACCCCTCTTATAGTCACCTTTTAAAAATCAACGGTCTTATAGATGACAAACATGTACATGTTTCAATTATATATCTATTTAGCTTCAAAATTTCACTTTCAATTCAAAGTCTGCCCTCTCAGCTAAGGTGAGTAAAATTTATAAAGCCTTTGTCTAAAGATATATCAACATTCAATACATATATTTCATCGGAACATATGGTTGCTAAAGTAAACTGGCCCCTTTAAAATTATCAATTTACATTTTAAATGAAGATACACCTCCATATAATTCATCTTAAGATGCAGTTTGGGCTTGTTGTCTTGGATACTTGCTGAGTACTTTAGATTTCATATTAAAACAGAAATGTGGTAAAAAGGATGTAAAATGAATACAGTTGTTTATAAAACCCTTTTATATTCTCTCACAAAAAATAAGGATATAACGACACAGCTCATTTGATAAAATGTCTGACAACCAGAATTTTTCTTTAAGGATGCATTTTAACAGAATGGGATTTTGATTTTTGTAGTTTTGTTTTTTTATTTGTCAATTTTATTATTCCATGTAATTTTGTTTGTTTGTTGTTTTACACCTTCCCCCAAAATGTAACAGACAGAGAAAAATGTGCAGACAGACCGGGAATGGAACCCAGGACCTTACAAACACTAGCAGGACGCTCTTACCAATTGCGCTATCAGGGCTTTTAAAATATATTTCTGAAACCAGAAACAATGTTGAGGAACATTTTTGATGGCAATAATAAAAACAGGATTATAACGATAATTTGGGCTAACACAGATGTTCCCTATTACATTGAATTAAATCAACACAGATAATCAATAAGCTTATAAGTGAACTATTTTCTACTTAGATTTTATATATTACATGTAGTGTATATAAGGAACTCACATGTAGCATCTAAAACATCATAGATACATGTATGATGTTTGTCTCCAAAAGCAGTATTTTGCCAGAGTTATTTCCCTTTAGTAGCTATATTGTAAGGCAACATATATACTTTCCTTAATAAATCAACCAAATTAAGTGAAGTATTCTCAGGGGCATAGCAAGCTGTATGCAAATGCAGAGTGCCAAAAAACAAAAACAATTGGGAAAACACTCACTCTGAGAAATTTTGTGAAACACTGGCAAGTACTCATTCCAAAACAGTTAAAACGTTCTTTTTTCTATAAACCCCGGGGCTTCTGATTCTACAGTAAAAGAAGAAATTCATTCAAGATGACCTACTATATGGCTGCTAAAGGGGAATAACTCTTACAAAATATTGGTCATGGAAAACTCTTTTTAGTTCTTTTTATTCCCATACATCTTTTAAATTGGGGAACTCAATGTTTGACACAGTGCAATCAAAGAAATATATTTTAGTAAATAAAGACATTTTTGACTGAAGAAGTGAGAGATGAAATTTCATGAAAATTGCACCTTAAGCTTATGTACTTATCATTTTCAGCTCTAACATTAAAGGTATGTTTTTGAACTTGAATCAGCTTATTAACAAATGCATGATTGGGTAGTCTCTAATCTAATCAACTCCTGAAACACGATGGACTCTACTGTAAATAAATGATTTAGACCAGTCCAAATGTGTTTTTAGGGGTGAATGAGTTAAACGATATTTTTCTGTGATTTGCACTATAAAATGAGAAAGATTGATATCAAATGCAATCAAAATTTAGATAAAACTAAACAAAAAAATTGCATCATACATGTATGCAAACTGCCTGGAAACTTTGGGGTGTAGAAGCAATGAAGTCATAATTTAAAGAACTAACTTCAAAGTATACTGAAAATATTTGCACATGGTACACATATTAATTATCTTAAATACAGTGGAACCTGCCTTGACGGAGCAACCTTTCTGGAACTGAAATGTGGTATCTCAAGACAGGTGGTCTCTCAAAAGGGGATTTATTTAGAGTTATATAACGGAGTGATTTTCTAAATGTGGTCTTAAACAACAGGTGGAATTTCATGACAGTGGTCTCTCAAGACAGATTCCACTACTTAACACTGCCAATAAAATTTTCATTGGAATATTTATGTGATGCAATAAATGTAATGAAAAGCAAGTTTGTATACCTCAATTTTATATGATTTTGAAATACAGATCACTTTAAATTAGGTTTTCTTGAAATGACCAAATTAGAGGTCTTGCAATGTCCCATCAATACGTTATGGTTTGTACATATATTCAACAACTGTGTAAAGTTACCATAGAAACTCTGTATCTCTGTCTATTTCAAAATTTCACAAAAAATATTTAAGAGATTTATCATTGGAATCATTACCAACCATGATCTACCAAAAATTCCTAATTACAACAGTATGCCCTTGAGCCCCAAAATCTCATGGTGGGTCACATAATATACACTACTATACATCATACAATGTAATCATACAAATTCAAAAATATTGTCACAAAATCAAAGTCAGCTATTGTTTTACGTTTTACAATATATATATATATATATATATTAAAACCTGCTTTAGCGACCACCTGTGTATAAAGACCACCTGGTCACAAGGACTAGTACCATTTATGTACAAATCAACCTCTATATAAAGACCACTTTCCTATAAAGACAGGTTTTCTTGTGTCCCTAAGGAGGTCACAAGGCCTGCTGTAATAGAACTCCACTGAAAGTGTAATGTTTCAATATAAATGTATTGTGGGTAAAAACAATCACCTGTAACAGGCTGTCATGAGCTTGCAGGTGTCTCTTCAGAAATATCTGAATCTTCAACATTTGAGTCAAGTTGAGATACAGAAAATATCTGATTCCTGTTTGTCTGGGTGTGGTCAGCAGCATCATTATCTTGGACTCTCACAGCAATGGTTTGTAACGCTTGATTCCCCTGACCTCTAGTAACAGGAGCATTAGAATTATCCTGTACAGTATTGCTGTTTTGCACATTTTGATTGGTTAACAATATTTGACCTCTCTGCACTTGCAGAACATGAGCTGGTGTAGTTTGATTAGATGAGCACAGATACTGGTCAGAAGCTTGTCTTTCATCCAATACAATCTCTCCACTTTGAACTTGAAGCAGACCAGATCTTGAACTCTGTCCTGATGAACATTGATGTTGCTCTGAAATCTGACAATCACTTAAAACAATTTGACCTTCCTGTACTGCTACTACAGGAGTTCTTGTTTGACCAGTATTGAGGTCTGGGTTTGCAGCAGTTTGACTTCTGCTGTGTTCAGGTAAGCTTGTTTGATTGGCACATGAGCGGGAGGTCTGAACTGAGACATTCTGTGTAGGGGGTCTCGAGTGTAGGTGTAAATTTGAATCTGAATCAAACATAACGGAAGAACCACGGGATAAAGATGGCAAGCAAGGGGCACAAGCACTTGGTATATAAGAGTCATGAAAAACATAATGATCTACGTTATTGGTCTGTAATCTGATGGGATTACGATCAATGGTACTATATATAGGTGGAGGAGAATGTCGTCTTTCTTCTATTTCACGTTCCACATCAGAATATGAAGGCGGAGCTTCCATCAGTGAGGTTATTTCATTACAAGGTATGTATTGCACCCCATTGTTAACATTAACAATAATATTTCCATAATTTGATGGAGTCAATGACAAAAATGAGTCACTTTCAGTGGCCCTTCTTTCCCCACTTCTATTTCTATTGCTCAGCTGTCTCCCTCTTCTGATTGCTCTTTCTGTTCGGCGGTATACGGAGTTCTGCATCCTGATGCGGAAAACGGCAATAACAATGATAGAAATAAACAGCACCACACCGACTGTACAGCCAATCACAGAGTATACTGTAGTTTTCAGCCATGTCATGTTACCATCTCCTTTATGAATAATTTTGAACGTGGAGTTATCTTCCCCTGCCAAAGTAAAAAAAGCATATTCACACATTTTAAGATAAAATCCTAATAAAATTAAAATATTTTTAGTATGATGTTATGCAATAGATGTAGAAAATGTTCAGATGAAGTATATCTCCTGTTTTCATTTTTAAATCATTAAAAAGTTAGTTGAGCTTGAGTACTGAGTAAATTTGGTGACTTCGGCCCTGAAATACTTTTTAAATGGTCACTCACCTGAGACAGAGCTGTGGTCACCGACAAGTTGACAATAGTATTCATCTGACCAATCACCACAATGGTTGTCATGGAAATGATCACATCTCAATGCAAAGTCAATGCATCTTCCATTATGACACCGGAATTTGTTGATACAAGGGTCATCTAAAAATAGCAAATATGATATACAGAAAAAAGAAATAAAATGCTTCAAAATATCCATTTGAATTTTCTTATATTCATGTTATTTCATTTTCATTGAAAATTATTTCTACATTTCTACAGACTGATGGACAAGGTGATTTCAGTATAACCCACCACACACACGCACAACTTTGCCGTGGGTGTATAATAAAGCATTTTAGGGAGAACATTTCCAAATTTCTGAGAAAATATACAAACGCTTTGACAGTTCAAGTTTATGTTGGATTAACTGATCTTTAAAACAGAACTAGCAAAGGAGGAAATAAGAACTCTGACTGTCAAACATAGATTTATATAATTAATGAAACCTGATGCCACCTGACAGAACCAAATAAATAGCCCCAACCAATTTTTTCTGGCAGTTTTGTCCATTAATTTTTATAAAAAATTGGAAATTTTGTCCCAATTTACATAGCAAAATTATAAAGGAAAAATTAAGAACAAATTTGCAAATTAAGTGACCCAATTCTAAAACTTTTTAAACAATTGCCTAAACAAAATGTTTCTTACCACCACAATTCTCTTCATCAGAACCGTCTGGACAATCTTTCTGTCCATTACATCTGAAAGTCAAGAAGATACAAACTTTGCTTGTATCGCACAAAAACTGCTCACTGCTGCATCTCGCACCATCTTTAGCTGTGAAATAAAAATCAGGAGATATTTGCTTCATACTGTAATATACGGTATTACATACAAAACATTTTCAATATATTTCCAGTGTGAAAATAAATTATGAAATGATATAATACAGTGAAACCTGCCCTGAGAGACCACCTCATCTGCCACTAAACTGTGGTCTCTCAAGACAGGTGGTCTCCGAAAAGAGGTTTTATTCAAAGGAATATTTAAGTTTAACCTAGTGTTTTTCAGAATGTGATCTTAAAAGACAGGTGCTCTTTCAAGACAGTTTCCACTCTACTAGCCTTTATTTGAATGGTGGCATTCATGGCCCAGTGGTTAGAGCACTGTGCTTTACATCAAAAAGTCTCACTGCTTGTCAGGTTTGTGCCCCACTGGAACCTATGCTGATTTTGTGACTCAATGTAAAACAAACCTTGATATTTGATATTTTTGTCAAAATTATATATGCATGTACCAATATTTTTCTGTTTTTCAAATTATTCAACATAAGTTAAATTATCTCAAATATGAATAAAGGGAAGCAACTATAATATTTTTCAAGGTTTCTTTTACTTCAATCTGAAACTGAATGCTTCATGATTTTACACAATAATAAAATAAGAATGAATAGGTTTAATATTTAAAGATGACTATGAACTAAGGCAATGCCTTAAAAAAGAGCACATGGTGTTACCATGAACTTGATTACTCTACAAAATGTGCAGTAGTTAAGTACTTCATTGTTAAACTTATTTAGAAGATGACTTTTTAGTGTTCATGGAAAAAGTAAATGAGAGTATAGTATAGTATTGCATTTTGAGTAATTTTTCATCATTAAGTCCTCTTCGTGAATGGCTCTCTACAAACCAGCCAAAGACAAT
The DNA here is from genome assembly GCA_030159075.1 of Atrina japonica. NCBI lineage: Eukaryota > Metazoa > Mollusca > Bivalvia > Pterioida > Pinnidae > Atrina > Atrina japonica. The sequence continues at coordinate 3,907,733 of BROG01000002.1, forward strand.
AGAACATCAACAAGCAAAGGGATGCAACTCTAATATTTCTCAAGGTTTCTATTTTTCTGTCACTGACATGAATAATATATATGTATATATATTAATGGTTCAGAATCATTATTAAACTCATTAGCCCCCAAAATCAAATTTAGACTAACCCATTTATAGTGATGGAAAACCCCACTGTCGATTTCAGGGATGTATGAGTAAAAGATAAAGACAGTTTACAATGACTATTTGCGATAATAACTCAATTACCCCTATTTTGTTAAAGTGGACCATACTATTAATTGATATTGGTGAGTCAAAATTTGATTTTAGGGGTTGATAGGAGTTAACATAATGAGATATCAAAAATTGAATGGATTTAATATCTAAGGATATAAATTAATGACAACCTGAGATGGCTAAATAACATCCCTACATGTAGTACTATAGTACACACATAAATATTCTTACATTCTGAGTTCACTTGGATAAACAAGCCTTTCCACTTGTTTCCATTTGTGGAGTTAAAGAAACATTGGTAAAACCCAGCATCTGACCTCCTTGCACTCTTTATAATCAGTGTTATTGTAAAATTATTAGCCCATTCCTGTGTAATTTGGCCCTCCACTTTGCCCCTTGCTTTCCAGGACAAAGAATGGGGAGACTGGACTTGGCTGTTGACACTGCAGTTGACCTCTAACTTTTCACCTTCAAGAACCTCTATGGAATGATTGGGATGAATGTTGATTGGAGAGTTTGTGCTTTGTGCTGAAACAAAGCAAAAATTTAACGATTATTTCCAGCAAATTGATAAGTTTTATGAGTACAAGCAGATATATGCATATGTACAAGACATAGGCAATTTTAAGGCCCTTCAAGAGCATAAAAATTTGTATTCAACAATCAACATGCAAGTGGTCTTCAAGTAAGGAAATTCCTTTATTCAGTTTTGAGTCTTGATCCTTTTCAATGCAGTTTATTATTTAAATTCCTGGAATGGGTTGTTTTCTTTCAATGGTGTTGTACACTAATGTCTTTTTTTTAACGAGTTGATGTTCCATCAACTGAGTAATGCTATGGTAAGTTGTTTATTGGGATCAAGTCAAAGCACATTTTGCAGTACATGTATGGGGTTAATAACACATTACATTGACATGAAATTACACATGTACATATATATATGCATTCCAGCAACATAAACCCAACATCAAGATTAAAATTTCCAAATCACACTTTAATTCGTAATATTTTGCTTTTTAAATTGACTTGTAAGTAACAATTCCCTGAAAAATATTGCTGAAATATATGCTAATAAAAGTTAGATTGGTGTCCTTTATGAGTTTTAAGATATTATAATTTTTCTTAAGAATGTAACTTTTCAATTGTTTTTAAACATTATACACTTGTGACAGAATTGACGTTAAAAGCGATTGACTGTTAATAATTCTTACTCACAATTAATATGCAAATGAGTTTTTGGTCGAGTTTCCGTGTGTATTGACAAGATCTGGGGGTGAAATTGGACATAGAAGTTGTGTCATTGGTCATTCACATCATCTTAACTAAGAAACTCGCGACAGTCTTTGAAGTTGGGAAAATGTTTGACATACACATGATTTAAGGCTACTGATGGGAAGTACACGTATAGTGTAAGGGTACAATACTGTCACGTCGCATAGAAATTTATTATTGATAAAACGAATTTTATAAGCACAAGCGCTGATCTATGTTGTTTGTTGCATAATAAATAAGCCATCAGTACTCATGTTAGGCCTAATTTCTGCCCTAATTTTAAGTTACTTTTTTGTAAATCCTAATTTCACCAAAATAAAAAGTAACTTAAAATCGTTGTAGAAATTCGGCCTATAGGCTACTCCCGTATGAATGTGAAAAAAGTTGTGATGTTTTCATTGTCATTATAATGTTCTTATTTGAAATAAACTGGGTGATTCACACAGGTGTTTGCTAATTCAGGAAACTCTGGAAATAACATACATTTTCTCAGGAAAAAGGCTGATGTCATATTGTGACAGTAAAGTCAAAATTAACAACATGACAGTGGTACCCTTTATTGAAATTAACCTGCAATATATTTCAAACATGTATATTTTTTCAGTATACTGAGTGTATTATACCTCATTAAAACTTATCGACTACCATCAACTTGTATCAGTACTGTCAGTTCTTTGATTAAATTGTGGTGGCAGCCAGTTTTTAATGGCAGAGGAAATAAACCAGTTACAAACTTACAACATACACAGGAATAAACTACTGGTTGTAAGCTTCTGCAAGTAAACTGATAACTTTCTCACAAAATCAGTTTAGGTTCTAACGCTCAAACCCACACTGAGTTGAGGTAAGAAATGTTATCCCAAAAATACTCTACGCGCAAGAGACGCATAAACTTGCATAAGGGAAAACTGTAAACAGATATTCTCTGCTACCTCAGTACCTGGCATGTACTGCAAACCTTAGTGGACTCTCTGATACCTGGCCTGCACTGCAACACCAAACACCTAGTGGACTCTTTGATACCTGGCGTGCACTGCAACAGTTAGTGAAATCTCTGAAATCAGGCCTATAATGCAACAGTTATTGGATTCTTTGCTATCTGTCCTGCACTGCAACAATTAATGGATTCTATGCTACCTAGCATGAACTGCAACATTTAGTGAATACTCTGCTACCTGGCCTGCACTGTAACAGTAAAAGGATTCTCTGCTACCTGGTCTGTGCTGCAACAGTTACTGAGTTAGTGGACTCTCTGCTACCTGGCCTGCACTGCGACAGTTAATGGATTCTCTGCTACCTGACCTGCACTGCAACAATTAATGGATTCTCTGCTACCTGGCCTGCACTGCAACACTTAGTGGATTTCTGCTACCTGGCTTGCAATGCAACATTTAGTGGATATTGTGCTACCTGGCCTGCACTGCAACAGAAAAAATATTCTCTGCTACCCGGCCTGCACTGCAACAGTTGGTGGATTTTCTGCTACTTGGCCTGCACTGCAACAATTAATGGATTATCTGCTACTTGGCCTAGGCCTGCATTGCAACAGTTAATGGATTCTCTGCTACCTGGCCTAGACCTACATTTCAGCAATAGGTCTGTGGATTCTCTGCTACCTGGCCTGCACTGAAGCAATTAATGGCTTCCCTGCCACCTGCCTAGGCCTGTACTGCAATGTTCAGTTGATGGATTCTCTGCTACCTGACATGCACTGCAACAGTTAGTGGATTATCTTCTATCAGGCCTGCATTGCAACAGTTAATGGATTCACAGCAACCAGGCCTGCATTGCACTACTGTAGTAAGCAGTATCCACGAGGGTCCATATTTCGACAGGCAAAACTTTCCCTTCGCTTCGAAATGCTCATCAAGCAACTTTTGTCAAAATTTTTAGCATGGTAAAAACTTCATTAGGTGCAATATCTATCCGTGTTTTCAGTTTATTTTGAAATACATTCTTTTTTTTCTCTTCAAGAAACAAGTTCCTCTCAGCAATAAACAATTACATCATTTAATGTTGTGCACACAACATAGCCCAAACAAAACATGTGATTTCCATTGCTTACTGTCGATGCTTGGCAGACGATAGAGCTTCGAGTTCATAGCGAGTGATTTGATCCATTTATCATATTATTGAATTTTTACTGAATGGGGAATAACTGAATACCAGTATATGTTTATGGGGCATGCTGGTAGAAAAAAATATAATTACTCACTTGCTTCCAGCACATTCTCAAAGATATTAAGTCAGGAGGAAACCAAAGCATAATTCTACACTTACGTGTGTTTACATTTACATGCATACTGATACATGATACTGCAGGATTAAACGAAATATAAACGAAAGAAGAACACTGTCGAAATTAAGACCCTGACAAATTTAGGACCCTAGATGATACCATACTGGTTGAGGTATCCAGTATCCAGCTAGGACCAGTAGTCGGCTATTGCATCATTTCAGCTATATTGAACAGATTTTGTGAGGTTTTTTTTTATTAAATCAATCATAAGCCGTTGGATTTGTTTTTTGTTGTTTAACGTCCCACTCAAGTATATTTAACTCATATGGAGACGTCACCAAATGCCTGTGAAGGGCTTCAAATTTTTGGCCTATGCTCGGCACCAACAGCCTTTGAGCATTCAGGGTTCTTTAACGTGCCAACACCTTCTGTGACAAGGGACCTCGATTTTTACTGTCTCATCCGAAGGACAGAAAACCAACCTGCTGCCGACTGGACTCGAACTCACAATCAACAATCGAGTGCGCTACTGACAATCAGCTGTTGGACATTTTTCACAAACAGAATGGAAAAAATTATAATAATTGTACATTCTTTAGTCTGTTATCAGAAATAAAAACCTTTATACACAGCATTAGACATAATTGTTCGATGTTTTTGATAGTTTTTAGTGGTTTGGGGTTATTTTGGGTAAATCGTGTACCCCTCTCAGTTATCAACATTGTCACTGCACTGCAATCGACTCGTGCAGAACCACAGAACATCACCTGTGAACAGATGCTATCGCTTTCATTCGCCTGACTACTGCGACTGCTTTTTGTCTTACCTCCCAATATTCCATTTATGCATTTTACTACAAAAATGGCGAGAACAACGATGCTACCCATTAGTTGAAAATCCCATTCCTGTCACCTGTAAATATTTTTATGACCATCTATCATATCAAGTACTCAGGGTACTTCGGTTATGTAATAGTTCCTCCCAAGTTTAAAATTCATTTGTGTCGCGTTCCACTGTTGCTTCAATGACTACAAACTAAAACATTTTTAAATATTCAAGTACATCAAATAGCTGATATATAAACAAAATGATAATAATATAATGAAGATTATGTCATCAGGGAAGAAATGAAATGTGCTTCTAACATTACCTCCGAAATGACTATGCAACACTGGTGTTTCATTCAAGATTACCAAACTTCAGACAAGAGTAGATAACTAGTAACAAATTTAATAGTGGATTTCTTGTGTAGCGAGCCCGAACGGTATACCGACATTTTATCATGCAAGCATAGGCATACAGGAACACACACATACTTTCTCTCTCTCTCTCTCTCTCTCTCTCTCTCTCTCTCTCTCTCTCTCTCTCTCTCTCTCTCTCTCTCTCTCTCTCTCTCTCTCTCTCTCTCTCTCTCTCTCTCTCTCTCTCTCTCTCTCTCTCTCTCTCATGGTCAAGAGCCAATATTTTAAAATCAAACTTATAGTTTTTTTTATAATAACTTGTAAGTATTAAACGAATTGCTTCGTAACGTATTTATTTCTTAAAACAGCCACATTATTGCATACAAACCTGTTTTCATAGTAAGGTCTTATGATTAAGTATTCATCAATAGTAGGGTGATGATTTAAAATTGGAAGGCGTACATCTTAATTAAAGTCGCCGAGCGGAGCGAGGTACGAAAATATTGGGAATTTTTTCTTTAATTTTTCGACTTTTTATAGAAAAATGAAAGGTTTTACACCTATTTTATCAACTTTAGGCGGCACTCTCTCCCTCATCACTGCACATATGTCTAAGTGTTGCATTAAATGTGATGCAATATTTCATTATTCGTTTTCATAATTTTACGCATCTTTCAGATAGTTTTTTAAAATTTGGAATCCCCTTTTTCTGCACCCAGACGCAAAAATACGCATAGCAATCCGCTAATAAGCCACTCCTCAAAAGAAGGTAGGCTCAGCAAAAAAGTTACTAAAATCGGGACAGAATTTTGGCCTAGTATCCTCCGGATATTGAATTATGACCTCTTTATCGTTAGAAATATAGTTGATGGATTAATTCGGAAACCTAATGAGGCATCCTCTACCTTCCAGACATTTCCCCGTGGTCCAGGGTATGCTTCCGAGAAATGTTCAATTATTAAAGCCCAGAAAGTTTATTATCACATTGCGACTCGTTTTTATTCCGGCCAAATATCGCATTGAATTCACATGCGTATCATTTATCAAAAATAAATTGAGTATCAGCAAACACATGCAGAGCATGATGAGGGAGTCCAGAAAATTTTTGATTTTTTAAAAAAAGTTCTGGAAAGCCTTTTTTTCTGGATTCCAGACGTGCTGATAATGTATAAAAAAAATTGGTATGTGAGAAAGTATGGGGATGGGGCGTCCCTGGCCGCCCCGGTACTTACGCCTACATACATGTAATGTATAAATAATTGGTAAGATATAACTTACATTTTGATATAATGCCAAATTTGCCAAGTTTACAAATAAATTTTCATATTCATACAAACTGAGGAAATGAAAACGAAAATTTCTTTAACGAAATGATGGGCAGCAGGAAGGAAGAGTATATATTTGTTTTGTCTGATTGTAGCGAGGCGCTAAAATGTTGGTAATAGTAAGTACGGATTCCGGAAAATCAATTATTCAAGAATTATAACTACTGCCTTGAAAAAAGTTTTTTAAAAATTGTGACTCTGTAATAAAAGAAAGTGCGGGGGCACGTGCCCCTGCTATCCCCCGTTTCAAAAGTGCCGGGACACGTGCCCCCGCTGCCCCCTGTCCTACGCCCTTGTCTCTGTTAGTAAAACCCTAGTGTTAAGTCACCCATCCCGTTTTTACTGATGCATATATGCCTATACACATTGTGGTGTGCAGGTTCTTTTATTCTTTTATTCTTTTTTTTTTTTACATTTTCATTAGATGTAACAAAGACATTTGTGTTTACAGAGTAGGGGATCGGACATGAGGATAAACTCCCATCTCCCTTGCCCCTTGTAAATGGGAGGAGAATTTTCCATTTAGGATAAAATCATTGATATAGTGGTCTACAAAATCAGTATTATGTTGAATATTCAGCGTCTTAGATAAAGTTTTTGAAAAATGCGCAAGGTCTTGACCAGATTTAAAAAATTTTTTGGAGAGCATACCTGGATGCTGGTAAATCCCGCTGTAATTTCTCTCATTGTTTGGGAGTAATCAATCCAACTGAATGTTGTGTATTTATCTATTTATTTCATTATTCATTTATTTATTTATTTGTCTATCTATCTATATTATTTAATTTTTGTCGCTTTCCTTTAATTACTATTTCAGAAATCCCTTTGTAACGTGAGCCTGTATGGTTGTATCTTACAAGTTACCCCAACCCCACTCTTCAGGCACTATTGAAAAATTATTGATCCATCCCTAAATAACAATAATAAAATATAGACCTCGTTTATGATCCAGTTCTGAAAATCTCTCCAACGAAATGTACATATATTCTTCCCAATTTTTCCGACTCTTTTTATATTAATCTAATAGAATCTACGTTTTATATCTTGGGTATGAGTGGACGGTCATGTAAGTCGAAGCCTTAAATCTTATGTCATGCCTAGAATTGAGATCAAGGGGGGCTTTATAGATATCAAGTAGCGTTTAGCTTCTTTTTGATTGTATTTCATCCACCGAAACACAGTGCAGATGACGAGTTTTACATACATGAAAGACATCAAGCCATCTGCACATACATGTAGGAACGAAATGGTGTATCGTCGATAAACATGTGTTGATCAGATGGGTCGGAAATTTTTACACAATACATCAAAAACGGAGTCATTTTAAAGTAAAATAACTTGTTGTACAAATATACATCATGTACGCCATTATTTGAATAATTCATTTTGTGACGCCGTTGACTGAGTAACGCACTTATTAAACTTTTAGGCCATTAAATAAACGCAAAACACTCGGCGACATAAAAAAATCTGAAAACGATAAGATTGAAATTTAAATTTTTCTGATCACAAATCAAAATGTTGATATATATATATATATATATATATATATATATATATATATATATATATATATACATATATACACACACACACATTAATTTTGCATTTTGGACAGATAACATATTCAATTATATTATCTTCTTTTTCTTGAATGATTATTATTGATTCCACTGATACGCGTTCTAGAAATTATTGAGAACTTTACACTTGACAACATTTTTACGACATCTCGGGGAACACATTTTCTTTGATTTAAACATATTTTATTATTACAACACAAATGGATTGGACACAAGTTATAACTGCTTAATTAAGTCCCTCAAATACATACAACAAATATACATTTTTAACAAGTCACGTAATGGTAAGTTAAACAAAAGGATTTATATTTGTTATAAAAGTTAAAGAAGTAAAGAACAGAACTTAAAATAATTAACAAAGAAAGAACGAATAACTAATTTTCTGAGTTATATTAGATTCACATATTGGACCTCATACCGCATTCGGTAACGTTCGTCTTATCAATAAGTATTAAAGGTACACAAACGAAATAAAAAACATTCGCCTGTTAACAGTCCTATGCAATCTTGAAATCCAGTCCTGGAAAAAGTCGCTTCATACCAGGCCCGATATGACTTATCATTTAAATAAAAGACGATTTATAGCTTCGTTGACTGATAGGACCATCAATTGGAATACAGTACTAATGTAAGAACCCCGAAAATTACAATAACATTTTTTTTTTTCAAAAAGGTATCTACATGTAGTTAGGCAATAAAAATTTTAAACTTTCGATCCTCAAGAAAAACGTTTTGTTGAATTAATATATTTCTGAACGTTTGTAAAAAAAATAAAGTTCATCGCTTGAAGGCTGGTGGTCACCATATTTTAGTTTCAATGATTGAATTACTGTACCAATACAATTCATTTAATAAGCTATACGGTAATACGCTTTTCATAATATTTGATCATCAATCAACTGGGCACAGAACAGATCGTAAATTAAGGGACTTGTGCGGTTTCGGAGTTTACAGTGTAAAAGTCCATGACTTAAATAATATTTAATTTTCATAGTTGAAGAAGTAAAAATACGATTCCGCAGTGATTTGTTAAAAATTTGCTTCCGTTCGATGTGTTTTACTGATTGCGGTAAATCGTTCCAAAGGTTTGTTGTATACTGAATGACTGATTTGTTAGCTGAAGACGAAATAATGGTAGGCCTAGTTGATAATCTTAGAAACACATTTTCTTCTGCTGAGAGAGAGAGGGAGAGAGAGAGAGAGAGAGAGAGAGAGAGAGAGAGAGAGAGAGAGAGAGAGAGAGAGAGAGAGAGAGAGAGAGAGAGACTTGTTTTACGAGACACCTGTGGTTAGTCAATTTATTAACATATTCCGGAATCAGAACAAATTTATGTCCGATACAGAAGTTGAGATTTTAAATCAAACTGTAGATAAGTTAAATGTTCCTTTTAGTAACTGATATACATCTAACAGACTCCTGTTATTGCCTCAGTTATATAAATCGATTTTTTCTTGTCTCTCATATTTATAAAATAATTTAATACAGTGTTTTTATCGATAAGTATACTGTCAAGTAGCACGCTTCTCATGTCAGCTGTTTCAAAATACATTGTATATTAATTTAATAGGTATTTCCTCAAATGTGGTGCGTCGAATTAGTAAAAATGTATTTATACATAATTAAGATTAATCTTACATTAATCGTGCGTGCCTTATGTTCCCACTTTTTGGTAAATCAAAAAGTGGGAACATGATACATCATAAATCATTTGTCTCCACCACGTTAGATATAGTAAAATCCATATAACCTAGAGGGGTGGAGTCTTGTGAACCGACCATTAGTCCGAAGGTCCACTAGTCCGAAGTCCCACTACTTCGAAATCTAGAGAATTTAAAGGAGCCATAAAAATTATAAATTCAATATCTAGTTTCAACGAATTGAGCAGACGTGACAAACACATCGTTCTTAATCACTCAGATGGCATTAGTTTTTCGATCTATGCACTGGCTCTGGAGAAGATGATTTTCAAAGAGGGGTAGCCTACTGTCTGGTACATATTTTACCACGCCCTGGATTCACACATGAAGGGCCGAAATGAATACCCTTAGTAGAGGACCTGTAATATTTTATGTATAAGTACACCAAGTTTCATCAAATCCGAGCGATTTTTGAGAATTTGAAAATGTCAAAAGTAAACGACAGACAGGCAGGGATGAAACGCTATGACAATAGCGCACTGGAGTCTCAAGCTAATTTGAGCTTAAAAATGAAAAGAAAACCGAAGTTACCGTCTAGTTAAGCCAGGAGAGTATTTCTATATTTTAATTAACTAATACTGAAGTCTTTGAAGAAAAATAAGAAAATAAAATTTCCTCGTATTTTCGCCTTGGCGATTTTAATCATACTTTTGAAAATCAATGGACATACATATATGTATACATCTTGAAAAAAACAAGATGTGTTTGTGAAACATTGATGCCCCCAGCCCAAATCTCATAAGGCTATTTTTTGTAGTAAAGCTGTACATGGATCAATGATTAGAAAACTTCCTTGGAGCCCTTGTTCAACTCCAGGTGCGACCACAAAAATCTCATGAAATTGCGTTCCGTAGTGAGGATATTCAAAGACAGTCGGACTAGTGGACCTTCGGACTAGTGGACCGTAACATGACACCCGGATAAGTATCACAACAGTTTCTACTTTGTGAAATAAACATTTTATTTTCATAATTCCGTAGAATGTTTATTTTGGTTTTACAAATATTTTGAAGTCAGATTTTAGTAAAAGAAGCGCTGGAGATGCACTATACTATTAGACATCAAAATTTGAAGCCGTTCGAGTATAAAGATTGATAAGATCTAACAGTTTTCACGGTATTCTAACTCAAATTAACATTATATTATAGTATCGCGATAAGCACATACTAGCACCTAATTTGATTGATAGTTTTCCATTTAAATGCAAAACATGTCTAGCTGAAGCATAAACTATGCATGTGCATTTTCATTTTAGAATCATAAACAGTGAGTCGTTTAATAAAATTGGTGACGTCAGACCCCAGAGAAAGGTCAAAGCCGGACAATGATCCAAGCACGGAATTCCGATATACGATTCGAACACTCTTACCCACGTGGGCGGTACAATCGCACCTTAGTAAGTAGAGAAATTTCTCTCTGTGTCAGCACCGCCGTTATTCACAGACAAGGTCCAACAGAGTTACGTCTCCATGGTTATTTCAATGTAGCACTGGATGCAATTTTTCTGATTATCAAATCATTTATTACATTAATTTTGCTTTGCACCAAAATTAAAGTGTATGATGTATACGTCATTAATATAGATTCGACATTAAAATGGCACCTTTCTAGATATTTTACCCAATTATAAACTTTGTGTTAGTTTTGTTTAATTAATATAAAGAGCATGAGTCAAGATTGATAAATTGGTCTTCATTAAACGCGTTTGAAGATCACTGCGTAATCGGATAGATTTATTGAAGTATGTTAATTCAATTGCTTACTTCGAATCCACTTTCAATATTTTCGATTGTCGATTCTTGCAAAGAATTTTGTTCGAGATAATTTTTTCAAACTTAACACCTTTCTTAATCGCGACTTTCGTGCAAATATGGTAAAGATGCGAAATTCGTGGATTACTTTATCTTAATCTCTTAGCGGAGGACCATTTGATTCTGAGGAGGGGGGGGGGGGGTCAGATGATATATTTTCATACCGTCACAGGACACAATATCTATTTTCAAGCAGACCACAGACAGATTATTGATTTTTTTCATTTTTTTCGCTATTGTCATTTGGTCAGAAATGTAATATATTGCAGTGGTGGATCTAGAATTAAGGTGGTAACATAAGTATATACAATGTAATAAACAAAAGTGTTATAAGATGCAAACCTCAATGCACACTGGAATATTGTGAGGCGAGATTGTGATAAGGAACCTTTAAGGAGGTAACATGCTATCCCATTTCAATAATTTGGAAACCTTAACTGTTATTTAAGGGACCTCCTCGGTCGAGTGGCAAGAGCATCGCGCTTTGAACCATTTTAAAAGTACAGTAAAACCTGTATATAGGGGCCACCCAAGGGACCAGAAAAAATTGGCCCTTATGTGCAGGTGACCCTTATACACAGGTTCAATTTAGTTGAAGTATGCAGTCAAGGGACTTTTCAAAACTGGCCTTTATAGACAGGTAATCCTTATATAGAGGTGGCCACTATAGCAGGTTTTACTGTATCTCACTTCTGGTCAGCGCAGGCTCGAGCCCTGCTGGAACCTAAGCTGATTTTTGCGAGAAAGTTTGTCCGTTTACTTGCAGAAGGCCGGTGGGCTCTTCCCGGGTACATTGTAACCGGGTTCTCTACTTCACCAGTAAAACCTGGCCACCATTATGTAACTAAAAGTATTGTTCAGTAAAACATATTCTGTATTCAAAAAGTGGTATTTGATCGGTGTTCAGACAGACACACACACACAGATGGTTGTAGACAGTCATTGTATTAAGTCTTCAACCCAACTTTGTTGTAATTATGTAGGGAAAGCCCACTTTCCCGAAAGCCCGTTTCTCCGAAGGCCCATTACTCCGAAGGCCCGTTACTTCGAAAAACCTGCATTATGCCTAATTTTATGGGGTTTGAAATAACCTGATGACCGTGACCTATATTCTAAAAATAGCTGTTTCGGACTTTGTTGTCGCAGGGCATTAAGTTTTCTTAAACAAATCTTTTTTGTATTGCTTGGGCTTTTTTATTTGTTTCGTTGTAGCATTCCTTTTTTTATTTCACTATCACCAAACATCAGGCCTCCTTTTTTTTGAAGTTAAAACACCTTTCACTTAACCTCTTACTTTTCACACTTACCGTGTTTTTTTTACCTCAGTGTCGCATCCGCATCCACATCCACATATTATTTACTCCCCAAACCGTCACTCATTTTTTTAGTGTAAGAACAAATGCGTGATAACATGTTTGCACAATACTTTATTCGTGCGTTGTGCGGTAGCGAGATAGAGCGATAACGCGATTGCGCGATGGTGTGTTAGCACGAAAGCACGTTTGCACGGACCTGTGTTTTCTAGGGCGATAGTATGGTGAACCGATGGGTTCCTTAGAAACAAGGACACTGTAAAGCGGGGCATCCCCTCGCATCGTTGGCTAAAGTTGACCTTGACCTTTGACCCCGTGATTCAAAATCAAAAGGATTCCAACGTGCATGTGAAGTTTGAAAGAATAACGGGTTTTCGGAGTATCGGGCCTTCGGAGTAACGGGCCTTCGGGCTACCGGGCTGTAACCATACATACATACTTTAAAAAAGATGAATATGAATTAAAATTTGATAAGCGAAGCGAACCGAAAATGTTTTAAACAAGATTAATTTTCACCATAACTTTGGCATCAGATAAAGGTCAGATTATTTATTTCCTTGCTAGTAGAAGACAGATTATTTATTTTCAATATTTTTAAAATCTGTCACCTTCTCAGAGTCAAATGGTCCTCCACTTACACAGAGTTGTCGGTCCTTGCACTCTCAATCAATCTCTTACACAGAGTTGTCGGTCCTTGCACTCTCGCTCAATCTCTTACACAGAGTTGTCGGCCCTTGCACTCTCTCTCAATCTCTTACACAGAGTTGTCGGCCCTTGCACTCTCGCTCAATCTCTTACACAGAGTTGTCGGTCCTTGCACTCTCGATCAATCACACAGAGTTGTCGATCCTTGCACTCTCGATCAATCTCTTACACAGAGTTGTCGGCCCTTGCACTCTCGCTCAATCTCTTACACAGAGTTGTCGGTCCTTGCACTCTCGATCAATCACACAGAGTTGTCGATCCTTGCACTCTCGATCAATCTCTTACACAGAGTTGTCGGTCTTTGCACTCTCGATCAATCTTTTACACAAAGTTGCCGTTCCTTGCACTCTTGGTCAATCTTTGGCAACGTCTTGATTTTTCATGATTCTTGAAAAAAGATAAATGTACTATGGATTTTTTTACACTGACTTATTTGCCTTCTTATCCTCTACTAAGTTTTAATCTGTAATAAATCAGATATCGATTTGTGCTGTACTCAATTTTAATTTATCACAAATAAAAATTAGTGAAGGACATCTTTGCATATATCTTTAGTTTTTACATAGAATTAAATATTATTTGAGGCGAAACCACTTTATAAAAATGGCTAAAATATATGCACTATTTTTTGAAAAAAAGTATCCTTATTCCGAGTAATTTGGTTTTCATAATTATTGATTCTGTTGGTTACATGACCACGTGTTTGGGGACTGCTTGTTGTTAGATGTTGATAGAGATTGTACGAGAGTGCCAAGGGCCGACAACTCTGTGTTTGAGATTGACTTTACTTTCTCCACTCCGCCATCTTACATAAATCCGACATTACCGTAAATAGTCATATAGTTGTGGTTTGCTCTTATTTAAATGGTGTTTTACGCCTCACTCAACATTTTTTTTCATTATTGTTGTGGCAACCAGTTTTAATTGTGGATTTGAGGCATCCGTTACCATCGTCCTTCCGCAAGTAAACTTTCTCGTCAAATTAGCATAGGCTTGTTTGTTTATTGTTGTTTAACGCCCCACTCAAGAATCTTTTACTCATATGGAGACGTCACCAAATGCCGGTGAAGGACTTTAAATTTTTGCCTATGCTCGGCACTTACGGCCATTGAGTAGTGAGGGTTCTTTAACGTGCCAACAACTGCTGCGACACGGGACCTCGGTTTTTACTGTCTCATCTGAAGGACAGGAAACCAACCTGCCGCCGGCTGGACTCGAACTCACGATCAAGATTCGAGCGCGCTACCGATTGAGCCAGGCCGACTCAAATTTGCATAGGTCCCATTGGGACTGTTTTTGTTTTTTCTTTACTCTTGATCAATTTTTCGCATTTCCGAAGTTGGATGTGACGTTTTGGACAGAAAGATACGAAAGTCAGTTGGTATCATAAGAAATTAAATAAATACAAATAAAAACATGAAATGAAATACCTAAACAGAAAGCTAGGTAAACGTTTAACTCTAGCTCTATCATTTATTTTCTTAAAACAAGGACAACTACAAACTATGTGTATAAACGTTCTTATATTAAAACCATTGTTGACTGTTCAGTAGGAAATACGGAGGATAATATATACAAATTATATGAGGAGCATCGGATAAAACATGGTCCTCTGGAAAATAAAAAACAAAAGTGGCACCAGGTGCCATGGAGGAGTAAGTATCCACTGCGGGGCGAACACGCCTACCGCAACTCCATACTAAAATCCAAACCACACGCGGAATGATCTTGGTCACAATCTGTATAGGCGGTCCAATATTGTCCGATTCACATAAGATGTCGGGGCGGAGTAACCTTTTGATTATCATAGGAATGATTCTACTCACTTTTCGGTTATGACAAGCTGAACGAGAAAAACGTTTTACCCCTCACGGGATAATCTATGTATTGTGACAAGTAGGAACGTTTTCTCTAGTCATTGTAATTTTTTTTTTTTTTTTTGCTTTATTACCTAAAAAGTCAATAAAGGGTTCATAAAGACTTCAACCCGCCAGGTTATTTGGATTTTACTGTAGAAATTTTAAAATCGGGACAGAATTTCGGCCTTTCCGCACTACAGCGATAACGTTCATGTTGTATAGCTTTTCTTGTTCATTCTTGAGTGATAACGGCAAAATGTCACATGATCATTAATATAACACATTTTACTGCAAATTTTATAGCCATCTATTAAGTGAAAAAGATATTACGAGACCGGTAATATCGCTAGTACTTCTGATGTATATTATAAAAAACCCATTACGTAACTTCATATGAACATGCGTACAGTATTATTGTAACGAAGTCCCCGAGTCTAATAAAACAGAAATGGCGTTATAAAATGACTTCGTTTCAATGCTGTAGGACTTTGATAAAAATGAAAATGTATATTAGTTGTTGATTAAATTTAATTATTTTCTCAGTGGGATTCCCAGATAAATGTTACGGGAGAAAATTGCTATACCGTGTTTACTTTAAGCTGTGGCCATGTGTTATCGCCGACTTTGTTGATATATAGCTCGTTCATGAATGCTGAATAAAATATGCACCAAACCATTTCCAACTCCGTAGAATTCTTTGTGCCTTGCATGATACAGATTCAAAATGTGGGCGGATTATAAAAACAAGGGTTGTACAAAGGCGGGGCTAAATAACAGATTTATCTTGTTTATTTAACTGAAAGGCGGAGCCAACTGTTTCTGACTTTAAGCACCACCCACCCAATTAAGATGTATATCTATAAATAAATATCAGCGTGGATTAGAAATGTAACTGCATGTTTGATATCAAAGTATTATTTAAGACAACAACAATAAATTGATGTTCTGAAATGATGAATGTCGGGGAAAATAATAATACAACATATAGGCTGACAGGCCTGATATATTGCTGCCTAAATGACTTACGGTACTGGCCAAAAAAAAAAAAAAGGTTGTCAAACTTCGGGACAATCTGTCCCATCTTCACTTGACGATGTAAAAAGGAAAACGCTAGTTACATAAATAAGTGTATGTGTCGGGAAGTGTATGGCTCGCGAATAGATGGTATTTACTAAATCATTTTTGTTTTTATTAAATAATTCTTGTTTGATACACACACACACACACACACACACACACACACACACACACACACACACACACACACACAACTATTTTTATGATGTTTACAATCACGACGTTGGAGTAGTAGAAAGAGCCGGAGCTATCATAGAATCCGTTCATTAAATTAATTATAGATGCAAAAAATCACTTTAGATAATTATACTTAACTACAATGATATAGTTTTAGGTTTTGTATAATAAAGGGGACACTTATAATACCTCAGTTTTAGTGTAAAATATATCGATTTTAACTCATATCATGTTGTCACTTTTTGATATACCGGGGAATTTTATCAAAAAGTGAGACAAGATATTCGTAATTCGTGACATTAAAGTAATATCATGTTCCCACTTTATGATTTACCAAGGGTTTTACCAAAAAGTGGGAACATGATAAAACTACATTGCATGTCCATCTTCCCAAGTCAATGATTCTGATCCACGTCGAGTAACGGAGTGGATCGGAAAACATTGACTTGGGAAGGTGGTCTAAGTCTATCGAAACATTCAATAAAAAAAGTAGCAAATAAATAAATAGATAAAAAAACGAAAAAAAAATACAACAGGAAAAGTCAATAGAAAAAAAAAAAAAATAGGACGTGAAATGTCAAAAAAGTTTGATTCTTGACTCCCATTTAAGTTCAAAAGTGTACTTGACACAAAAATGATACACAGTCAAATGTGAATCAACATTTAAGGGGCCTCCGTGGCCGAGTGGTTAGAGCATTGCGCTTTAAATCACAAGGCCTCTCACCTCTGGTTCGAATCCCGCTAGGGTCATCTCGAATTAAATGGGAAAGTTTGCCAGTTTTCTCGCGGAAGGTCGGTGGTCTTTACCCGGGTAACCGGGGTTTCTCCCCCACCAATAAAAACTGGACGCCATCATATGACTGAAATATGGCGTAAAACAAAAACAAAATCAACATTAACGTTGATATTCATGCGACTTTCATGTGAATCATCATTTAACATGGAATTAACGTGAAATTACACGTAAAAATTAGGGTTAATTTCACGTAATATTCACGTTAACAAAATCTGTCCAATATGTACCACTTTCTGCCTTTTAAAGCCACCGACTTCCACATGTCTGTATGTAAAAATGACGCTTATTTAATATTATTTTGCTTGGACTGAGATAGAACATGAATGTTTCTTGGTTTGGACTCTTTGCTTGTCTTAGTTAAGAAGACATAGGCTTAACACTCGTACTCTAGCCATCAGCGGCTCCACATTTATAGTAAAGCAAAAAGCAAATTATAGTATACTCATGCCGTCATCTACTTTGTATTAGTAAAGGTTTATATATTCGCCTAGATTATAAAAATATGCTCAAAGCTTTACCATAAAGTTCTTGACATTGGTAAAAGCTTGAAGGTTGATCAAGATAAGGTAACATTAGCATACACTCACACCTTAACCTCACTGGTAAGTGCTTGAAGCTTGTCCCAGACAAGGTAGCTTTATGATCACAGCTTCCTCTACTTGGTTTGAAGTAGATAACATCAGTAATACACTCACACCTTCACCTAGCAGAAGCCTAAGTGCTTGAATCTCGGCCCAGATAAGCTAACATTGTGCTCACAGCTTCACCTACTTGGTATTGGTTTAGTAATATAAAGATAACATTGTTATACACTCACACCTTCACCTATCTGATCAGTGCTTGAAACTTGGCTTAAGTTTGTTGTTTGGCCATATTTCCCCGATATATCGCCAGATTACCATGTTTTGACGGACAGAATAAATAAAATAGACTAAAAAATCAAAGGGGCTGTGGGCAAGGCACACTTAGATGGTCCTGTCCACAAGTACCTACAAGACGTATACTGGACGGTTGAAGAATGCAGTGAGAGGCCTCTGACTTCTTGGTACTGACTAAAAGTTTGAAGGTCCGATATTCCTTTGACTTTTCCTAATTTTTGTCTAATTCTATGTTACAACAAACTTTTGCTAAATTGGTTAAATGGGTCCGTGACTCGCATTTAACCCGGACTCATCACATACAACGACAGACATTCAACTCCTGAACCACCGGAACCGATTTTACATAGTTCACAATACTCTTCAAAGCCCTTTCCGTCTTCCTATAATATTGCATTTTATCTTGAAAATACATTATGATAGCGGGTATTTGCCCATTTATTATGTATAACATTTATTTCATCTTTTTAGATATAATAATACATATAAAACACTCGTGCTACGCACGCGTGTTAAATATTATTTTTCTCTCTCACGCGATAAAATAAATGTTATACTTGTACATAAAAATGGGTAAATATTCTATATATTACAAATAAATACATATCCATCATATTCCCACTTTTTAATTTACCAGGGGTTTGGCAAAAAGTGGGAACATGGTAATTATCACGTTCCCACTTTTTGGTAAAACCCCTGGTAAATCAAAAAAGTGGAACATGATATATCTATTTCTCATAAAACTTGAAAAAGTGGTCCCAACATTTGAAAAAGTATTTTGATTGGCCGAATGAAAATAACAGTTTACATTGATTTTACACTGTGAAATATAACAATTAATATAACACGTATATTCAATTGATAATTCCCTATATTTCACTACTAAAATGCAATGAATAAGATATAGTCCCTCAAAATATGCCGCCTCACAATACACGGCAATTTATTCACTGCATGATACCACGAGGGACGATATTAATAGCATTACGATGATGTCTTTGCGAATATATTAACAACGTGACATTGGGGTGTCATATTGTTTATTTGGGATTTACCGTGTGGATCCAAATTTAACAACTTGACACAACACTATATTAACAGCGTGTTATGGGAGACGATATTTAGAAAAAAAATCTGTGATAATTACGGGAGAACAGCCACGATTTTACATGGGTTTTGACCAGCGATAATATAGAGGTAATAATCGCTGGTTTTGACAGTCATTATTCTGTTGAGATCTCGTTGAAATCGTATTGAAATTTGTTAATTTAGGTGTAGTGAAATGTACTTCTACCATGTTTTCACTTTTTGATTTACCAGCATCGTCGTAAAACCGCGGTGCGGAATCGCTATTTCCCTTTCCTACCCGTGGTCTCATGCGACCGAAATGTCTCGTACATATATTTCTCATATTCATGAAGCCTCAGTCAATGCGAGTAAACGGTGCATGCATTCTTCAACCAATCAGATTGAGTCTTTTTAACGATTTCAGAATTGTAGTGAAACAACAGACTATGCGATAACTTCCGTTGCCGATCACAACTATTGTGATTGGATAAATTTGACAGCACCTATTCATTAGCTACGATATGACCACAGGTAGGAAAGAGCATAGAGATTCCGGACCATGTTTTACGTCGATGATTTACCAGGTTTTTAACCCCCCCCCCCCCCAAATGAGAGAGGTAAATAAAAACTGAAAACCTGATACTTCGTATTTTTAAACAAATCCCAGCACTACTGAGTGATGTCTACCTCTCTCATGGGTCAAAGTCGCCTGTTTTATCAATGCAATGTATATGTAATTGTTTTTATTTCAGGAACCAAATTTAGTGTATAAGTAAGTTTCTTCAACATATGTCGTTATATTTTGTTCTATTCCATACAAATTACCAGTACCTTTGGAAGTTCATCGTAAAGGTTTTTTTTCGTGTATAAAACAATTATTCAACGTGATAATTTTAGAAATTGGCAATACTAATTTATTTTTGTAGGACAATGTGACAACAATGTTTTCGTTGTTTTCGTTTAAATTAGTATACTGTATCAGTGGTATAGCCCCAAATGGTAGGGAATCGACACTTTTGTGAGTGGGTGTGACTGCTGTTAAATTCAACGATGGTTCCAGGACATTGTTCTGCTTGGGGGTGTGATAGAAACGATGTGTAGTATTGGATGCAGGGGTAACACGTTATTTCGAACGACCACTGACAATTACAAAGATTCTTCAGACACATTCGAACTCTTTTAATTGAGAGAAATAATAATTATTGTATTTAGATGATTCTGATAATCTCACTTTTCTTTTTATTCGAATGTCTTAAATTATCCATGATTTGTTTAACGCGTGCGTGTAACTTTTACGGACCTCTACAGTCTGGGCTTGCGCCTATTTTCAATATCGGTATCTTTTTTCCACTTTCCAAATTCCATATGGAGCCAATAAAATATGTGAAATATTACTACAATCTATCTATCTATCTATTTATCTATCTGTCTGTCTATCTATCTATCTATCTATCTATCTATCCATCTATATATCTATCTATCTATCTATCTATCTATCTATGTATGTATGTATGTATGTATGTATGTATGTATGTATGTATGTATCTATCTATCTATGTATGTATGTATCTATGTATGTATGTATGTATGTATGTATCTATCTACCTATCTATCTATCTATCTATCTATCTATCTATGTACATGTACTTGTCTTGTATATTTTATTTTGTATTATTTCTGTATTTGGTATTTATACATTTTCTTCAGATATTTGTTTATAAAATAACTTTTAAAAATAAATATATTACATGTTTTTCTTTATCTTCCGATTTTTCCAACAGAAAATAGGATCTGTAAAACACTTAACAATTCAAAAATTCCAACGATTTGGAATTTTAGATAAACTTTAACTACAAATCTAAAGTATCAAATGTCTGAAACCTATTTGGAATTTTAAAGAAAAAAAAAAGAAAACGGCCTAAAATATCAAATATCCATAATCGTTTTGAGTTCGTGTTCATTAGATTTATGAATTTTTTGGTCAAAACTTTAAGATATTAAAACTGAAATATCATTCTAAGTTTTTGAGATTAAAAATCTCAATTTTTGATGTTCATAATTCCAAAAAACTTTAAAAAAAATTGTATATATCATTATCAACAGAGTAACAAAATCATACATGTAACAAAACACTTAAACAACTAATATCAGTTGTTACCTTTTGTATAGTTTGTAAATGAATTCAAAAATCATAAAATCAAGCTTGCTTTCTCTATTTCCTTATTCTAATTATTTCCTTCTTTCTCCTATGATTTTTATTCATAAAAATTAATTTTATTTTCATTACATTTCTGTATATGTGTACCATTCCTTACAGATCATCTTCGCTTGTAATGTATATCTGCAATAGAAAAGGGAATATGAATTAATATAGGCAAAAATTCTTTTTTAAAATCTCTAAATTTTGCTTGTTGATGTTTGTAATGCATTCAATTTATGAATCAATTAAATAAATATTGTTTGTATCAAAGTTTTCCCTTTTTTAGGTATGCATTTACAACAGGGCCCGAAGGAACTAAATTTACTCAATACTATCATGTTCCACTTTTTGGTAAAAGCCCTGATAAATCAAAAACTGGGAACATGATAAGACTTTAGCTCCACTTTGACGATATATTTGTTTGTACGTGTTTTGGAATTTACTGGAAGGTAAACCTATTTAATTCACATAGAAACATAAGGTGTGGGCCCGAAGTCACCAAATTTACTCAATACTCAAGCTTAACTTTTATTTCATTATTTTGACTATAAAATTGTTTATAAAACTTTTGGATTTTAGTGATTAGGAAACATATTATTATTTTTAATCATTTACATATAAATTTTTGCGTCACGCTTATGATTTTCCTTTAAAAAACAAATAAATACGTTGAGTACGGTACTCAAGATTTGAGTACGTACTCAAACAGTTTTTTAATATTTCTGAAGTTTTCTTCAAGTGGGCAATAATTTTTATCATTACTTACAATTGTATGCCATCAATATACAAACATATCCAATTACAGAATAACGCTTGCATGTTTGTACCTTACAATCGCTAAAAGTTAGTTGAGCTTGAGTACTGAGTAAATTTGGTGACTTCGGGGCCAGATCTATCATATGGTTTCTTTTAAGAAATAAAAATATGGGTACTTGAGTATGTACTAAAACTATTTTTTCATATTTCCGAGTTTCTGCAAGTGGGCAATATTTTGCATCATTATTTTGACAAATTTACAATTATATGTCATGGATATACAGAAATTTTCAGTTGCTTGATAAATTCTGTGTGTTTTTATCAAAAATCCCAACTAACTAGTTGAGCTTTAGAATTAATATCACCAGTAAATTTAATTACATCGATCCCAAAACAGATAATATGTTTGTCATCCCCTAGTCATATTTTTTTTGTCGATTTAAATAAACTATTTGCATTCATACTGAAATAGTTTGCTTAGAAATTTGGCATATTTCGTTACTTTTTGAAAGTTTCTTTATTTTGCAAGTGTAAATAAGAAAATCATTTAAAAATGTGATTCTAGAAAAAAGAAAAAAAGTGAAAAAAGTTCCGATTAAGAAATGTGCAAACACGTGATAAAATATAAATGGACGGAGGGATTAGCGAAAGTGGCACTTTATTTGCGTTATATCACGCGGTGCATCTCGTGTTAATAGCAAACGTTGGGATTAGCATATCATAGCAGTTGTTTCAATATGCGTACATCTGTAGCATTAGGGAGTCTTGTGTGTTTATACAGATTTGCCGGGTCTTCTGTGAATATCTCTTCAAATGTGTCAGGATTCTATCCATATTTTGACATACAAAACTTCCGGCACAAACACATGTGGATGACCACTCATTTTGCAAGAAATACATAAAATTAACATAATTTGGGGAACATTAGCATTTCGAACACCAACGAACGCACTGAAGTAACCTCCCACTTCAGCTGTATCAACAAATAGCTCTTCAAAACTCATCACAAGAAGGAGTTGTAGATACACGATGCCGAGTATTATATTATATATAATATAGTAAGAAATCCTTAAGTCCCTTACAATAATATATAGTGTATTAATTTACTTTTTAATTTAATGAATTTCACTTCCGCCGGACACGTGAATCTTTGGATAATCTGTCTTCGTCGCCGATGTCTGTTGGAGAATTAAGTAAAATAGACAAAATGTCCATGTTCTCTGATTATAATGGATTAAGTGAATCACTCCGTGCGTCAGGGGGAATGGACATTGCAATGTTGACTGGTCAAGCCTCAAGATCAGCCGAACTGGCCCATATTAGTGGTCATCGTTCCGAACTTTTTAATCATCATTCTATTGAAGGCATTTTAAGTACGAGGGCTAGAGACGGGATGCTGATTGAGAGAGTCTCTAAAGGTAAAATAATTAAACTTGATTATCTATATTTCCATCTATAAATATGTATATTGTTTATTTTCCCGATAACAAGAAGCGGGAACTAATATTGATATTCATTCCAATTTCTGTTATCTATCTAACTAATCTAAAGGAATAGGTGAGTGGTTATAAATCTGTACAGTGTAAATCTATAAGGCAACAATGTAATTTCTGATGTTATATTGACACTAAAAAGTGAACATATCACAATTCTTCATCATCATCATCATCATCGTTATTCTTATCATTATCGTTAGCCTAAGTTTTATTATTATCATTGATATTTTTATTATTATCATTAACATTATTATTATAATTATCAGCATTGATATTATTATCGCTTTATTTATTATGTATTTATTTATTTATTTATTTATTTATTTATCTTACTTTATGCCTAGATATGGACTTTAACACAGATTTATACATAACTTTAATTTTGTTTTTCCTCTTTCCTCCGGTGAAATCTTTTCTTAGTGACCACATTATTTCCACTGAAAATTTACAAAATAATTTTGTGATGATGATCAATGCTATACGACTCAACAGTCTGATTACAATTATCATTTTTGAACTACATGTATATATGTAGTTTATATCTTATAATTATTAATCTCCTCATTTCATTAATTTCATTTTCTATCTGCTGTTCATTTATTTTATCAGTGATATATACACATACAAATAATTCACTGTTATCCATATTAGGACACTGTATAAAGCGATATTTCTAAAATGACTTAAATGCACTAAAAGTCCAACTATACAGACGATGACCTAATTACTATCATGTTCTAACTTTTTGATTGACCAGAGGTTTTTGAGAACATGATGATTAATTATCATGTTCTCACTTTTTGGTAAAATCCCCGGTAAATCAAAAAGTGAGAACATGATATAACTGAATTGACTTTATTGACGAGAAAACCTGAGAGTGACTAACAGTCAATGTCTTTCCACATCGTTTATTCAGACCGCTGAATTATTATTATCTTTGCGATATTTCTTTGGTTTTATAATTAATATGTTAAATTTTACGCGAAATTAGTAAAATGGAAAACGTCGTGCTAGAACACTTTTCATTCTTTTTCTGTAAAACCATTCAATATAATTATAAAACTAAAAGTTACAAAAAGTCAAAGTTACATCCATAATATATCTAAATCATTTGATAACTAAGTCACATCCCCTGTTATTTTTGACATTCAGTTTTTCTCTTAAATTTGCTGTTTCTTCATTTAAGGGTATTTATTAGTTCTTTGTTGTATTATTAATAGTTTAAGGTATCTTTGCCTTTTTAAAAACTTGTATGCTGTTTTTGTATGTTTATGATATTTTCACTGTTTTTTTTTTTTTACATTTTAGAGTGTTTTTACTGTTTTGTCTATATTGTAAGGTACTACTGCCGTTTGATCTCTATTTTAGGGTATTTTTGTTGGTTTATTTACATATTTTTGCTGTTTCCCCAGAATATAATTAAAGTATTTTGCTGTTTTTTTTTCTGTTTAGTAATGTGGTGCAACAGCGACTGATTATTTGCATATAAAACCAATGATCATTCCGTAGACAGATAACTTATCAGTATATGTCAATATGTAGCATTTAAAAAATTGTTCAGTTTTGCTATAATGCAATACAAAAAGGATAGTATTTTGACTAATTTTTGCAGTTATTTTCATGTTGACATATTTTGTAACATATGATGTAAGTCAAAATGAATGCACATGGGATGTAATATTGACACATGTGTATGTTTGCTGAACCCTATGTTAATATCCAAAACGTGTGAAGATGTCATTTATCACACCGGAGAATTAACGTAACTAAGTGTATCTTATCTTTAATAGAATCCTTAAGCTTCTGCCATAAACTTTGTTAAAATTATCCCAGGATTTACCTGTTTTGACAACTTGAAATGTATTCCATTCCGCTCTTGGCTGAATATTTTTGAATGACGCCTCGCATTCCAAGCTTGTAATAATTTAGTCCCAAAGCTTCTTGTAATATATATTTTGATAATGAAACTCCGTACACACGGCAAAAACATACAAACAAGACTTACAAGTTGATAAAGTTCATTTTTACTCTCTGTAAATTGTCTGCTTAGACTAGACGTAAATGTCAAACTTAATCTACAGATGTACACATCTTTACCGAGAGTTTTTACGCTGTCCCATTTTTTGTCTATATTTCACGAGTTTTTGTCTAATACATTCTGTTCTACAATTACAGCGTTCACTCATTTATTAGTTCACTTATTTATTTATTGATTATTTATGCACATTTTCACTTATCTATGATTTATATATCATATTTTAATATCATAATTAGATAACATTTGGGTGTCAAGGAGCATAATTATAAACATCACAAAAGTGACAATATAGATCGCCTCCATAATATCCTCATCATGCCAAATTTAATGATGATGATGATGATGATGATGACAACGACGACGACGATCATGGTTATTTTCGTTATCATTATCAATATTTTTTAGACTTCTGGAAGAATAATTATTTAAAAACATGAATACTACTGTGTATGTAATGTCAAGTTTTAAATTTCTATGGTTCCCAGATTAAACAATTTTTTATGTACTATGCACCCAGGATATTTTAAAAAATCTAAACGAGTTTAAAAGTCATTATTTTATCTCTTTAATACACGCACACCCATATTTTTACTTGTAAATTATAATCTATATTTTTATATATAAATGATAAATACAATTGATTGTAAATCGTTACAGAAATGGAAAGGGACTTAAACACCAAAGTCCAACAATCTACAGATGAAAATTTGAATACTTCAAAGATAGACTCGCCAAAATCCCCGGATCACATAAAAGCTAATGAAGATTTCACAAAAAATCCAGTAAAACAGGAAACGTCTGAAAATACAGATGACAGTGTTAAAAAAGATGACAACAACGAAAACGACAAAAATAAGAAACGACGAAACAGAACAACTTTTACGAGCTTTCAACTTGAAGAAATGGAGAGAATCTTTCAGAAAACACATTACCCTGATGTATATGCCAGGGAACAACTCGCCCTCAGATGTAATCTCACAGAAGCTCGAGTCCAGGTGAGCTATTATGTACCCTGTTTACATTGTCTAGTGTTTATCTGTTGACCAATAAGCTTACAGGAACGGGAAAATGTTGCGTATGGCAAAGTTAATCCGGATACATATGTAAAACAGTTCTGTAAGCTTTAACGGGTTGGACCTATAATGATAAAATATTTATTTTCAGGAGTCACGTGTATTATTTTTAGTTTCAATGAAATTATAGCAAATGACAGTTATTAACGAAACGATAATGTTTTTAGTTAAATCTAGATTAAATCGTATATTTACAAATACTTCCAACAAAACATTACACGCGATCTTACAGTACACAAGGATTAATATTATCAACATGTGGGTCCAGTGAAAGGTCCCATTCACAATGCAAAATTTACCTTTTTTCCCTTTCCCAATTTTGAGCAATTTTTTTCCAAATGCGATCACTGTACGGCTCACATAATTTGGTACGCCGACAAAGGTGAATCTCACAACCATTTGTACAACTTAATCAAAACCTCCATGTCTTCAAATGAAAACCATGTCATAGATTAAATAAAATAAATTGGGTAAATAAATTCTAGTCTTTTTATTGTTATAAGTTAAATAACAAGAATTATTTTTTACTAATATGACCCATTGGCCAACTGAAAGATCACAGAACCCTGTACAATAACATCTTCCTAAGTCAAGATTTTCTGATCCACGTCGTTCCAATGTGAGTAACAGAGTGGATCGGAAAAGCTTGACTTGGGAACATGTTACAATAAAGGCTTTGTTATCATATAAATACCTGACATTCTAAGTACGAAATTCCCCATTTCCAGTTATGCTATGAAGCAGACAGTCAACAAACTTTTAAGATCAAGAATGTATAAGTATAGCTAAATTCTGCATCTTTTCCCCGTTTAAACGACGGTCAGATTCTACAGGTTAGACATTCTTGATCCAGTCTCTTTTACACAGAGTTTTCGGTCCTTGAACTCCTCAACAAGGAGGAGTGCAAGGACCGATAACTCTGTGTAAGAGATTAATTCTGACTAGATTTTGAAGTAAAATTTTTGACTCAAAAGTTTACGTCTTATTTGTAGGGTTCTTAGATTGTAGCCAGGACCCCGAAATACCTGATCTCATCCCAGACTTTCCCGGGATTCCCTGTTTCCCCGTATATAGCAGGCTGTTCCACATGACCACGTGTTCCTTTTAAATTTAAAGTAATTAAATGACAGATTTATTAGCATTTCATGACCGATGTTCTCATTTTGCTGTTAGCATGTTGTTGTTTTCATTTATTTGTTTTAATTTGAAATATCTTTTACAAATTGGCCCAGCGACTTTCATAAATTAGATAAATGGATGATGAATAGCCTGTTGATTTGTTGATATTTGCGTCTTATTATCAGTGAAATCCAGGGTAAATTAACGAAATGCTCAGTTGAAGCAACTTCAAAATATTATCCGTCCTTATCCAACCGTTTTAGGTTTTAGGTATTATGTTTTATACTTATTATGTTTCTTTTTATCTTTTATTTTCCTTGGGGATAAACTGCAATTTAAAAATAGCACTTTCATAGAAATCCTTTAATCCCACGACTTTTACAATAACATTACATGCATGGTAATTTGTAACCATAAAATACATTATACAAACAATTTGGCGTTCTCAAAGTTTTACAAAGAATTTTCATTAATGGAGTTTAATTGTAATTAAGTCATCGCTTCTTGTACATGCTGATATAAGTAACGATGCAGGGTATATGCACGTTGCTTCTGAGTATCTAGCATTCTTCTTAACAGATCCTTAAAATCTGGCAGAGAAACTTCAGCATTTGATGTTGAAACCCTGCTGAGTCTTAAAATTGGTGATTTAGATAAGAAAATAGAGTTATTAGTATGCTAAATCTGATCAAATATTAAACAGAAGATAAAATAATGAGTTGAGGTTTTTAATGATATTAAAGATAATAAATACAGCAGGAAAATTGTGTTCGGTTGCAAATAAATAACAGCAACAATATTACGTATGTTTTCAAGAAATATATGAAGAGAGAGAGAGAGAGAGAGAGAGAGAGAGAGAGAGAGAGAGAGAGAGAGAGAGAGAGAGAGAGAGAGAGAGAGAGAGAGAGAGAGAGAGAGAGAGAGAGAGCATATTAGTTGAAAACCTGGATCAACACATTTTTTCCGTACACCGTACATCATTTTGTAATCGTTTTTTATTTTTAATTTGTTTGTTTTTTATTTTTATTTTATTTTTATTTACAAATCAAATGATAGAGAAACACGTTAGATTCTTCTACACCGTAGAAAGCTAAAACGGGAATGGGAATTCCGGATTTTAAGTTTCAATTGAGTTTATACAAACACCGTCAAGTAGCCGTGTTATTGTCTATTAGGGAAATAACCCGTCGAATTGTTTACATGCAAGTTTCTACGGCAGCACGTGCCAAACATTATATACATAGAGATTAAAAATGAAATTTACATAGAGATTATATTGTCCGTATGCTTTCATGTTGACCTACAGCGTGAACCATGAAACTGGAAAATTTAACCCTTATGTTTTTTCAATGACTTATTACGAAGAAACAGAGACTGTCGACAAGCATTTGTAGTTATTATCCGGGATATATTGCGCTGTGTACAGCTGACACCAATTATGAGCCAAACAGCGTGGAAAAGATGCACGCGCTCCCCCGGGTCGAAAATTCACGGCAGCTCACATTGGTTGTCTCCAATAGCTCATATCCCCGAAGTTCCGAGTACGAAAATATGAAAAACTAGAGACTAGTCGTCTAAGATTTCTAATTGTAAATAAAGTACATAAGAAGTCATCACCTTTGTCGTAAGCAGGTTTGCAAATTTATGATTTTCATTAAAGATTTTTTGTTAATAATTATGCAAAAAAATCCAGATATAGGAATTTTAAATTATGATAAGCACGACTGCCACCGCACGGTAGTTTGTGGCGACTCAATCTAATTAGTGGCGACACACAAGGGATCGTAATAATAGATGTAACTGATTTGATTTACCGATAAAACTTTTTGCGTGAATTTGCATAGTTAATATTGACAAAGTGTCATTGAAATTTGAAATAATTAAATCTAAACAAGTTGCTTATATATAAATATATGTCTCTTGAATACATATATCCTACTTTCGTTTTCCTTTCACTTAACATTAGATGAAAATGTGCAATATCCTACCATATACACCGGGGACCGGTTTTGAGGGTTTGGGACTACTTTTATGTTTTATTCATACGCGCTATAACGATGACAAGTTAAGCAAATTGTGTATGGTTATTGTGATTTATCGTGAATTAAATATAAAAAAATTGACAATTGTAATTGATAAGTATAAAATGCTATCGAATGTACATTGTATATGTTGATGCATTTTCGACCCCGTTCTTGGCAAGAAGAATGCTGAAAGCAATGATGCAAGTACCACAGATATTCTTACGTCATTTCTTTCAGTAACTTATGTTCATATACAGGATACTAAAATAAATAACACAAAGGTACAATCAGTGGCGAGAGGATTAAAAAAACAATTTAAAAATTTTTTTTTTCTATCTTTTCACAGTAAAATGTTATTCATTGTATTGTTTGAATAATACAACAAAAATTATAATTATTATTTTGACAATTCAATTCTTTATTCTAAGAGCCGTCCGGCTTATAAGCACAAAGTATTACAATTCAATTTCAAACATACAGCAGTAAAAAGTGCAATTTTTCATACAGTGAAGAGTAGTTTTAATATGAAAACGAAAACCATAGCTTACATATTTACATAAACAGACGGGGATGACAAATATATGACGCGCAATATCACTTTTATAGGAGTGATATGAAAATAACAATTTGCTCTTTATGCCCCCGGGCCTGAAAGGACCGCTGGGGGCATATATCGTTTGGATCGTCCGTGTGTCTGTCCGTAATTCCGTCCCGCTTACATATAAAGTTAGGACCGGGGGGCATTTAATTTTGTATTTCACAAAAATGCGTTATAATATTGATTTAAGTTCATCAATATTCGCTTTGAATATCATTTTTCTGTTTTCTTCAGTAAATTTACACTATATGAAATATAAAAAACTCCCCCCCCCCCAAATTTCCATACACTCCTACAGTTTTATTGTTTTTTTTGGTCTTTTTATTAACCTGTCTGTTGGCCAACATATCCGTGAGGACGCTATAAGGTTGGGACATCACATCCTGTACAATAGGAAATATGTTAGTTGAATGTTCAAAGGTTTTATTTGTTTTACTATATAAACAATAAACAAAAAACAAAAACAAACCTCGAGAAACAAGATTTATCCACATAAATGTTAAAAAAAACATACTGGTACATATATATCATTCACTGATTGTGACTTTCATTCGGAGTTCACTCAAATGTTACAGTGTTTGAGGAAAAAGAATTATATTTTAGACAAAGGATAAAACTATATCCAAGATTATTGAAGCGTTCTAGCTGACCTTTGTAACTAAAACTATTTATTTTGTCACATGATATAACTTCAAGTTCATTTTAAATCTGCAAAAGTGATATTTTGATATAGAATTTGAATCTTTTTGGCATACCTGTTTAATTTGACAAGTATAATGATGACATTAAGGGCTCTAGAATTTATGTCTGTTTCCAGACACATGACCTCTTTCAAAGAAAAAGTCATACATCGTTATATTAATAACTCTGTAACTGCTCGATAATAACTGTATTGGTTCACACCAATAAGCAGAGCTCACCCAGGACTAGGGGAACTATGAG
Organism: Atrina japonica; assembly: GCA_030159075.1. NCBI lineage: Eukaryota > Metazoa > Mollusca > Bivalvia > Pterioida > Pinnidae > Atrina > Atrina japonica. Next base: position 3,939,180 of record BROG01000002.1, read on the forward strand.
CCCAAAATGAGTCAACCAAGCTATTTTTTAAGCAAATTGAAATTTTGATTTGCAAGTCTGGAAGTTTACCTTATTTGGGAAAATTTCTGGATAATTCTGTTTTTCACTAATCAACATGCCCTTGTAATTGATGCTGTGTGCATTGTCAAACGTACTTGTCTGTATAAAAAAAATCCTGATATATAGTTTTCTATTCTGAATGGCAGTATATGTACCAAAAATGACCATAATATTAGTCTGAAAATTAGCCTAATTACAATATGTTTTTAGTGAATCTTGCAAAAAGTCTGTGGCTACATTGGCTAATGGTAGGATGAGCCTTGTATAAGAGTTTCATTTTCTTTATCACAGAAACATCATAGGGAGTTATCTTTTATTTTGATGAAATGTAAATATTCATTTGTAGCTTGTATTCATTTTGTGAATTATCATATACAAAAACCAAACCAGATTTATATCATTTGAATACTTGAATATGTTTAATGTTTCTACTCTGTCAAAAAACATTTTCAAGATGAATAATAATTTTAAAGGGGCATTAGCTGTTTTTTTTTCAAAACTTTTCTTTCATTTTTACTACTTAGATTGATATATACAATAACAAAAAAGAGATATACAAAGGCATACAAATTCTTAAATCCCTATGTAGTTTGTGAAAATTGCTTGAGAAATCCAGGTTCGGCACTTGATTAACTCAACCTTACTTTTTGTATTATGAATACCAAACTGAACCTTACCTTTTTTTCACAAAATATATAGGAATATAAAATTTTAAATGCCTTTTCATAGCTTTTATTTGTTGTCGTACATTAAGTATATTGCGCTCTAAATCACAAGGCTTCTCACCTCTGGTTCGAATCCCGCCAGGGTCATTTCGAATTAAGTGGGAAAGTTTGCCAGTTTCTTGCGGAAGGTTGGTGGTCTTTACCCGGGTAACCTGAGTATGGCGTAAAAAAATCAAATCAAATCAACAAGTAGTAAAAGTAGAGAACCCCCCCAAGTTTTTGGTTGACACAGCTGATGCCTCTTTAACTCTTTTCATTTGTATGGGACGCTTGATAAACTTTAGTTGATAGGTGTGTGCGCGACACGAAAGTATTATTATAACTGAAGTTTTAATTAACAAAAGTACATAACACGGCTCTATACTTTGATACCTCAGCTGCTGGTGTTTTATCATAATTGAATCATTTTTAACTTGACAGCAATGAACAAATATGCTGAAATTTTACTATTTGATACAGAAAATTCTACAGTGAATGCCAATTTGCTCTAAACTATGATATTTGATACAGAAACAAACACGATGCCATTGACAAGACAGCTACTTTATCGAGAGAGAGAAAAAAACTATACAAATATTTTCTGACAATTCCTGTCATTAACTCAAAACATCTTAGGCCTGTGCTAGGTGAAAACGAATCTACTCCTTTCTACTATATATGCCTATTACGCTAAACTGACATTTTCTATTCACTTCTTACAGAACTATTACTTTCAAGTTTATTCAAAACATTAACAATTCTAATCCACGTTGATTGTACACAACAGTAATAAGTGTACCCAATCCACTGTAATCATAGTTCATAAATAACCTCCAGAGTTTTTGAAATTCACTGGTCTTACCAGAAAAACCGGTAAATTTTACAAAAGCCCTGTGGAATCTATCTGATAACTGGTCCAAATGACCAGCAAGTTTTCGTTTCATTTCATTTCAATTGTGTGTATATATAGATTAGTACAAAATTTTCTTTGAAAAGTGAAATTCCTTTATTCTCTTGTCCGGTTGAACAGTATTTTTTTTATTTCAAAATGTCTGAACCTCTGACTAAAATGAAAGGGAAATCAGGAATTGATCCAATCATATTCTTACTACATATGAGCCTCCACACTTTAAAACATTTTAAGAACTCTCGAGATACGGCTTAGATATAAATAGCTTAAAACGTTATACATACACCTCTTTCCAGACATGTTTCTGAATATGCCAAACACGATATGACATGAATTTTGTCATTTTGCAAACTTTTAATTGATCGAAAAATACCACATAAATTGTATTTTTCAAACTTTCAATTGATATCTAATGCGTTCTTTCACAAATTGCGCCTGCAGCTCATTTTCACCGCGTTCATCTTAGTTGGAATTGCAGTCTTTAAAATAATGCCAATAAATTCAATGTCCTCCAATTTCTTCAGTAAATAGAAACATTTTATGATATGAATGATCAATAAAATTCTATGAAAGTTTGTGTGAGAGCACCATTTAAAGTGAAGACGAGTCACTTACTAGTAGTCATGTGTTCATTAAGTCATACGGTCACTTAATTAGTTATGCCTTCAGTTAGCAATGTGCTCTGTTAGTCATCTGCTGTGTTAGTCATCTGCTATGTTAGTCATCTGCTATGTTAGTCAAGATTGTTCTTATTTAAAATTATTCACCTGTTGTTTGGTTTAATGGGTATCTTGTATGAAGGGTATTATGGTATGATAAGTATTTTGTAAAATGGATATTTGGTATGATGAGTAATTGGCGTGATGGCTGTTTGGTGTAATAAGTTTTGGTATAATGGGTATTCATTCTGATGGGTATTTTGTATAGTGGGTATTTGATATGATGGGTTTAGTATAATGGATATTTGGTATGATGGGTATTTGGCATGATGTGTGTTTGGTATAATAAGTTTAGTATAATGAGTATTTGTTATGATGGGTATTTGGCATGGTGGGTGTTTAGTATAATAAGTTTTGGTATGTTGGGTATTTGTTATGATAGGTATTTTGTATCATGGGTATTTTGGAATGATAAGTATTTTATATAAAGGGTACTTGGTATGATGGGTATTTGTCTTGATGGGTGTTAGTTATAATAAGTTTTGGTATTATGGGTATTTGGTATGTCGGGTATTTGGTATTTTGGGTATTCGATATGATGGGTATTTGGTATGATGTGTATTTGATATAATTGGTATGTTGTATGACATGTATTTTGGTATTATGGATATTTGGTATAATATGCATTTGGTATGATGGGTATTTGGTATGATGGGTATTTGGTATAATTGGTTTTTGTTATGGTGGGTATTTGCTATAATGGGTATATGGTATAATGGGCATTTTGTACTGTGTGTTTTTGTATGTAAGGTATATGGTATAATGGGTATTTGGTGTAATAGGTATTTTGTATGGCAGGTATTTGGCGTTATTGGCATTTATTATAATGGGTATTTTTGGTATTTTTTTATGCTGGATATTTAGTATAATGGGTATTTGGTATGATGAGTATTTAGTATATTGGGTGTTTTGTATTGTGTGTATTTAGTTTGGTGGGTGTTTTGTACGGTTGGTATTTGGTATGGTGGGTGTTTTGTATGGTGGGTTTTTGGTATGGTATTTTCGTATATTGGGTGTTTTGTATGGTGGATATTTGATATGATGGTGGGTATTTGGTATAGTGGGTATTTAAAATAATCATTATAGTTCTCTATTTCATGCTTAGTCTTTTTCACGTTTTAAAAGAGATATAACAACCAGTGTAAGGGAACTTAAAATGATACATTTTTATTAATTTTCTACACAGAAGACAAAATAATGTTCTTTGTTAATTTAGAAATACAGCCAGTGACCTCAGTGACCTCAATTATAATAGGTTTATTGACCACATGACCGATAAATCATATTCTTCCAATGGGGTTATTTATATAGTTGAGCATATAAACTTTTTTTCAGTAACCAGTGCAAAATGAAATGCACATCATCTATTTTCAATATCGGACACAATAGACAACATCAATTACATTCTATATTATACGGTATCTAGAATACCACGGAATTTATTATTCATTAATATATCATACACGTTAATTAGTTAATTAGTTAATTTGCCAAAAGCATACGCCTATAGTCGTAACATATATGTACATATATACAACACAAATCTTAGACGAAATTCAAAGACAACAAACTACTATAAGAGATGGCTATCATTATACAGTGCAATAAGAATAATGTAGATGTATATTGTTAAATGGTATTTGCCTAAACCAAAGAGTTCAGTAACATTTGTGGATGAAAAGGAATGCATTCATTTTAAATACTGATGGTCGTCTCCAATATATTATTTTATTCATGTTTATTGTTTTCGTATAGAAATGTAGATATCTAACCAACATATTTATAAATTTCTATTTACACACTTACTAAATCTACATGTATTTCTTGGAATATATCGGATTTTTTAAATGATGGCGGTATGAAAGTGTGGATAGATGTTATTAAACCAGAGTTAATTTTATTCTTGTAAAACAAACATTCCATCTAAAAATAGAAATTTGGAATTGTATTTTTCTTTGAATTATATATGTAGTTTAATGTTTGGAAGATAATTATATTGTACTAAATAAATAATGAATTTTAACTAAAGTTATGTTTATTCTTGTAAAGTAAGCATATTCCAACTAGATGTAAAATTGAAAATTTTGATTTTTTTTTCGTTAAATTATATGGAGATGTGTTTGGGAGATGAATATAAACTGGATATATTATTTCTAAAATCCCCTGGAAGACAGGCATTGGTCATAGACATGCTGTTCTATCATTCTGACTTTAAAATCTCATATGTTATACATACTATTTGCAATTTCTATAGTTAATCAACTGTTATTATATCATAAATGTACAAATTGTGTAAACTGCTAATAACATATTTTAAAATTAAATGAGCAATTCCTCTATAATTGTAATTCACGAATTACAAATGTTTTTGAAGATAAAATTACATGAACCATTTCAACTCTAATGGCCATGATAGACTGGTCGAAATAGAGAATAGATAAGAGCATACCGTCTTTATACTTAAGGTTTAAAGGGTTAATATGAATCAGCGTTAACATATTCAAATTAGAGCACATCGAAACACATACACGCATACCTAGTGAAAACATATATAAACACGCTTACCTAGTGAAAACACATTCAAACATGCATTCCTAGTAATAGTATTTGCTCCTTTACAAACAAGTTTTTATTTCGACAAAATTGTACGTCAAAGGATTTTTTTGTATTTTTTCAAAAAAAATTTTAACTTTGTGAATTTCTGATATATATATATATATATTCCAAATTATCATAACAAGGATTTTCTATTTTCTTTCCATTTTTTCTGGTGTCAGTCTATTTAAGACAATTATAAAACCGATTTCTTTGCAGAACTGTAAAATTCGCTTCGAATATAAAAGGGTAGATAAGGTATTATTACAAATTGATAGAATGTATCTAAAAGGGTAGATAAGGTATTATTACAAATTGATAGAATGTATCTATTAGTCATTGTCATTCAGTGGGGATAACATAAGGTAGGTGCACACATCTGGGCTGTCTGTCTTCGTGTTCTGTTTGTTCTGTCTATACTGTATGCCACGGCGTTTGAATTTGATGAATATGTGAAAATGAAACCCAAAAATGGTAGACAATTAGACACATACTTCTTCACAATATGTTTCAGAAAAAAAATGTCAGTTTAGGATGCTTACAGTTTTTATTTCATTATGTTTTGATTGACAGTTACATAACTTTTACCTTTGTATATTACCTATTTACTTTTTGGAATCAAGTACGAAGACATGCAAAACATTGCAATAGCAATAGTGAAGTCTGGGGGATATATGGATGAGTTGAAAAATTTTGTCATAAAATTGTTTAAATAATTATTAAGTTGAATTGAGAGAGAGAGAGAGAGAGAGAGAGAGAGAGAGAGAGAGAGAGAGAGAGAGAGAGAGAGAGAGAGAGAGAGAGAGAGAGAGAGAGAGAGAGAGAGAGAGATACTATATGCATACTTAATTGACAATCAAACCTTTTTAGGCGTTTTGAAGAGGTTAATGGCTTTTAACACCTATTTATTTAAAACATCATTTACATTGCACAAGTTTGATCCTACCTTCAACTTTGATTATATAGCTAAAATCTGAACTTTTAGATGTACCATATACTTCAAAGAGACGCTCAGAATGAATATGTCGCCACTGTAGTCTGGTGCTACTTTTGGCGCTCGAGTTATCAGATTTTAACGATTTCTACAAAAACAGTCTTTCAAATTTTACAGCATTTTTATTACCATTCATAATCACAGAGAAGTAGTCGGTACATTAAGACCTTGCATTTTAGATTGCGATAAATACAAGAACAATTTTTATATTCTGTCACTGTGTTCTTATGTTTTTAGATATGTTTCTAAATTAAGAACTCTTGAAGCTGTGTATTCAGACACATATACATTTATGTATTATTCATTTGCAATTATGTTACCATTTTTGTTTATTTTTTCGCTTTTCGTCAATTTATCTTACCAGGTTTTGCGCTGTAGAAAGGACAATAGAAATGTTGAATTTACTGCTTTATTTATTATATTATACTAATTCAATTATTTTAATATATAAATTGACCGATCAATTACTTGTACACAACAGACAGCCACTCCATCTAATGAACACTACAGAGGTTTAATAGCGATCGTACGGTGCGCGAGGATGAAAAAAATCACGACAGGAATATCACCCGTCGTGATGCGCTACGTTTTATACCGTGATGCTTAATATTTAATATCATAATGCTCATCATTTAATATCTTTTTTATCTCTTTGTAAATAACCATATCGCAGACAAAAAACATGAAACTTATTTCAATTTTAATACATCTCTTTGATGAGAATTATGATATGCAATTATTAGAGATAATAAAACAATATGAGTTACAAGCAGTTTTCAAGACCATATTCTCAATAGACATTTTCATAATCCAAAAAACAAGAGTCGAAGTTTGAGCCAATTATCTTAATTTTAGGTATTTAGTTCTGAAAGTATGGGGTCTGTTTGATTTCACTTAAGTCAGACATCAGGAACTAATTACATTTTGATCGATCTGCAGGTTGCCAATTAATGCAGGATGCCGTATTACTCAGGCAGCGCAAATTTATCTTCTTACAGAAACTGGTTTCTTTAAACAAGATTTCGTCTTTTAATTTGATTAGTGTAAGTCATGTAATGAATAAAGTACAGGTCTTCAGATTAATTTCTCTGCTACATGACGTGAACCAGATTGAAAAAGACCAATGTACCTCGATGTATGCTAAAAATAGAAATCTTAGTAAAATGAATAAGTACCAATGGATAATCGAAGCAGTAAGTCCAATACGATCAATATTACAGAAAATTGAACATTTCATGTAATGTTATGCAAAATCCACATGTTCAACTCCATTTCTGTATCTTTTTCGGTGTCCAACCCAGTCGCGCGATCAAGAAAAATGGAGAAGGGATATGTGATTTAGAAGTTATACTCTAGTCGTGCCATCAATAAAAATGGAGAATAGATATGTAAGTAAGATGTTATACCCCAGCCTTGCCATCAAGAAAAATGGAGAAGGAATATTTAATTTAGAAGTTCTACCTCAGTCGCCCATTTAAGAAAAATGTAGAAAGGACATGTAATTTAGAATTTATACCCAAGTCGTTAAGTCATGAAAAATTGATGAGACGTATAATTTAAAAATTAAACAGAATTTATTTTCAATAACTAGTCATATACTTGATATTGCAAAGTCCAAGATTGCATTTTCTATCAAAATGCAGAGAATCTTTACTATTTTCAATTTTGTATTTTTTTTTTTTTGTTCACGGAATTACTTCCGCATATAACTACACACGAAGGAGTGACTGGAAATAAATAAGTACATTGGTTTCAAAGACTGGGATGGCGCGAGTTGTCAATTCTAATCAGCAGCAACAGCGTTTATTTACTATGCGTAAAGTAATTTTGGTTGTCCGTTACATTTCCTTTGATTAACACATAGATATGTTTTCTGGCTAGAATTTCCCTATTTATAATATTCGACCTCCCAGGATCTTCTTTTTGGCGAAGTTTTTGACCGAATCCCAAGAAAATAAATCGTAAATGATTTTGTTAAAAGTGCGCAAGTTACAAAACTGCGTTCAGAAAAGAATACAATTCAGATTGACATAGAGAAATGTAAATATGAATATTCATTTGTTTGCTATTTCGTTGTTTAAGAATTAGCAAATGTATATATTCGATGAGAATAACTATAGTAGATGTCATATAATTGTTCATAAATTAGAAAATTTACAATGGTCGAAACCAGAGAGAGAGAGAGAGAGAGAGAGAGAGAGAGAGAGAGAGAGAGAGAGCATCTTTTCCTGTGTAGAGAGAGAGAGAGAGCATCTTTTCCTGTGTACATGCTCTATCAGCCCATTAATAATGATATGAAACACGGTGAAAGTGTAGTAAAATGTGTTACTCTAGCTCGTGTGAAAGTGAAAGTAGAATTAGTTACACCAGCTTGTTCAACAAATAAATTGAAATATAGACAAGGTTTCCTACTATAGGCCTTGATTCACACTTGAGACACTTAATTTAAGTAGCTTTAAACGTTGTTACACTAGATATTAAACCCTTTTAAATGAAAATGTTTGCAGTCTTAATAAATCTGTACAATATTGGTATTGGAGTGCTTTGTTATAGCACATATGAAGTATGTACTTAGATTCTATTACAGCAGTAATTATTTGATATGCAACCATTATTCTAAGACAATATTCGTTTGTACTCGTAATGAACCGTGTTATAATATAATAAGCCATAGATACCATAAAACTTCCCGTCATTACTGCCAATTCCACAAGTGTCTTATGCTATCGTATACCTAGCTTCGGAAATTGTTGGAAAATAAATAAACCTCTTGCTAATATACAGAGGAAGATAAGATACAGTTTCTTTAATTTTGTCACATTCCACATCTTATATCGGTTTTTAATGATAGAGGAGAAAAAATACAACACAATATACCCAGCAAATATACCACAATATACCCAGCAGATATACATCAATCCTTCTGAAGGTAAGGCAAATGCTCACACATAATTAACTTAGGGTCCATGTAGAGACTCGAACATACACCGTCTAAAGTTGAGAGGCGTGAAGGTTAAGAGAAAATATTTTAATAAACTTCAGACAGAATCACCATAAAGCATGTTAAGTTAATTTGTAAGATTTAAGAAATGAGTTTACCAAGGAGATTTATGTAAAATAGTCACTTCTTATACATAATGTAAAACATCTCAGATACCAAAATATAAATAATTTGGATGTTTAAGATATAGGTACAAATCTGGTGTCATGGAGGAGTAAGCATCCCCTGTTGACCGGTCGCACATAAGTGTCATTCATACAAACTTCTTTATCATTCTTCATAAAGTATTTGTGTAAATATATTATCATGGCGGCAGTCGAACGTTTGGTCTTTTATTTTAATGTTTTATTTATGCCACACTCAACAATTTTGTACTTAATATATGGTGGTGTCCAAACTTTAATCGCGGGAGAACCCGGAAAAGACGACCGACCTTTCGTAAGTAAACGGGAACATTTTCTCACAAAAAATCAGCTTTTAGGTTTCAGCGGGACTTGCGTTGATCGGAGATGAGGGACCTCATGATTCTAACGACTCGGCCACAGAAACCCATTCGAACGTTTGTAAAAATGGCGGATTTTGACAGCGTAAACCACAAATCATTCTTCACAATTTAACTGACGTATCATCACATAATGGTGGTGCAGTTGCCGTAGCATTACTGTCACTCTAACACCCGTATCTACTGCCTCAACAAAAAGCATAGTGTCATTGCTGACAATTTAACAGGGAATCAAAGAATATTCCAAGCGTAACTCATATTTCAGTTTGTAAACTCATTAGTGACAACAGGCCAACAAACATCAGAAATTTCTATTGACCATTCACTAAGTTGTTGTCACAGGGGCACTTAAAATGCGTTTAAAGTTGACATTTAAAATTTTTGAAATATTTTTCTGTCTGTATCATAAGAATGTTGGTCAATTGGGTGATTTGATTTTAATTTTTTGGAGAGAACCCGGTTACAATGTACCCGGGAAAAGGCCACCGACCTTCCGCAAGTAAACTGGCTAAATTTCTGAAAAAATCAGCTTAGGTTCCAGCGGTACCCATATTCGACTAATCATAAATGTTGAATAACTTCTTCGATCGTCTATATCGACTATATTCTAGAGATATTTTTCCTCTATTATCTGGATTTATCTGTTTACACACAACAGGTGTACCCAGTCAGCAGGGAAGCTTGCATATCCATGACACCTGGTCCCATATCTGAACGTTCCAAAGATCCATGTTTCTCAACCTTGTCACTGCGTTATACAACGTCTTATGCACTTCATGACGATTTACACTTTGTTTTCTTTACATTTGGTAATGACAAAACACTACAGTATTTTATATACGCAGCATGTGTGACATGTCTCTGTTAGACAATATTTCAAGTCGGCGTTAAGTGTACTATCCTGAGAAATCATTTTTTATTTTTCTAGAAATATCATTGCTTAAAAGTGACTTATGAGAACGCACACATGAATTTCTTTCACCATATGTCTTACACACTTATAATGATATTTGACAAAACTTTATAGTATATTTACTTTATTCATATACCTATATGACTTTAGAAATTTTTGTTTGTTATTTATTTCGGTTTACCACTTACCTTTGAATCATTCATTCACACACACACACACACACACACACACACACACACACACACACACACACACACACACACACACACACACACGCACGCACACACAAATGAATATATATATATATATATATATATATATATATATATATATATATATATATATATATATATATCGTTGACAAAATAATTGTTTTTTTGTAGTCCAAAATGCAAATAAGTGTTACGACATATTGTAAGGATGATTCGTATGTCCATTGCTCCTGGGTCATTCCTTGAAACACGTGGTCAAATTTCTACAGGTTCTCTATGTAAATCATGTTTGGATTATATACAGGGGAGGCTGACTCCTTCCGGGCACCTGGTCCTATCCCGTTTGGGATTAGCAATTGTTCTTCATGTTGAGACCATTTACACATCTAATTCATCGTGATCTAATGAACTTCAGTTTTGATTTTCAGGTACTTTTTCATTTTACATACTACCTCAGTTTATTTCTTTTGGCAATTTCTGAAATCTTTTAAATAATATTCTGTTGAACAATGAATATTATCTAAGACAAATATTTGCCGCTGTGTCATAAAACATGTTTACCTACATCGTAGCAACTTCATCAGCAGCCCATTTTCCTGAGAAAAAAAAACCGCACAGCAAACGAGACTACAGTTGGCAAAGTAAGTGCCAAAACCGGACACGGGCAGGTTTTTAAAATTCCTTATTCATTTAATAGATCTGAAATTGCAAAAGGTACGACAGATATGTGTATAAAGAAAGCGTTGTTTTACGAATTAAAATATTGATATTAGATATCCGTGGAATTACGCTTATATTACTGAACAACTGTTCAGATTACGATTTCCAGTTCAAATTTGATAACGAAATGAATAGAACTAATTAAACTAATAAATAGTCGCGAAAGTATTGTGAAAATTACATTAATCTTAATCATTAATAAATGTGAATATTACCATGATGTGTGCCAAGACAGATGACATCATTTTCGTGTAATTTCTCGTTTAGCGCCTTTTTACGATAGAAAATATATTCACCCCGTCTTAAATTCGCCCTTAATTACCACACTCGCATGGGTGGCATGTGTGTTTGTTTTTCAGTTATTCTCCTTTATATCTTTGCTTTCAATTTAATTTTGCCCTCTAACCGTAGGACGAAAATAGCGAAAATTAAACGGGAACGAAAATTCCCAGGGATACAGTATGCATGTTGTAACTGAATCAATGTTATTTGGATAATATTAACAATACTAAAGTTACAGTTTTATTAAAGTAACCAGAATGAAGATAAAATATAAAGAATGAAACGGTATGTCAGTCATCATTTTATGATTGTGGTTAATATTTGTATTGGATTCTGATTACTGACCTTCATTGTGATTGTGACTTCAGTGTCATTGTTATTATTGTTCACAATGATATCGCCTTAATGATTCTAATTTAATATTGGCATCGTATTTCCGTACCGCTGGATTTTTTTATACTAACGTAATACTTTGCTCAGATAGTACCAATTAAAGGGGCATTAGATATGTTAACCAAAAAGAATATTTCGATTTGTTCTTCTTTTGCTACAAATAAAACCTAAATACAGGCATAGAAATATTATATTTCTATTTTTTTTAAATAAGGTCAGTTCAATTGTGGTATTCATATACAAATAGTAAGGTTGAGTTAATCAATTGTAGTTGAAAAAGTGCAAAATCTGGGTTTCTCAATCAATTTTCATAAAATATTATTAATAGAAATTTAAGAATTTAAATTTGAGTATATCTCTTTTTGTAATTGTAAAGCAGTCTTAGCTGTAAAAAGGGAAAATTCTTTAAAAAACACACAGCTAATGCTCCTTTAAATTCTAAACTTCTCAAATATAAGACATTTGTTTTGGCCTCTTTTTTAAAACTATAACTTTGGTATTGTTAATAATATTAAAACGGTATAATCGGGGTAGCATAACGCAGATATGAACATTTTCGTAATCTAGTGAAGGCCGGTGGTCTCTTTCTGGGTACATTGTATCCAGATTCTTTCCTCAACTATTTTTACTGGCTGCCACCATATAATTGAAAATTGTTGCGTAAAACGCTTTTCAAAATAAAATGAAATCGTATTTTAGTTATACTTGATCGGATAGATATCACTTTGTCTGAAATGATATATTACAAGCTGTAATTATACTGTTGATTTGACAATCTAAAGGTTGGTAATTTTATAAATACCAGATGATATGAATAATCGAAATATTATACTTTGAGTCCATTCTAATATTTTAAATACTTTTACAATTCTAAAATACCAATATGTTGGATGGCGTGCTACTGTCTTTGAATTGATCTGGTACAGTTGAGATTGGAATTTACAAGATCTTTCAAATAAGTTTGTGGATAAAATTTATATTATTAAGATCAGAAATAATGTGGTTGAAAGGATAATATTGTTTTTCTTCTACGTTGTAAAATTTCTCGTATAAAGAATATCCGTTGCACATGGTTTCAATATAGCTAAAGTTTTATGATGCTCTGGAACGAATACAAGAAACATCAAATAATCCACAGATTTTGTTCCCCTTACAATAATATCAAAATAATAATGTATTTATTTACAGAGTAAATTCGTGATGTTAGAGACCACATTAAGAGAGGGGCATGTAGGTTGTTTTAGGAGAGTTGAAAAAGGTTCCGCATACCAAATTTAATTAATTTGGGAGAGAAGGGGTGTGAGGGGATAGATAGAACGATTGAAAAATGGAGAAAGCAATGATATTACGAAAAAGATATTGATTTATTTATTGTCATTTCCACGAAAATCGTAATTCAAACACATTTTTTTTGTAGATTCCCGACTTTCCTCTATTGTCTTTTGCTCCTTCTGTTTCCATCTGCCAATTTTATTTTAATAAAGTGCTTAAGACTACTTGAATTCCTTAGACAATCGAATGGAAAATATTAACCATTTTGTATCAAGTGTTTAACTGAAATAAAATTATAAACATGTAATGCTACTTTAACTTTGAGACAAAAGTACGATTATATTATTGGTTTCATAAATGTAATACAGGACGATATTAAGTAAGTAAGTAAAACATCATTACCTATGTGAAAAATTAGTGTTTCACTCGACTAATACGATGAGTAAAACATCATTAAGAAAAATTTGTTTCAAATTAATAATATAATATATAAAATTATATATAATATAAGTATAATATATAAAATTAAAAAAAAAAATAATAAAATTTAATTATAATTATAATATTTAATAAATAAATAAAAATATATTATTATAAAATTAATATATATATTAAATATATAAAATTAAATTAAATAAAATTATTAAAATTTTAATATAATAAAAATAAAATAAATTATTTAATATTTAAAAATATTTAATATTTTTTTAATATATTAAATAATTATTAATAAAATAATAATTTAAAAATAATAATTTATAATTAGAATATATTAATTATAAAATATTATATAAATATTAAAATTAATAATATATATTAATATTAATAAATAATTTAATTATTAAAATATAAATAAATAATATATATTTTAAAATAATATAAATAATAATTAATAATATATTTTTTATATATAATTATATAAAAATAATATATATAAATAAAATAATAATTTTAAATTAATTAATTAAAATAATATTATTATATTATATATAATTTAATTAAATTATTTATATTAATATTATAAATAATAATAAAATTCTTAAATAAATATATAAAATATAAGAAATAATAATATAATTAAATAATTATAAATATATAATTTATAATAAAATAAATAATTTATTATTATATTATTAAATGAATAATTATATATATATAATGAAAATAATAAAATAAAATTTAATTTAAAATTATTTAATTATAATTAATATAATATATAAATATTAAAAAAATAATATAAATAAGAATATTTAATATTTATATAATTATAATATTAAAATTTATTTAAAAATTATAATAAATATATTAATATTATATTAATTAATAAAAATAATAATTTAAAAAATTATATTTATAAATAAAAATAATAAAAAAAATAAAATATATAATATTATAATTATATTTTAAAAAATATAAAATAAAAAAATTATATAAAATTATAAAAAATTTTAAATATTATTATAAAAATATATATTTAATTAAAAAATATTATAAAAAATATATTATAATAAATAAAAAAATAAAAATAATAATTATAAAATATATATTATAATTATAATATTAAATATAAATATAAGAGAGGCTACGATGACTATTTAAATAAATATATATAATAAATAAAATAATAATTTATAATAAATAATTATAAATATAATATATTAATATATAATTAATTAATAAAATATAATGTTAATTATATATCATAAAATATAATTAAATTTAAAATAATATAAAAAATATTATAAAATATATAATAATAAAAAATTATTAATATATTATTATTTATTAATAAAATTAAATAAAATTTAATAAATAATATATAATTTTATATTAAAATATTATTATATCATTAAAATATTATAAAATAATTATAATTAAATAATTATTATATATAATTATATTCAATATTAAATCTATTATTAAAATTTTTATAATTTATATATATTTTATAAATAAATAATAAAAAAAAAAAGCTAAAAATTATATTATTAATTATGAATTTATATATTAAAATTGTATAAATAAAATTAAAATTTATAAAAAATAATTAAAAATTTTTTAATATATTATATATATATAATTAAATATATATAAATAATTAAATATAATATAAATATTAATATTAATATATAAATAATAAATTAAATAATATTATAATAAGAATTAAATAAATTATATATTAAATATATTTAAATAAATAAAATATATAAATAAAAATTATTAAAATAATAAAATAATATTATATTTAATTAAAATATTAATAAATATAAATAATATAATATATATAATATAAATAAAGTTGTTGTGAATTTTGGAATATGGTATCCCAGTTAATGGGACTAATTCATTTACCACATGATAAAGTTTGAGCGGTACTTGAATATCCAATGGTGATGGAACGTAACTCTACGTTATCTTCCCGTTGAAATGACGTTACTGTGGGATGAAGTCTGTCAGCGTCATTTCATCACTAACAGAAACAATAGTCCTGTACGAAACGTTTTCGGGTACCACTTGGTACATTAATTTCTCCCATTATGTAATCACATTTTATTTCTTGATTTAATTAGTCGATGATACTATTATTAATCTTCCATAGTTATATATTGTCAGTTGTATATACGGCTGGCAGTGTTTGACAGGATATGAAACTGTGTCAGTTTAGGGTCTAAGAAGTGAATTCTTGATACCTTACTTCAAACCGCGTAAGCTAATTACGTTAATAAACTTACACTGTGTCGACACAAATTCATAGCACAAGTCGAAATTTTAACACTTTACATTATTCGGTAATATCGATATAAAATGTGAAAAATTCTCAACGGGACGTGCAAAAAAAATACAAACTTACAATTAATTTTATTGATATTATATTATGATAAATTATACTTATGGTAATGATAAGTATATTTGATATGTATTTTGCAGCTTAGACATGTCTGTCACCTATTGTTCTGAATCGATGTATGTTCACGTTCCCGTCTTTTCCAATTACGGACAAAATTAGTTCCTGGATCGGTTAATTCTACTTTTGCTTTCCCTGATATAAGCCAAAGTCATCTTGAATATTGCGTTCAAATGAAATACAAAGATGTTAAGTGTACAGATGTTAAGTGTACAGATGTTAAGTGTACAGATGTTAAGTGTACAGATGTTAAGTGTACAGATGTTAAGTGTACAGATTTTACGTGTAAAGATGTTAAGTGTAAACATATAAAGTGTACAGATGTTAATTGCAAAGATGTTAAGTGTAGAGATGTTAAGTGTAAAAATGTTAAGTGTACAGATGTTAAGTGTAGAGATGTTAAGTGTAAAGATGTTAAGTGTACAGATGTTAAGTGTAAATATGAAAATTAGATTAGATGGTATTACATTTATAAAGCGATTTTGCTGTTCTGTTCACAGTATTTGAACTGTTAGATATTTTACCACTTTGTCGTCTTGGAATTGAAACTGATGCGGTTTTATGGCTGAGTAATTCTAACCCCGTGTTGAGCCAATATAGTATACAATACATCTCATTATCTTCAATTAAATGTAATGTATTTTGAAAAAATACCCATTTCAAATATGCCTATATTGTTAGGGTGTGATGTTTTTCAATTTTGTCATTTGGTCTGTTACTTAAGATGAATCAATTGTTTAAGAGTAGGTGTAAAATTGTCTTGAGATGTATGAAAATAATGCAATAACCAGAAACCTTTCCAATCTACAATAAAATCTTCACAGACATTGTTTTACGGTATTGTTTCTGATAAATTAAACTTATATCAGGTGTAATTATCCACTTGAAAATAAGTTTCTCTTGGCAAATTGAAAATCAAATTTTAGGTCTACCGTTACTTTTTAAAGGTAAAACGGTGTATTTTATTCAGGAGAATAAATTTTGTAAAAAAAGTATATGAATGTCGGTGTAGGGATTACAGAGTAAAATAAAATCATAGGGATAACAAATGAGTCTGTTCTGGCGTATCGTTTTACACAAATATCTAGCGGACCAAGGATAATTGGATCCAGCCTGGCTCAGTCGGTGGCGCGCTCGACCCTTGATCATGAGGTCATGAGTTCGAGTCCAGCCGGCGGCAGGTCGGATTCCTGCCCTTCGGATGAGACAGTAAAAACCGAGGTCTCGTGTTACAGTAGGTGTTGGGACGTTAAAGAACCCCCACTGCTCAATGGCTGAAAGTGCTGAGCATAGGTCAAACTTTGAAGCCCTTCACCGGCATTGGTGACGTCTTCATATGAGTGAAAGTATCTTGAGCGGGACCTTAAACAACAAAAACAACCAACCAACAAACCAACCGAAGATAATTGAGAAAAGGAATTTTTAAAGACAACATTAATAAATATATATATCTGATAATAAGAAAATATGATTCTGATAGTAATTATGATTATTATCATCATAGCAATATAGATAATAATAGAAATAATAATAATATTAATCAGAAATA
This sequence comes from Atrina japonica, assembly GCA_030159075.1. Classification (NCBI taxonomy): domain Eukaryota; kingdom Metazoa; phylum Mollusca; class Bivalvia; order Pterioida; family Pinnidae; genus Atrina; species Atrina japonica. The sequence goes on from BROG01000002.1 coordinate 3,956,911, forward strand.
TCTTCTGATAAAACTGACATTATTAAATGCTATAATATGATATGCGCAATGTAGTATCAAAACATGTGAACAATCATTATATTTATCAGCGAACTTCTGTCGAATACAAATGAAATGAAATAAATTATTACGTGTAATTATCAAAAATCGTATGTATATATATATATATATATATATCTGTGTGTGTGCCTAGAATCATTTGAATACGAATCTCATATAAAATGTTCTGTTTTATCTTTCATTGTAATAAAATGGAAAAATTCCATGTTATATAATAAGTATTTATTATTCATTGAATCTCTCTGTCGTATAAGAAAAATAAACCCTTTCATCTTTGTTTCCCGTTATTTATATTCTTAAGCTGTATTTATTGTTTTGATTCCTTACACGTGTTGATAATTTCGTAATATCCATGTCCCGCATGTTATGAGTAAAATGTCGTCGCAAAGGGGAATGTATGATAAGAATTTATCAATTACTTTTGATATTTTCCATAAATATCGTGTTACACTTGTTCATCACTTATCCTATTCTTATTTGATGTTCTACAATTCGTCTTAGTTTAGATGTTAACAGAATTCCAAGGAATATTTTCATGAGCATTGTTAGCTGAATTAATGACATTCATATTCACAAAATTGATCATAATATATTTATTCAATAAAGTTATTAAGATGTTAAATAGTAGTAATATATCTGAAGTTTGTTTGCATAGACAGAGTATATATATACATCATTATACAATAAGATGGCACGCTTCCCAAAATTATCATCATTCAAAACGATACAGATTCATTCGTGGGATGGTTAACAAAAATGACATCGGTTTTCCTATAAACGATGCTTCCCTTTGATGAAGTAATGATTTACATTAAAGTTAATTATCAATTTATCTGCACACAGAAAGCATTTTGTGTTATCACCGCTTTATTGAAGAAATAGCAGCATGTGGTATAGACCAGAGTAAAACAAGATTTGTTACTTGTACCTGTGTAAGGCATGAAGACAAGACCGATTTTCCTTTTTTACTTTTGTTTGTTTGTTTGTTTTGTTGGTGTTTAATTTAACAATTTCGTAGTCATATGGTATGCATCAGTTTTAATGGTGGAGGAAAGAACCGTTTACAATGTATCCGGGAAGATACCACATTCTTTCGCATGTAAACTGGCTTACTCACAAAATCAGCTATGAACGGCATAAAGACAAGACAAGATTTTCATTTCTTATGTAATTTAAAGAAATTTTGAACTGTAGTCTAATAAGAAAAGTGCTGATATGAATCGAAAACATTTTCATCGATCGGAATACAGACAAATATTGCGGCGCATTAACTTAGGTCTGGTAATTCAACTTTCTCCATGTCATAGAAAGCGTGTGAAGGGACCAACTTCAGTTAGGTTTTAAAATGTAAATGAGTATAATTTAAAGAAAAGTTTAATCCTGGAATCTGACTGCCTGATTTAAAAATGCAGAAGTATTGAAACCGATTTATGTAAATCAGAATTATAGTAATGTTGCCACTATTTTAAACGTCTTGCGACACATTCAACATCTTTGATTGAAATCCACAGATTCAGGAGGTCTCAACAGTAAATATACTAATCAAATGTTTAACTAATATGATGTCAAGCCGTAATATATTTAGTCACTATTTTGTATTTTGGAGTAGCTTCATCTTTGAGGTGGTTTGTCGTTTTATTTTGAAATAAGAGGTTATTGCTGAAGGTCCCAATCTCTGCGTTTTTTTTATTAAACTGAGCAATTAGAAAGATTCTACGTCACAATTGAGGTAAAAAAAAAGACAATTATCTATGAATACAAAAAAAATCGTTTTTAGAATTTTCTATTATGAACACAGAAAGGAAAATTTTAGCTATCAGACTTTCAGAAAAGCTTATAGATTGCAGATCGTAAAAATTACATTTCAAAGTCCAAGTGTTCTGGAGTACGATAATACATTTCTCTTTATACCATTAGTTCGTCGTATATTATACATAGGCGCCCGCTGAGGTTGGTGAATAAACCATGAAACTCGACAAGAAAATGGTCCATTACATGTGTACTTGCAAAGGGATATACTCATTTCTACATACTAAATCTTCAACAAATAAAAGAAAACAGACAAAAAACGACTACAATTTTGGTTCGTTAACACAGAAAACATATTCATTACATAATCATCGCCTAATAAACATTCATTTACCCAGAGAAGTTAGTGAGTTATTACTTCATTCACGAAAAAACACAAGACGAACTGCTGTGATTTAATTAAGATTTTCTGTCCAAAAACAAGTTATTATGAAATATCATATCAGCTTACAGAAAATGTTCTTTGATGTCTATCACACGGCACAGAAGATATCCCGCCCTTGCACGTTGCATTGCAGAAAAATCTCGGCATGGTTTTTGTTTGAATAGCTTGCATATCTGAACAGTTCCAAAGTACTTTTAATGTTAAAAGAAAATTTTGAAATACATACTTGGATTGATAATCATTGCAATCACAAAACGCAGCAGGGATCCGACTGTTTCTTGCTTAATCTAATTAATGGCTAATTTTATGTACCAGCTTTAACGACTTTCCTTGACGGTTATAACTCTTTGGGTGGTTAGACGAACTGGCGACGGCTCTGTATCAAAGACAGCGCAAATTATAAAGTTGACGAAAAAAGTTCGTCATAATTATTTTTGAAAAAGAAGTTTTTGATAACAAAAGAAACAAATCAAGGAAGTTGTAGCACTCATACAGTATTAATATTTAATGTGTCGTATTTTGAATTTCCGTTTATACACTAGGCGCTGTGTATAGTTTTTTTCATCACTTCAACTAATCTCTACGGTGAATTACTTTTTGCTAGATATATCTATGTTACAGCATATTAAATGATAAATGCTCGTTTATCACATGGAATCATAAATATATAAATGTTTAATAGCTCATGAGATATAATACGTGATACAACGTATGTTACAGAACTACAAAATAATTTTTCCATTCTACAAAGTACCCTCTTGTAGTTTTGTGGATATCTAGAGAAGAAACTAGATAACATTTTAATGCTTTGACGCTCCCCGGACTTTAAGGATATCACATGACTTAAACATAGGTACACCCTTACATTAATTTATATGTGAATAAACTGCGAAAAATTACAAAAATAATTACCTCCCCTGAAAGAATAACGTTAATGTTTAGACATTGTTACACACATTCGATAAAAATCAAAACTTGTTAAGTATTTTGCTTATTATATCCGATAAAGTATAAATTATAAATTTATTTTGTCTATAAAATGCTTCAATGGAGATTAGGAAATAATGATAAACAGGTTGTAGAAAACGAATGATATTTTTTCTCCCTGAATGTGTGAAAATTGAAAAATTAAATGAGTTTATGCGACAGTTTATTCGTGATTTAAATTATGTTTTTAAAACAGTTATTCTGGGGTTTAAATAAAATTGTATTTTGTTTTATTAGTTATAACTGTGTGATTCGATAAACCATGGTGACTTAGATACTTAAAACAGATGGAAAAAAGGAATGAGATTTTGCAAAAATTCTTCAGAAAATCCTCAACATTTTTTCGTTTATTTATACAAGTGGACAGCAGTAAGATTAAGTCAAAAGGAAATACGTGTATGAGTAAATGATTATAATGTATCCTGGTATTCTAAATTCAAACAAATACAATTGTATAGGTCTACCAAGGTAAAATTGCACATCCTGGTTCAGCCAGAAACAAAAAAACAGTACGGTCTACTTTCCAAAAATAGGTCGTACAGGTAAAACATATTACCTTGTACGGACTCCATGCATTACTGAATCGCTAATACTTTTGTGACGACAAGTACCTTGTCACCCCTGTTATGATTTGATTTAGATTCGTTATGTTTGTAAACATGTGCCAATTTACCTTGGTAGACCTGTAGATATCCCTATGCTATTGAAGTTTCAAAGCCGTCAATTTGAATTCCTTTGTCTTCCTTTATGTTTCCATCAGTATATTACGGTAACAGTATTTTATCCTGAATTTTAATTTTTGATGTTGGTCCCATTCCGTTTGGGGCATTAGCTGTGTTTGCCAAAACAATTACTTCATTTTGTTTAGATCCAGTGTAGTATTCATATACAAACAGTAAAGTTGAGTTAATCAGTTGCAAGTGAAAAAGTGCCAAACCTGGATTTCTAAAGCAACTTTCACAAAATATATAGGGATTTAAGAAAATTTATGTCTGTATCTCTTTTGTGTTACTGTATATCGATCTAAGTAATACAAAAGAAAATAAATTGCTTTTAAAAAACCACATCTAATGCCCCTTTAACCCTTTCACCCCTGAGTATTTGAATTGTATGCTCTTTTCTATCGTTTAAAACCAGTCTATTATGGTCTTTAGCAGTTTAGGATTAAAAGGGTTAAACTTATTGCAGATGTATTGATCTTATGTCGAATGTTTTAGATTTAAACTTCGTGATCGGAATGTCGACTATAAAGATGTATATAAGTAGCCAGAGGTCAACTCATCCTCAATATTATTGTTATTGAAACAAAAATAAAATAATTTGAGGTTTATAATAAATATTGCCTAAACTCCGTAACTATATAAAGATGGTCAATACGTCATTTTAAACAACTATCCAACGACGATTCACTATTTAATTTCCATTACATATTTTTGTCCAACCCATTTCAGCGGAAAAAATCGGTTCTCAGAATTAACATATTTTTAATTTTACCAAAAACATAAACGCGTATTTGCTATGCAAAAGATCTTTTAGCGTCGATATATCAAAGATATAGTAATTATGATGATTAACAGAAATAACTTTGGAAACAAAGGAACATGGCATAGGCGTGTATAAGGTTCAGAAAATTGCATTTTCAGAATATTTGATGGAGAGCAGAAACGTTTTACAAGTTTTTCATTTAAAATCTTGCTTGTTGCCAAACCGATATGTAAAACATGGGATGTTCATCCACAAAATATTTTAAAACAGCATCAATTCATGTGGTCAACCAGGTCATTCTCAGACCACCGCTCGATAACGAGTGAGATGGTAACATTGGACATGTGGTTTGCATTAAATCATATCGTTATAAGTATGTTCTCTGCCAAATTCAATAAGACTTAATTCATACCATTTACAGTCGATTTATTTACACATGTGTCGGTCTAGATTAAACCCCGTTTTCTTTTGATTAAAATGTAATGATATGCTATCTTCGGAACTTCAATAGTTACAAAATTTTAATCAAATACATTCGATTAATTTATGCATCTCTGACAAAACTAAATACACACAAAAAGTATGATGGATCTGTTAGCATGTTCAACATCCCGAGTGTAATTACGTTTATACAGCTTTCTGTGATTCTCAAATTATCTCCACTAGGGTTTTATGAATTGAAGCGTCTCTAAAAATTAAGCTTAAATATACGCTCCTTTTTTCTCTCGTAATAAAAGCTCGCATGATAATACATAAAACAATTTTCTAAAATTAAAGATTCTATCGTTTGTTTATGCCAGATTAGTGTCATGAAGTGGTAGCTTACGTTGTATAAGGGCTTTAGATATATTTGACATAATATAATGTTTTATTCGTTTGGAATCTTGCAATACAAACAATTTGAAAAAATACATTTGGCTACCTAGTGAAATTTGTCTTCGGTGTGGTGTTTTACGCCATATTCAAGAGTTTTCAGTTATGAGGTGGCAGCTAGGGGAGAGTAGCCGGTTACAATATACTCGGAAAGAGATTATCGGTCTTTGGACAAATTTTGTCATTCATATATGTAATTTAAAAGTGATTTGTAAAATGTTTGTATTAGAAACCGTTTTTTAAAATACAATTCTACTATTCAGATAAATATACTTATTGCATATTAAATAAAAAAAATAATCGGATTATATTTGCTCTATTTAAACTAAACAAAAAGGAAAATACTTTCAAGCGTACAGCTGTGTAATTATCGGTGAAATAATATGAATTTATCTTATGCTAAACCGAAACATTTCCAAAATTCCCCTTTTTGTTCGTTAAATTTTGCGTTGAATAGAAAGATGTATTTTTAACATATAACATACCTCTCAAATATGAGTAAATATTATAAACACAATACCAAAGTTATAATGCTCAAGACGATATCGTTTCTGTCAATTAGACTTCATCAGTTGAGCTTCAATTTGAAAAGTATGTGTATTTTCTAAAGATAAAGTGGTATCATACAAGGCCAAATAATATCTCTAAAAGTATAGCAGAAATCCGTCTAAGAGTGACCAATCTAAAATTGACCATCTTAGCTTTAGACACTTTTCGAATTTAAATAGTGTTACTGGTGTTTTCTTTGAACAAATCATAGCCGGAATCTATCACTTCATTCTCTTCGTATCGTTTTCCTGAAAGCAACGAGTCAAACTTGATAAATACTTGTGAATTAGAATTTACAGGAAAACAATGTTAGCACATATGTTTTTCAGAATATTTCTTTGTATAAGTAATAATAATCATCAGAAAGCAAACATATTTCTGTGACATTTTTTAATTTGTCAATCATTTCGTGAATTCACTAATGTTAGTGAGCATACGTTTTCATTTATCATGAGAATCAGATTACGCATAATTCGTATTAATTAGGACACCTTATTTTCATAACTTGTTATAATTGCACGTGCTGGTGGCAGTTTAAATAGAAAAAGTAACAGCTCCCCAACATCTGTAAGATGTAAACAAATTTTGAAGACATTGCGAAGACACATTTGCATTATTTGTGAATGAGTTTAATGACAATCTGTGATGGTCACAAATGTTTGAATAAATTTGTAATGAGGACCAAAATGGTTGTATACTGTAATCAGAAATATCTGTGAAACTGCAATTACAATAGTATGTAGATTAACCACATTTCCATGAAAACGTGTAAACATGATGAAAATGAAAACATTCTGCAGCTCCAAAATGTTACAAGGTATCAAAAAGAGTTGTGTTTTATAATTCAGTTTTAAAATTCAGGTCTGGTTTCAAAATAGAAGAGCAAAATGGAGAAAGAGAGAACGCTACGGACAGTTACAAAGCATGCGAGCTATGACTGCTGGACCAAATCCTTATGACATACCCTTGGGTCCTAGACACGATGCTTACTCGCAGGTCAGTAATTAATCATACTATTAATATAATATATATATAATTCTATACTTAGATTAAGAATTTCCAACCTTCACTAATTGTATCGATATATAATTTTAGTCCTTCTTTCGACAGTTCAAGAACAATGTCATATATATATATATATATATATATATATATATATATATATATATATATATATATATATATATATATATATATATATATATATATATATATATATATATATATATCTGTGTGTGTGTGTGTGTGTGTGTGTGTTTGTGTATGTGTGTTATAATGTAATCATGCTCTCACTGTTTGATTAACAAAGGTTTTACCAAAATGTCGGAACATGATCATTATGTTAATATAATCAATATAAGGTCTTCTGCCTTTAACTCAGTGTAAGAATTTGTTAGTATTTTACCTGATGTATATTTTCTATGTTAAGTACAAACACAATTTCTCTGTTTACTCCCAGATTCCTAGTAATCTATGGTACATTTTTTTTTCTCCTGATAATGTGAAAGTTACATCGTTTCAAACATATGTAAATACAATATATTTTAAAAGGACTAAATTCGACCATTGTGTAATTATGAAATATCAATATAAATTATATGATTATGGAATAAAATTGTGTTATTTAAGAACTAAGGTTAAATGTTATAAATTTACCTTATTCTTAAATATTGTATTAATTAAAGAACTGTGATATCTTTAATTTTCATTTGTATACAATATACATTTATTTTAATGTTTATAATCAAGATTGTATAATAAAATAAAAATAGTTAGAGAGATCACTTAAAGATAAAACAATCAAAATTTCCAATGATTATCAAGTATTTTCCAGATTCATATATTGTCCCCTGGACACCCTGAAGATTAATGCTATAGTATATGCTATTTTTTATAGTTCTGTCGTAATTTCTTTATTTCAGTTGCAGCATAACCCCTGGGCTACATCGTCACAAATTCCATATACCATGCAAAATTCAAATTGTATGGTTGCTCATTCTGGTGTTCCAAATTTTATGGGCCTTGCTCATCCTGGACACCTTGCATCTCATTCAGTAGGACCCCATCAGTCCATGTCTCTACCAGTATCTCAATCATCGACCATTGATCCATGTGAAAATACCGAAAGAAGAAGTACAAGCATTGCTTCGTTACGCCTGAAAGCTCACGAGCATAGTGTTGCCATGGGAATATTTAGCGCATATGGAAAATAATGTACATGTTGACAGTGTATATTGTATTGATACATTCGATTTCATGATTTGTATTGAATGAATATAAATTCAAGTTGAATCACCATTGATATTCAACATATATGCTCTCGTCCCAGCTGCAGTAGACCCAAATATTGTTATATCATTGTGACGTAATCAACATGGTTTCCATTTCTCCGAGGAGAAAATCCACACGTAGACGGACATTAATGATGGGTGTGATGGAATAAACAGGTCTTCCATGTGCCACCAAAGAAACTAAATATTCGTGAAATTTGATTACATAGTATTGGTGAGAAACGTGTTTGTCAAGTAAAAGAGTGCAAATAAAAAATAAATAAATATAATGCAAATATAGTCTTTGTCATTTATTTCATTTCATACTTATTTAAAAGGGCATTAGCTGTGTTAACCAAAAATAAATTATTTCAGTTTTTTCTTATTTTACCTCTTGAACATGGTGTACAATTATAACAAATATGAGCTATGCACAGACATAAAAATTCCTATATATTTTGTGAAAATAAAGTCAGATACAGTGTGGTATTCATATGAAAATAGTAAGGTGAGTTAATTAATTGTAAATGAAAATGTGCCAAACCTGGATTTCTCCCACAATTTTCACAAAATATAAAGGAATTTTTATGCCTGTGTATATCTCTTATTGTACATCAATCTAACTTGTTAAAAAGGAGAAAATTTTTTAAAACAAAATCACAGCTAATGTCCCTTTAAAGGCATGCAGGTTGTAATTTTGATTACAAATATCCCGCGACTAGACCAAAACTTTGATTAAAAAGCTACTCGCTCATTGTACAAATTCGATTTTCTTTTCACAAATACGACATTAATAAAAGGTTTTCTTTCCAACGTGATTGTTTTGAAAAACATTTTATTTCTATAAAACGTCGAATATTTGAATCTTTTTATGCCAAAAAAAAAATCCATTTTGACAGCTTGTTTGCCTTAAACTATATCACAACAACAATATATAGATATGGCCGTATTACTCAACCTTACTGTCTAACTGACAGAAACGATTATCTTGAGCATTATAACTTTGGTATTATATTCATAATATTTAAGAATATTTAGTTTCGACCTTAAAATACGTTTGTTGAAACTTCAGAAACAAATTTAACTTTCCATTATTGTAATAAACAAATGTAAAAAATACACGCAAAAAACGGAACAATTCTTTCCTAAGAGGAAAACAAAGTATAACAACCATATCAACAGAAGACGAAGAACCAAGCACTGTATTGCACAGCTTAATAGTAGCGTGATGGATGAACTATCCATTATCAAGTGTGGTCCAAAACGATGTTACTTCAGAACAGTGTGAAAGATATTATAGACATTTTATCGGAAGATACATTAATTATGGAAATAAACAGAAGGGGAATCTTGTCAATGTAAATATGATTTTACTGTGTAAACAAATAACATAATACATTCTTAATTAACACTCAGAAAATGATACACTCTGTGCGCCCGTTTTTGTTTACACCTGGAATAGAGTTACTCTTCTCTTATACTTAGGTAATTAACTATACGTTTAATAGAAACTTAGCAATGCAACAGTTGAAGAGAAAAATATAGGTGGAAATGATCGGCAGTGTATTGAGTTTGACGTAGGGTAATCTACACAGAGTTATCGCTATGATTAGTTGTCGTAAGATGGACACATTGAAGTTACAGACAAGCAAGCTCAAATTAAAAGTGTCAGAATTGGCAGTTTGTAAACAAACCATGTAGTCTTGTGTCTTTAAGGGTTAATCAATCTGAATATAATATATATACAGTGATGACACGGAAGCCAGCATATATATATATATATATATATATATATATATATATATATATATATATATATATATATATATATATATATATATATATATATATATATATATATATATACAAAGCACTAAAACCAACAACACTATATATCCTAGGGTGTCGGATCTAAGCAATAGAATACAAGTCAGGAATATAATATATAAAGCACTAAAATGAAAAAAGACACGGAAAAAATGAAAGTAAAATTTTCGGGATGACCTGTCCATTCATCAGGACAAAACGATTAAAGTTACATGAAAAAAGTACACATACATACTCTCACGCAATTACCCACTTACACACACAACCGGAGAATCTATCTATCTATCTATCTATCTCTCTATCAGCCTGTTTTCTGTGTTTACCTCCCTTTTTATCCTCTCTGACTTTCTACATACATACATACATACATACATACATACATACATACATACATACATACATACATACATACATGCATACATACATACATACATACACAGACAGACAGATATATATATATATATGTATATATATATAGAGAGAGAGAGAGAGAGAGAGAGAGAGAGAGAGAGAGAGAGAGAGAGAGAGAGAGAGAGAGAGAGAGAGAGAGAGAGAGAGAGAGAGAGAGAGATGCGATACAAGTCAAGAAAACAATGTATAAAGCACGGACAAAATAAGAGTCAAATTTTCGGGACGAAATTTATTTAATCTATAAATTCAAAAGTCAGTCTGACAAAATCCTATTTGTAACTTTGGAGTTTGTCTTTCAGTTTCATTTTGTTTGATTTCAATTTTCAATTATTATGTAACTTAATCGCGATATACTCGTATCATTTAGCATTTCTGTCATTCTCCGGTTGTGTGTGAGTGTGTTTGCGTGCGAGTGTGTAGGTGTACATATTTTATGTAGTCCGAGTCGTTAGTCATTTTAGTGATATATAAGCATATATACGGAATTTTGTGAGAATTCAGTCTAATTGGAGTCAACTGCCATTCAGATTTTGGGGGATATATTGTTCTGTCGATCTGTCAGAGATGGTGATTTTTGAATTTTCAAAAATAATAGATGATATAAAAAGCTGATTATAAATCTTGGTCTAGACGTTCTCTAAGTATACTTGGGAGAATAACTGTTATTATGTCAATAATGCTACCAAAGCTTACTCATCTCTTTATGTCCCTTCCAAATCCCAATAATAATTTAATTAAAGAAGTTGCAAGGAAAAAAATTAAGTGAAGAATACTATAGAGGCTAACTAAAGATTATTTCTATTAAATCATTTATTAATGGACTTACTATAACTTTTATTAGAAAAATGTTTAATGAACCATACGAAAAGCAAGTTGCCTAAATGAACCTTTTAAGTGATAATTTTAGAAAATTTTAGTGATATTTGGAAATTTATATTCTTCGGAAACTGAATTTGTTAAAGAAATGGAACACAAATTAGCAACCATTTTTGGAAAGATATTTTCAAATCATACTATACGTCGACATGGGATGCTTACTCTTCCATGGCACCTGATCCTACCTCTTGGTTTCCAAAGGTCCATGTTTGTCCATTTTTGCCGGATTTGTATCTGTGTTCTGGACATTCTAAAGATTTATACTTTGGTATCTGAGATGGTTTATATTTCAACCGAAATGATCGTCCTGAGCATAATAACTTTCGTATTATGTTTATAATATTTTCAACCATTATGGTATAATGATTTAATAAACGGTAACTATATACAATTCAATAAAGACTGGATAGATAAAGGCATATATCATGTTTACGACCTATTATACGAAAGTGGGAATTAAAAAACTTTTTACCTTTTTGCGACAAATACAATTGTCCCCACTATTCACTAATTTTTACGGAGTTTTGTCTTCTATCAAGAATAACAAGTGGAATTTAAAGTTGAACCATTCGTAAAAAGAAACCCCATTTCCTCAAACCATTTTCGAATCTTGTAAAAATGTACAAAATGTTCAAAAGATTTCTATAATATTTTTATAAATGCCTTCTATAGTAAACCGAAAAATGAAAATGAAAATTAACTTAACATAAACAATGACAAATCGAATCGTGGGAGAAAATTGTCACAATATGTCCATAAAACTTACAAAGATTCTAAACTGAAATGATTTCAGTTCAAAATAATTTACAGAATTTTAGATACAAATATTTTTTTTTCAAAAATAGAATAGGTTTTTTAAATCCAAATATTTGCTAATTTTGTAATGAATCTATTGGAACTTATCTTGTCATTGTGATCACTATTCTCATTTGGTATAACTTTGGTATTATGTTTATAATATTATGGAACCATTTAGAAAAAACCAGATACAAGATATTTTTTTATTTCCATAGGAGTCTTAATGAAGTTTAAATTTTACTGGGTTATACGGAAAAGAAATATTGTGCGTTATATATACTTACATGCAGAGTTAAATTTTCTAGGCTAAAGGGGTAATTTTTGACCTTTTGAGTCAATAATGTTTTGTTTATGTGGCAAGATTTAGGCATAATGTATTTTTTTAAATGCACTATCGTAAATCGTTATCGTAAATATTATTGAATGTTTCTGTAGTCATTGATGTTCGTTTTTGTTATCATATATTATATGCATTGTCAATTGTTCTCTGTGATATTGTATATGTGATTTGTTAATATAAATTAAAAAAAAATCTTCTTCACAATTTATCCAAATCTTTAAAAAGAATATTTGTATTCGGTAATTGATCTTATAAACCTAACTGTTACCATTAACCCCTCCCCTTCGCAAACCTAGACCACCTACCCTTGCAATCCTGGATTACTGCATAAGTAAAACGGGTTTGATGATTCGTATATATATATATATATATATATATATATATATATATATATATATATATATATATATATATATATATATATATATATATATATATATATATATATATATATCACTTAAACCAACAACACTATATATATTAGGGTGTCGGTCAAGAAATAAATTAAATAAAGCACTGATATGGCTTACGACACGGACAAAATAAAAGTCAAATTTTCGGACCTGGCCTTTCATCAGGACAAAACGATTAAAATAAAATAAAAAGACGTACGTATACACACTCGCACGCAAACAAACACTCACAGAGAGAGAGAGAGAGAGAGAGAGAGAGAGAGAGAGAGAGAGAGAGAGAGAGAGAGAGAGAGAGAGAGAGAGAGAGAGAGAGAGAGAGAGAGAGAGAGGTTTACATTGCAAGTTAACATTATATATATGCAATAAGGCAATACCGACAACGTTAACACATTAAAGAATTGAAAGAATTGTTGGACATGAAATGAATACATGTTTTTGCAATTTTTGCGCGTATTTGAATGCAATGAGTAAGTAATTATTCCTACCGAATCTAAGGGCACACTAATGTAGGACACAGTATAATGTAGCTATATACAGAGGTATTGCAAGCAATAATCGTAATGCAAAATATTTACTGGATAAATTCTGCCATATAGACATTGATTCCATTACAGTGATATTTATATATTCATGTCATATCTATCCTGACAATCTTGTATATTTCAATCATTAAATCAGTTTTATGTTTTTTTTGTTTTGACTTGGGCACATCGCTTTCCAACGTTTCTTTTGAGCAGTCATATCTTATTATCTTAAACAGTGGAAAAGGTAAACTATATAGTATACAGGTATACCAAATATCGAAATACTTACAGTAAACATTAAATCATAAGGTTCATTTTTTTAAAGATGTTAGCCTCAGATGAAGGGTAAATATATGAGTATGAAGTTGAATTACCTTCTTCAGATTGAAGAAGTGAGGTAGTACTTAAGAAACCGTCAGAAATTTGGACCTCTCAATCAAGGACATAAATACACGTACAACCTATCTTTATATCAGAAACACACACACACACACACACACACACACACACACACACACACACACACACACACACACACACACACACACACACACACACACACACACACACACAACAAAACAAAAAAACAATAAAACACTTGACATTTTAATTTTATGTAAGTATTTTCCAAATGTGTTAACAAAAGAAAAACAAAATTATACTTATAAAAACCATATCTTTGGCACATGAACTTATCAAATTTTATATTTCATAGGGATGAAAAAATGTTCATGTTTAACTGTTTATTTTTTATGTTCCAATTTCCACCAGAGTGGATGCTTGTGGCTTTAGTCTGATTTATGAATTATCTATCAGCGGTCGCTAAACAGAGAAAAAAAATTGAATGTTCTAAGTAGTAGACTTGGTCTGAGGACCACAGTTATAAAGAATTGGGACCTGTGACTTGTGACTTGAGACCAAATCAGGTCCTGTCTGAAAAGCTAGGAAGAGGTAATGCGTATACCAAAATTAATGATGTATGTGTTAAATGTATCTTGGTAAACGGAGCAGGTAAAAATATTAATAACCTCATAAAATCTAATTTGAAAATGTGCCAATAATGTCTTAAAACTTGTGTTAGGGTAATATTAATAAAACGTTCTTAAGTTCAATTAATATAAGACTTAACGACTTAGGACTTGCGACCTCTTGATAAAAAAAACATCATTGAATCTTAAAGTAGGAAACCAGAGGTGAATACAATACGAAACCGAAAGTTTCAGAGAAAAAAAAGCATCAACGTGTTCTGAAATAAAGAGATGTGATGGTTTCTTTAGATCATCGTAGTGTATAGAATATCTTTGTTGGTAAGAAGCTTACCAAGCAGTACCAGGTTAGTATCAAAATGTCATTTAATGGCTATGAGAGCAGGACAGAAGATACAAAGTTCAAACGGGAGGTATTTAAAATCAATTTTGCATTTAAAGCCGTTCTTTTACTGAAATTTTATCACAATTTTTTTCCATTTACTACATAACATTATGCATTGCATCATTTTAAGAGTTGTTTCCTGTCAAGAGGAATAAATGAGGATAAAAAGCGATACCGTCGAAGAAAAATTAATCTTCTTGTACAAACTACAGTATACTTAAAACTCATGCAGAGAACAGTGTAAATACATTTTTTCATTTTTGAATTGTTATTTTTTATTAATTAAGTCGACGTAATTATGTTCTTCACATCTAGTAATTACTGAAAAGAGGAATAACAATTTTTTTAACTAAAAAACCCCTCCCCCAAAAAATAAAACCCCCAAATACTCAGGATATAAAGGAAAATTTTACCTACAACAGCTTTTGAAAGATCACCTTTATCCGTATATCATTTATCAAAATTAAAGCGATGAATAGCGAGTGTACTGACATTATATTATTTCGTTTCGAAGTATATTCAATTTTCAATATGAAACTATTCTTCGATAAGTAGAAATGGATTATTTGAATCATATAAATGTGTAATGAAAGTTTGACTTTCTGTCACATAATCAAAAATTGTTTGTCAAACGAACAGGAGAGAAATCAATTTCAAATTTTCAAACACTCGCAGTTGAATATATAACCACTAGTAAATTCAGGAAACTGTTACATTTTATGTCAGAACTGAGCATAAGCATTCATATTCACTGACCTTTCATTATTACAATGATTTATAAACATACTGCAGACACCTATGTAGTAAATTTGCGTCGGGAAAAGTCTTGTAATTATGTCAAGTTCACTCAAACTGTCAGATATTTATGTCGACTTTACAATTTACTCTGTCTGAAATGTCAGATAATTCTGTCGAATTGTCAGATAATTATGTCGATTTAAAAGATAAATATCTGATTTGTCAGCTAACTGTATACGTGTTAGATAACTCTGTCAACTTGTCAGATAATTCTGTCACCTTTGATAACTCGATCGCACTTGTCAGATAACTGCCTATTTGTCAGATACATCTGTTGACTTGTAAGATCATTCTATTGCACTTGTCAGATATTTACGTGGACTTGTCAGATTACGCTATCGACTTGTCAGATAATTCTTTTGAGTTGGCAGATAGCTCTCGCGACTTGTCAAATAACTCTCTAATGGACTTTTCAAATAATTATGTTGACTTGTCAGATAAGTATCAGAGGTTTGCTAGATAAGTCAAAATAAGTCATTTTGCTAGTTATCTAAATCAAGATAATTGTGACAGGTCGACATTTGAAATGATGAAATGATTACAATTGTACGGAAGCGTATTAGGATCATCTTAAAATGCTTATTTCTCATTTTGCCAACATTAATCTTGGCTTACCATCTTTTTCCTAGGAATTTCCATTTTTTTCTAGGAATTTCCAACTTTTTTCTTGGAATTCACAACTTTAAAGTTGACTTTTCCAACTATTTTGTGGAATTTCCAACTTTTCTTTCGTTTTGCCAACTTTAAAGTTGGCTTTTCCAACTTTTTCTTGGAATCTCGAACTCTTTCTTTTGCTTTTCCAACTCGGACAGCGTGTATTGAAAAAAAATTGAATATCTATAACATAGTGTTCAATTTTAGGACACTGTCTAAAATATCCTGAAACGGTACAATTACTGATTATCAATGAAATGGTGGAGTTCAAAGGAAACTGATAATACATCTACATCAAAACTACCCTGAGAGGCTATGGTCGAGACTTATGTTACCAGACATTGACATATATTTGGTGAAATGAAGCACTGATACAAATAAAATTAAACACTGGGAACATAATCATGGATTATTTAACACCGTAGTTTATTAAATGGATGCATTTTAAGTTTCTGTTCGATATGATTGTTAAAGTCTATGTTGCTCACAACGTTATATAACTTAAAGGGACGACTTTTGTTGAAGAGCATTGCAAATTTTGTCAAGTAAAATTTTCAATAGGTCACAAGACAGAATATTTATTTTTAATCAGATAAGGGACAGATTTGTTTTTCAGTTTCTTTGCTTTTGTGATCAAGATTGTCGTATAACGTTGTAGCAGATCTAGACATGTTCAAGGGATTAACATAAATTTATGCTATTCAAACTCGATTACTGCGCATGAGATTAATTAACACGTATCTTTTAGTGGTTTTATCAGCACCCAGAAATGAAGCTGCTAATATATCATATTGATTATACATATATAAAAGAAGATAATCGCAAACATTATGCATGTATTCTTTAAAGTTGGAAATTCCAAGAAAAAAGTTGGAAAAGCCAACTTTAAAGTTGGAAATTCCAGGAAAAAAGATGAAAAATTTCAGAAAAACGTTGGAAAAAGCCAGTTTTAAAGTTTGCAAAACGAGAAAAAGTTGGAATTTCCAAGAAAAAAGTTGGAAAAACCAACTTTAC
Organism: Atrina japonica; assembly: GCA_030159075.1. Lineage (NCBI taxonomy): Eukaryota > Metazoa > Mollusca > Bivalvia > Pterioida > Pinnidae > Atrina > Atrina japonica. The sequence continues at coordinate 3,974,355 of BROG01000002.1, forward strand.
GGTTGACAAAACTAGAAATGAAAAAAATAAGGTGGCCCTAATACGCTTCAGTACAATTGTGTATGATATATTTATAGTACGATTTTTGCTGTGATTAAGATGGAGACTGATACACTAATGATTTGATTAAGATTGAGACTGATACACTAACAATATGATTAAGATGGAGACTGATACACTAACAATATGATTAAGATGGAGACTGATACACTAACAATATGATTAAGATGGAGACTGATACACTAACAATATGATTAAGATGGAGACTGATACACTAACAATATGATTAAGATGGAGACTGATACACTAGCAATATGATTAAGATGGAGACTGATACACTAATGATTTGATTAAGATGGAGACTGATACACTAACAATATGATTAAGATGGAGACTGGTACACTAACAATATGATTAAGATGGAGACTGATACACTAATGATTTGATTAAGGTTTGGGATGATACACTAACAACATGATCAAGGTTTGAGATAATACAGTTACAGTATGTTTATTCATAACGATGAGAATGATTCATTAAAAATATGATTAAGGCTGGGGATAACATACTCTCTTTATGCTTATTTCCCACCAGTGAACAAAGGCATTGTGTCAATACTACAATTAATTATAGACTGAAATTAATCTACAGGCAGTATTACATGCAATTATGTCATCATCGGAAAACCCTACTTCATATCCTTACCAATTTGACGGAATGGATCTTCCACCATTTTACCCTTTGATGAACGAACCAGAAATAAGATTGCAAGCCATTAGAGAGTTGGAGACAAGAGAAGATGATATTCTTCTTGTAACTTATCCTAAATCAGGTTTGTAGAGAGAGAGAGAGAGAGAGAGAGAGAGAGAGAGAGAGAGAGAGAGAGAGAGAGAGAGAGAGAGAGAGAGAGAGAGAGAGAGAGAGAGAGAGAGAATGGTTACAGGTAGTACTCTTTGTCACAAGGACAGTTAATACAATACTGTAATACGTGTCTCAGTACGAATGCCCTGACCAGAAAAAAATCCCATACTATAAACGTAAATGTCCTTATGACAAATATACTAGCACAAAATAGCTATATATAATATAACTAGGCGTTAACAACTTACGTTGTATTTGCTTTTCCTTCATTTCTACCCATTTTGTCTCTGAAGGATTTTCACAAAGAATCATCGTTGAAAGCCTTATAATCACGACCCCAGCTTCTTTGTACAAGCGAAAATGTTTATTTTTATCAACAAATTAGTCACCCTGTATAGGAAGTCCAGTAATTTTTTTATATGATGTTCAATAGTTCAACAATTTATAAAATTCTTAGCAAACATATATTTATTCAACAGTGTAGATCCCACTCAAGAATTTGAACCAAAAAAAACCCACAGAACTTGGTCAAACTTTGGATATTTGATATGGTAAAACATGCAGAACAAAAGAAAAAAAGGAACATGACACCAGTATTGAAGATAATAAATTCGTGTTCTGCTTCAAAACAACGTGCACGAGACAAGTTGAATACCAAACCTGCAATATTATATGAATATTTAAATTACTGGTTACAATACCATTGATATTTGTCATTCCCTACTAAATACATGTCATATCATATTTCTAACCAAGACGTTATATGAAGCTTTATAAATAGATTCTTTCGAGAAGTCGTCTCCCTTATTCCATGAGGCGGAAGGCGCCATTGTGACTGGTATAAAGTGTATGGTATTTGGTTCATGGATTGTATTTATACTGTAAAATTTTGTCAACGTTCCGTAAATTTTACGGTCGGTATAAAAGTCTTGTTTGCGAATACTCTGTTACACTAAATGAAAAGTTGGGTTACCTGTTCGATTGAGGTTGTTGAGTCGTCTATATAGTAAAATCCATATAACTTGGCTGCTGGAGTCCAGTGAACACTTTCTTGGCCTGGACGAGTTTTAAATTTTAGGTAATAAAACATAAATTCAAAATTACATTGAATATAGTTATCGTTTTTACTTGTCACCATAAATAATAGAGTATCCAGTGAAAAATAAGACGTTTTCCCGTGCAGGTTGTCATAACCGAAAAATAAGTAGATTCATCCATAAACTTTGATAATTAAAGGACAATTCCGCCCCGCCATCTTATGTGAATCGGACAATACCAATTGTGAAGCGGATTTATTCCTCACTTATTTGATTTTGATTTGACTGTGGACTCACGGCGGGTGTGACCGGTCAACACGGGATGTTTACTCCTCTATGATACCTGATCCCACCTCTGGATTTCCAGAGGTCCGTGTTTCCTCAATATTCACCAGATTTGTATATGTATCCCGGACATTCTGAGGATTTATTCTTTTGTACCTGCGATTTTTATATATATATAAGAGGTATTTGAGAATCTGTGGTAGGGTTAAATCGGTACATGTGCGTGTCTTTGTGTGTGCGCACATGGTTTTGAATATGGAAATAGTAACTAATAACATGTATTTACAGGAACTCATTGGACGTTTGAAGTGATCAACATGTTGCAGATAGGTAAGGCGGAATACTCCAAAGAAACAAGAGAGACAACGTTCTTAGAAGCACTACAAGATTTGGCTGTGATAGATGAATTGAAATCACCGAGAATATTAAATACTCACTTACCGACCAGATGGATACCAAGGAAACATGTAAATAATAGCGGGGAAATTGTTCATGTAATGCGCAATCCCAAGGATATTTTCGTGTCCTGGTTTCATCATTTGAATACGACAAGGGAGTCTCTAACACCATGGTCGGAAATGTTCGACGTCGTACATAGAACAGTTTGTACGTTTTTATTTCAATTCATAGTAAAATGTGTATGCTGTTCGTTCTTACATGATGGTTTACGTTACTGTTAAAAAGTTTATTTTTCACCGATTAACAAACAAGTTCTGTCAAGTTATATAAATGCCTCTCGTTGGCTCGTGCGTGGTCTTGGCCTCAGCCATACCATCTCATATACCCTGTTTAAGTTCGCATTGATGTCTCCTTTTGAGTGCATAAAAGGTAGCTTAGGTCGTGCTTACTGGAACAAAGACATGAATTCCCTGTGTAATTACAAGTGTATGTCTGGACAATTTCGCTCCTGTTAATTTCCGCCCCCTTTCCGACAAAAAAGTATAATCACTTCGTCTTGAATTTGCACTAAACTCACCATAGTCTCATGAATGACACGAATGCCCATGCTCCAACTATTTAAAATAGCATGAAATGTTCGCCATCATTTCAGAATTCATCCTCTCATCTAAGAGCGAAAATTAATCAGAGGCGAATATTACAAGCAAAATTAATAGCAATATAATGCGTATGTTGTTAGATTTAACTAAAGATTGTGTATATTATTGTTAAAATTTGTGAAAAATAATGTGTATTTTGGTGCTACTAAGTTGATTCTATTACAAATTACAAATACAATTTTTTACTATTTTATTATAAGATAGCGCAAAAGTGGTCACTGTGGTATAGGTGAGCAATTAAAAAAATCTCAATTAGATATATTGTGGCAACACGTAATTATAATTTAGCAAAACAAATGGGTGGATGGACTGCATATGTAAAAGAGTTCGAGAAAGCTGGAAATGATGGCACAAAAGGAACGATACATACAACACATTATGAGGACTTAAAACAGGTGAAATTTAATTCTCTCTCTCTTTGTCACTCTCACTGTCTCTGTGTGTGTTTGTCAGTCTGTAGGTCTCTCTCTCACTCTCTCTGTGTTTCCGTTTGTCTTTTTCACTCCCTCATAGCCTCTCTTTGTATATCTGTGCTCTCTCTCTCTCTCTCTCTCTCTCTCTCTCTCTCTCTCTCTCTCTCTCTCTCTCTCTCTCTCTCTCTCTGTCCTTGTCACTTTCTTATTGTTTCCGTATGTCAGTAGGTCTCTCTCTGTCTTTTTTCTCTCTCTTCACAGTTTGGAAGTAAGACTTTAATCACGTATTCTTTTAATTCATTTTTGCAATAGAATCCACTTGATGAAATCCGCAAACTTACAAAATATCTTCAGGTTCCATTTGATGACACACTACTATCAGAAATTGCTGACAAATGTAGTTTTCGAAAGCTTAAAGCCGCAGACAAGTCGATAAAGTCACAATCAGCTTTACGAGACATGGCAAATTATATGGAAAAATGTGTTGTAAAACCACCAGTTATGTATCGAAAAGGTATTCACAATTTCCCCAAACGTGTCTGTAAATTTAAAAAAACAAATTCATACTTTTGTTTTAATAATGTTTTACGCTTCACTCTTCAATTTTCATTTATACGATGGCAGTCAGTTGTTATAGTGACGGAGAAAACATAGCTGAATGTATATATGGAAAACAAACCATCTGCATGTAATCTGACAAACTTCCTCGTATAGTCTGTTAAACGGGGCTCGAACCCTTGGCCGTGGAATCCCTTTCATGCGAACAGAACATTATCTGATTTGGAATAAATAATACATATCACAATTGGGCATTTTATATGTAATTTATAATGATTTATATTTATTGAGAGAGAGAGAGAGAGAGAGAGAGAGAGAGAGAGAGAGAGAGAGAGAGAGAGAGAGAGAGAGAGAGAGAGAGAGAGAGAGAGAGCCAGTTATCTGTTTTTGTACTTGCAGGTATTGTTGGAGATTGGAAGAGTCATTTTACAGTGGCCCAGAGTGAGATGTTCGACGCATTTTATCATGATGAAATGAAAGATTTGAAAATACGAATGAAATTTGAATTATAAGAAATGAAGTAGCTACTGAAAGCAGTAGTTATAATAAGCGAGATACATACAGAGGGAATACTAATGCTTTCCAAACGATATACATGTTAATGCATTGGTACCAAGTCAACATTAAGTGTGATGCCAGATTTGAAAAATTATGAGTTCATTGAAGCTATATAATGGAAATGACGAAAAAGTTAAATTACAATAACTTATATAATTGTTTTTTTAGCTAATGCAGCAAATATATATAATATTAAAATAATTTCGGTAAATATATCGACAAAACCATAACCTTAAAATGCTGAGTTACCTTATCGATGACGGCTGTAGAGTCGTCTGTTCCGATTTGACAAGGATTTATTCCTCATAATTTTTATTTGAAGATGAGTGTGGACTCACGGCGGATGTGAAATAAACAGAGGACACTTACTCTTCCAAGACTACACGACCAACGCGACGATTTCGGATTTCCCATCTTAAATCTTCGAGATTTAAGTAGTAATTTCCCACAATCACCTGCTTATGTCATTTATATTTCACAAATGATCCTATATGTCAGGGGTTGTTCAACATATGAGCATTGCATATACAGAGGTGACACACTGTTGACACAGGAATATCGAAAACCGCATTTGATGTCAACTTTCCACAAATTTGATGGCCAATATGATAGTCTTGTTTGAGATTATTCTGTTTCACTAAATGAAATGTTGAGTTGCCTGTTCGATAGCAGTTGTTGAGACTTCTGTATTAATTTTGAGAGAACTCGTTTCTCAGTTACTCCATTCGGATTTAACTGTGGACTCACGGCGGGTGTGACCGGAACAGGGGATCCATGGCACCTGATCTTACCTCTTGATTTCCATATATATATATATAATCTTTGGTAAATTACCCTGAATACAGCATGCTAATCAAATCAAATATTTTATATAAATATATCAACATTTAAATGGTAAATATTTTAAGCATGATTATTAAATTAACAACCAAGCTACAACAAACGAGATCATTATGGCTGTCACAAGGACATCAGAAATCGCTTTTAATGTCAATATTTCGCAAAATTTACGGTCTATATGATTATTTTACTGGCAGTTGCAATGTCTCACTGAGTGAAATTATGAATTGACCAGTCGAAAGCAGATGCTTACGCCGCCATGTCACCTGTTCTCACTTCTGGATTTCATAGGTCTGTTTGTGTCCAATTTTCACGAGCCGACCTGGCTTAGTCATAAATGCCCTTCACCGGCATATGGTGACGTCTCCATGTGAGTGAAATATTCTTGAGTGGGACGTTAAACAATAATAAACCCCAAAAAATATAAAAAATCTCAGATACCAAAGTAAAATCAATAGAATGTCAATGACATAGATACAAATCCGGTAAAAATGGACAAACACGGACTTCCGGAAACCAAGAGGTGGGATCAGGTGTCATGGAGGAGTAAGCATCCCCTGTCGACCGGTCACACCCGCCGTGAGTCCACAGTCAAGTCCAATGAAATACGTGAGGAGTGTATCCTCGTCACAATTGGTACAGATGTCTCAACAACCGCCAACGAAAAGGCAAGTCAACATTTCACTTTGTGAAACAGAGTAATCGCAAACAAGACTATTATACCGACCATAAAATTTGCCGAACGTTGACATTAAACGCGGTTTTCGATATCCCTGTGTCAATAATATGTCAGTGAGTAGTTTACCTCTGTATATGAAATCTTCATATGTTGTTAATCCAATTTTCACCTTTACCTTCTTTCGATTAAAACTTTGATATTTGTGATCTTATAGTTACACAAACACTAATACATTTCTTTAAAATACACCATGTGACTGGTGTGACTATAAAATGAAGGGAAATATATATGGATTTCACACAGTTACTAGCCCATTGGAAACTGGCAAACCGAGTTGTAATACTAAGGGTCAATGCAAGAATTATTTGTACCTATTGTGTACTGTACATAAGCGCAAGGGATGATCACCCCCTCCATGTCACGTGATCCCACCTTTGGATTTTTCCAGAGCTGACTGTTTGTCAAATGTTCACCAGAGATATATTACATATATATTATTACATATTATTACATATATTTAGTTGTCTAGTCTTCCAAATCGAACTATTAAAGTGATATAAGCCGTCAAAATGATGATTTTGTCCCCTGTTATATACTGTATAGTTGTTTAATTTCACTGGGAGAAAATTTCGCGCAAGACCGTTTCCAAAACAGAGGAGTGAAGCTTGTGATTTGTGTATATGATGTCTGTTTTTATATGAATCCATTTTTATAGGAAATAACTAGGAAATAACGGTTTTTAATTTTGATCATTATTGTTTTGTCTCTCTGAAAATTCCTAAATATAAGGTATTTAATTTCGCGGTATTTTCTTTGATCGCGAATATTACGAAATTAAATCCCTCGCAAATAAAAGCAACACTACAGTAGTCGAGGATATGATAAAATGTGTGTTCAAATATATTATCAAACACATGAAACGTTGTAAAAGATCTTCTTTTCGAAGTTATTTTTTTCATTAGAATTTAGGTTTTCCCGTACCTTTAAAGATCCGTATGCAATAACCTTTCAGATAAACTCTTTTGACATATCAAATGTACATCATAATTCGGTATGGGGATCTCGGTCCTTTACGCTCTCGGACTATGTTAAAGTCGGCCGATTTTTATGTATTTTATATTTACTTTTAAAATGCAGGACGTGGTTTTTATTGGAAAGTGCATGTATTATGTAAAATATATGCCTTTCAACGCTGTATAAACACCTGAAGAAAATCAGATGAATATATGAATAAATATATCAGGTCACTAAAAGAAAAATTTCCGATCTTTACTGTTACCCTGAATGCTGACATTGACAAAATCAAAACAATATAACTGTGAAAAGTATGCGTACCTCATGTTTTACAATCATGCCGCCATGTCCAGTGGAGTTGGGCAGTTCATAATCATATGTGTCAAGAATGATAAAGCCGAGGATGCAATGGGACGAGTTAAAATGGGTGGAGATCACCGATATACCCGGCACGTGGACAATTTCAGAAACGTATGTTTTGAAACGACGAAAAAGACCAACTTTGCCTGGCTTAGGTATGAAATGGTGATGTACGAAAATAAAGGCAAAGGGTAATAAGAATATAATGTATATTAACTGCAAATAGCACGTATTTATTGGACACTCGGTAATCTACGTAAAAATTTACCGAAAGTTAATTTGCAATACTCAAAGTAATGGCGGACAAAGGATAACTGATAGTACGGGTTACGTTTGGCAAGATTGTTGCAATTGTACACATGCATTTGTTATTCTAATCACCAGATGGTCTCTTTGGAATATATGAGATAAAATTTTACATAAAATGGGCTTGTGAAATTTTTTCACCTACGACAGCTCATATCACTTTAAATTCGTTATTTACCGATGTTTGGTTATCTTCACGCAAACGATACAAGAAGAACAACTCTTATGAAACTTTCTCGTGTAATAGTGAAAATGCACAGTTCAAGGTTGTCTTCATTATATACTGACATGTCTTACATATTAGCTAACGACTTTTCATTTTTAAATGGTTAGAGAAAAGGTTTAAATGAGATAAACTGGTTTTTCTCATTAACTCAAATTAACTGGAGGAAAACTCGGTTTAACTACGTGAAACTTTATCTGCGCCAAAATCACAAAAAAATGGTTAAACCTAGATTTATTTTCGAGAAATCCTTATTAACTGAGAAAAAGTAGAATTAATTGCATCAAAGTTACATTAAAAATACCAAATATCATGTCGATTTGAGCAGTTACACCAAGTTGTTTAATGCATATTAAAATGACCTTGGCGCAGTTACACGTTGCGTTCTCGAGAACTGTGAAGAACTGCTGTGTGTCCCAGCAAACCTGGAGAGTGTTTTTGTTTCGAACTAACATCAACGAAACAATCAAATTATCAATAAAATTGCTATTTTCTTTAAAAAAGATCATAGTCATAATCAATTCTGCATTCAAATATGAAGTAGACCCTCCTATACTCAAGATCCTAGTTGATCTGACCTCGATCAGTGGTAACGGCAGTGGCATTGTTGTTGTTGATTTTCGTTGGAACTGTCCATTATTTTTATCGAGGTGTATACATCTCATCACTCCTAAGTTTCCATAGACACTGGATGGAAAACACTGGTGAAAAACCCCTGTACGTGAATGGACTCCACCGTTGACTTGCGCACTACAACGTTGTTTGAAAACATTCGGTTTCATTTCCAAGAAATATAATGAATAGAATTTAGCGATTCACGATTATTTAAGATTTACTGTATGTTGAAATGTTGATTTCGGCTAAACTTTTAGATTTATTATTTTACCTTGTATGATACCACTTTTCTTTAGAAAATACATATACATTTTAAATTGGAGCTCAACTGATGAAGTCTAATTGACAGAAACGATCGTCTTGAGCATTATAACTTTGGTATTATGTTTATAATATATGTAATCGATGGAGATAAGAGTTTATGACTGGTTACATTTGATGACTCAATAGATAATGTTCCCAAACGGCGACATTTTTACGAAATATTGACAAAAAACCAAAGTAGCTGGGGCAAAACAGTAGGTTAAACTTCGCCAAAGTCACAGTGATGTATATCGATGCGACTTTGCAGTAATAAAGTAAATAATAATTGATTAGAAATACATTTCAGTGAATATAAGTGTCCAAATGGGTCTCAATAATTTATCGATAGCTTGGTGCTTTGGCGTATTTTTTCAGATTTTCTTGTTTTATAAGTTTCTCTTTAGAAGAAAAAATGCAAACTTAAGTTCATTTTTATTAATGACATTATATATAATTACAATAGAATTGACGTATTATTTATCGCTTGTGATGTGAGTAGGACAGAGTTTGACTCGCAATCCGAAGCTCCCGGATTCCATTCCCGGTACCGGATCATTCCAAAGACTTTGAAAGATAGTAGTGACTGTTCCTCCGCAAAGCGATCGGCATAAAAAGTCAATTGTCACGGGTCGTTCGGATAATACTTAAAACCAAAGTCCCATATGGGTGTATAAAATAGAACCTTCACTGCATTGGCGTCAACCTATAGCACAGGCCAAAATTGTAGCTCTTCATCTAAAGACGGAAAAATTAAAAAATGTTGGTGTTTTGGGGGTCAAAGTGCCTATTATTCACATGCATTACCTGGTATTCTGAATTCCCCATGGTGGGCCCCCAGATACGATCATATGAAAACGTTACTGTCACAATGTTACCCATGGCCAGTCGCATTCATACACTAAATGTTTTTATTGTTCATATTTCCTGATCAAAGTTGTGCATTTGACTTTTGATGAAATTCAAGAATCCACATATCCTTTTACAATACGAGTAAATGTTGGGATAACAAAGATACAATGAACAACATACTCGTGTTGTGTCAGGGACAAGAAGTACAAGAAAAACGGAAATATCCATACACATAAGCATTACTCATTAGCATACTATAGTAATATTTTTCAGCTTCTACACATAACACTTAATATCACATGAACTTAGAGGATATGTAAAAGTACTTTTTCCGATGATGCATACACTTGATACCACTGTCTGTATTCATTGTTGGTGTAAAATTGTTATTTATTACCAGAAAGTTGAAGAAGCATTCTGTCTACAAAGTTTTTAAGACTTACTATGATATAGTTTTCTCAAAAGTTTTGTTTCTCTGTATTTTAAAACGTTCATGTCCAATGGTGAATATTATATCATATCGACTGTGTTGTACAAATAAAAAACAACAATATAAACACGGATCTGCTGTTACAGCATCTGGAAAACCAATTCTTAAAAAAGAATAAAAACAACAAACGTCAAAAGACTATACATATAGAGAGGCAATCCTGCCTATAAAGGCCACTCCATGGAACTGGAATAATAGGTGCAGTTGATAGGTGGCCAATATAAAGAGTTTCACTCATTACAAAGATTTACCAAAGATAGATGGATATTTGTTTGTTTATTGTTGTTTAACGTCCCACTCATATGGAGACGTCATCAAATGCCGGCGAGGAATTCAATTTTTGGCCTGTGCTCGGCACTAACGATCATTGAGCAGTGAGGGTTCTTTAACGTGCCGACACCTACTGTGACAGGGAACCTCGTTTTTTACTGTCACATCCGAATGATAGATGAAAAAATAGATAGATGTAAATAAAGAAAAAAAGATTGATAAAAGATAGATAGAAATGGGAAAAAATCTTTAAAGTTTATATTCCCAGAATTCATTATTTGCCCTAACACTCAAAGGACATATTGTGTATGAATTTACAATAATAGTCCAGGAAGTACATTATTAAATTATAGTCGTTGGCGTAGTTTGTGCTTCATATCATATATCGTCCTTTGTATCCGCACATCCTTGTGTCACTGTCATCATTATCATAGCGAAAAGTTGATCACATTTTGCGTTTGTGTCATCACAGGTAAGATAGAATATTATTGTATTACTTGTTGCAGTCAATGAGACTAAATTATCGAAATCTAAATACACATACGGTATATTTATGCCAAGATATAAAGTGCGTTTGCCTCACCAATGCTATGAAGTTAAATGAACAATAGATTGATTATTGCCAAAACATCAGTTTACTGTCATAAGTTCGGTGATGTTTCACATGTTATACCGTGATGTTTTTTTGTTTGTTTCTGGTTTTTTCACCAATGAAAATGATCTCAGCCAAATGATTAGAGGTATTGTTGTAAAATTGATATCAAAATAAGTGGTACAGATTTTATGTACAGTACACCTGAAAATTTTTCCTCCCGTTTGATTTTCGGTTCAATTTTTGCTCCCGTTTAATTTTCGCTATTGTCACTCGTAGATGAGATGGCTAATTTAAACTGAAAGCGAATTTTTCAACAAAATAGTTGAAGCGGGGACGTAATTGCCATCCATGACATTATGATGATATAAGGCGAATTTAAGACGGACTCAATATGTTTTCTGGTGTAAAAGGGCGAAAATAACCAGGGGCGAAAATTTCCAGGTCCATCATGGGAATTGGTATTTCTAAGTCCTGGAGATTTATAGCCACCTGAAATTTGACTGAATGGGTTGAGTTATGCTACGGTTCCTGAAAAACTGTCAGAAAAAGTTAGTATTTTCTGTTTGTGTTATTTGCTCCAGTTTGAAATATGACATTTGTTTTGTTGATATTTTAAGCCATACTCAACAATTTGTTCATTCACATGGTGACGGGTAGTTTTAATAGTGGAGGAGAGAACTCGGTTACATTTTACCTCGGAAGAGACCGTGGGCGTTTCCCTTGTGAATTGGCACCAACAGTTTAAATATAAGACTACAATTATCATTGGTGTATATAGAAAGCTTTACTTCAATTTCAATCCTAAATAAACTTTTATTATTTAATTTAGAATAATTAACAAACAAGTTCAAGAAGTTACATTACTGTCTCTTGTTGATACTGTTGTTGGCATGAGGGGGTCCTTACCGGGGAAGGAAACCCGTGTACCCAGAGAAAACCCACATGCTCAACCTGGCCGGCGACCACCGTCTCACAAACGTGGATTGCATTAAAGCTTAATCTATTCTTTTTCATGGTTCTTCACATTTCCGGTCTACAATAAGATATTTTATCATTTGTGGATGATTTAAAAGTTTGAATCTTAAAACAATGCAGATAATGTTCCGTATACTTAATAAGGGTATAGAAGTCTGATTAATATAAAAAATAATAAATTGCATTGGAATCATTCTGAACGAGTGTTTAAGTGTTCAATTTTAGTATGGAATGGAATGCCGTGATTTTGTGCGTAAATCATTATCATTGTTTTCGGACTAAACGTACATCCCGAAGAAATATTTTTAAAATATTTTGATAAAAACTAAATTACAGATATTCTAACAATATTTATTGTATACATTATTCTAAAAACGTTTTGCGTAAAACGCCTAACAAAGAACACAGGGGATAAATTAAAGATGTTTTTTTTTAAAAAAATATACATACGTCATTTCAAATTTACTGTTTAAACTGTTTTTGTAATAACGAAAGTTTCAATAAGAAAAAAAATGTGTTTTACGTATGGAATACACATGTTTGGGACAACATTGTTTTACGGCCGTTTTACTTTACAGATTTGAAAACACCCATAAAAAACTGGTGTAAAGGATAACATCGGTAAAACATGCGTTTTGAAATGTATGTTAATGATCTGTTTTCCATGTCTGGTACATGCGTGTTGAATATATATATATATATATATATATATATATATATATATATATATATATATATATATATATATATATATATATATATATATATATATATATATATATATATATATATATATATGTATGTATGTATAGTAAGTGAAATGTCTAAGTATGAAGCATGTGTGCTTCGTTCTGTTGTATCTTTAATTTCTAGTTCGCTGGGATATATCGTATTGACATATGTATCAAATTTGTCATTATTAATTGAACAAAACGTAGTCGATATATATAAATGTGAAATTAAAGGACACCGCTTGCTTTTTTTTTGATTGATCAGTTTTGGAATGAAGTCTGTTTCATATGAATAAAGGAACAGGTCAGCTAATAAAGGAGCACAATTGGTTCCAACAGGAATGCCAATAATTTGTTGAAAGACCACGTCTCCAAACTATACAAATATATTGTCTATTAGCAATTCCAGCATCTTTTTAATATCAACCTCAGTATATTTATGTGTAGAATCAGAATGGTGTTGGACAAAGTAAAATTGAAGAAGTACCAATCAATAATAACAAAATAAAAAAAAAAAAAAAAAACTGGTCGATTTGTTTGCCTTCACCGGATATTCCTGTCAGAAACAATTCGTCACTCACATTCTGTGAAATCAGGCCGTGTGAAATACGTAAGTTACGCACGAATCACTCAAACAGTCATCCTGGTTCCAAGCTGATTGGTAAAAATGTCAAATAGAATAGCTACTTTCTATTGTCATGAACGAATATTAGCTGTCTCCCTTCTAATTCGCACTCCAACTTTCTATGGTATATCACATTAATATATCAGAATTCAAACACAAATCTGTTGTAAATAAATCAGTCATCATTCAGCTGCATGGCTATGGCCGCGGCCATTACTTATGAAACATTTAACCTTCCTGCACCAAGCGATCGAAAATAAAATAATCTCGATTCAAATCTGACAATAAGTATTCAAAATTTTCCGTATCACTAGTTTCTTTCAAAATGATATGAAAAGAAGAATATAAACCGTATATTCATTTAGTATTTCCGGGCAGAAAAGGGAACTACTTCTAGTCTCACACAGCTGTTTAGCTGTTACGTCATATGAAAAACTTCCACCAAAGTCAATTATATAGAATGAATTTCGTAACCACCTGACTACAATGTCACAGATTTTTTTCCATGATCCATTGCATATATATTCTATGCTATTTCAAAAAATGAAAAACAATTTTTAAATATGGCGGAACACAGAACTGAACTTCTCATTGCTAATGTTTAAAGCGTCTATACCTTATTTGCAAATTTAAGTTTAAGGAAAAAAAGTTTCTGTTCAGAAAAGTTATCGTTTGTAACGAGTGTAGGCTTGACCAACCTGTGATCAGCAATGTCCATTATAACGAAGTTCAGTGTGTATTCCAGGGTTTAAGAATCCATGTAGGGTTACATTATTGCTTCCTGAAAAATTTCATTAAGAACTGTGAAAGGAATGCAAATAAGTTGCTGCGAATGTGATGAAGACCCTATTTTTGTTAAAGTAACGTAAAAGAGATGAAAAAATGGCATCATGTATGTTGGGTCTGTTGTATGAACGATGTCCGTGACTTCGCTTACGTCTTGCATACGTTTTTCATGTGTGGTCCTCAACATGCGTTTACCATATATTTATAACATACTTTTAACGTACCATATATTTATAACATACGTTTAACGCACCATATATTTATAACATACGTTTAACGCACCATATATTTATAACATACGTTTAACGCACCATATGTTTATAACATACATTTAGGCATGAAAAACATGCTTGCAGTTTTAGCTGTGTGCCCTTTTGATTCTAGTACTTCAAAGTCCTTTTACTTTTAAAATACTATTGTATAGTTTCTGTATCACATACAATAAAACGGAAATATCCAGCGAAATATTTGTTGCATTCATTGAGAGTTTTTTTCTTTTTTCTTTTCTGTATAGAAAAATGAATATGAAAATTATTTTCTCACCATGGAACATTGCTGGAGTACTTATGCTGTTTTATTTTATGGTCATGGTATCCAATGCCGCCGGCAGTTTGAGCAGCAAAAAATGTTCAAAATTAGTCAGGTAAGCCAGTATAACATGTAGCGTCTCTTTACTTTCTAGATCTTATTATCTCAATGCTGAATTAACTGTTAATCACTGCTATCGGTGCTAAAGCGTCCTACTAGACAGCGGAAGGTGGTCCCAGGTTCGATGCCCGGTATCAGGAAATGCCAAAGACATTTTGTTAGAAATAGAAGTGACTGTTCCGTCTCCAAACAATTGACATACGAAAGGAAAGTCAAACACTGAGCACCTGTGTTACAGCAGGTGTGGCACGTAAAATAACCCTCACAGCATCGGCGTCAGTCCATGACACAGGTAAAAATTTGTAGCAATTTGTTACTAAAAACAACATTTTTAATCCCTCTATACTCATTGTGTACCATGATTATTTTCCATTTTTCTCAGACTCACAGTGACATTACATATGATATTTGACATTCGGGGAATACCTTTGATTCCGTAGACGTCTGTCATTGTTCGCCGTCGTCTCTTTAATCCATCGTGTTTGATAATCATTGGTCGTGTTTGGTATCTATTCGCCGTGCCGCTCATCAGTTCAACGATCCTGTTCTTCAGCTACATATCATGCCCGTCAAACTATTCACCGTGTAACTATGTGTATAAACTGTTCATATGTTAACCCTGTATATGTTAACTATTTACTGTGTATATGTTAACTATTCACCCTGTATATGTTAACTATTCACCGTGTATATGTTAACTATTCACTGTGTATATGTTAACTATTCACAGTGTATATGTTAACTATTCACCCTGTATATGTTAACTATTCACCGTGTATATGTTAACTTCACTGTGTATATGTTAACTATTTACCCTGTATATGTTAACTATTCACCGTGTATATGTTAACCTATTCACCGTGTATATGTTAACTATTCACTGTGTATATGTTAACTATTCACTGTGTATATGTTAACTATTAACTGTGTATATGTTAACTATTCACTGTGTATATGTTAACTATTCACCGTGTATATGTTAACTATTCACCGTGTATATGTTAATGTTACCCTATTCAACTGTGTATATGTTAACCTATTCATTCTGTGTATATGTTAACACTATATGTTACTATTAACGTGTTTCCCAGAAATACACGTGTCTCCCAACGGTTTATTTCTCCTATTCTTACATTTTAATAATCCGATGGGGGGAGTGAAAAAGTGTTGGAATAGCAGGAATTGTTGTATAAACAATAAATTAAGTATATCTAACTTGTATGTCAACGTTCCGCAAATTTTACGGTCGGTAAAATAGTCTTGTTTGCGACTACTTCGTTTCACTAAGTGAAATGTTGAGTTGCCTTTTCGTAGGCGGTTGTTGAGACGTCTGTACCAATTGTGACGAGGATACACGTGTTTCATTGGACTTGACTGTGGACTCACGGCGGGTGTGACCGGTCGACAGGGGATGCTTATTCCTCCATGGCACCTGATCCTACCTCTTGGTTTCCAGAGGTCCGTGTTTGTCCATTTTTACCGGATTTGTATCTATGTCCTGGGCATTCTATTGATTTATACTTTGGTATCTGAATTTTTTTATATTAAAATATCGAGCTAAAATAACTCAGGTAATCACAGGTAACAAAATACGAGAAAAGTGGTTATAAAATGAAGAAAAGTATATTTGCATATACATTATTATACATTTATTGTGAATCATTTCAATATTATTTTTCTGCTTTTACTACTTGTGCTATGTCAAATAGAAGTTATAAACAGGCATAACAAATCGTATATAATTCCTATATATATTATGAAAACAAGGTTAGTGTTTTTTTCATATTTACTGTATTTCTCAACAATTCATCGTGATTTTTAGCTACACATCGTGTCTGTCAATCATTCATTGTGTTAAAAACTACTCGCCGTGTCTCAACAATTCACCATGTTTTTCAATTATTTACCGTGTATTTCAACTATTTTCTTAACCATCCGCCATATTCCACAACCATTCACCGTGTTTATAAATGATCCATCGTGTTTTTCAACCAGTTATTTTATTTACTTATTTATCATTTTTTCGCAACGATTGATTTTCCTTGTCAACAATTGATTTTTTATATTTTATTTGTCATCTATGGATATTTTATTGATAATATTTTCATACCATTCATCGTGTTTTGTCAAGTACTGACCGTGTTTCTCAACTATTCATTTTTTAAACTAATCCCAATCGTCCCTTCTGTTCATTTTTACCATGTTTTGTCAACATTCCATCGTGTTTCTCAACTGCTCACGATGTCTCTATTATCATTGTTTGTGAACTATATTCTTGTATTCATTGAATTTGAAAGTTGTCTTTAAAAAGTTTACTACGTTCAACTTCAGTTATGCAAATGTTTGTACAATATACATATCTATTATTATCTTATTTCCTTATTTTCATCAGTCAATAAATGCTTAGAAAATAAATAGAATTTGGTACCCCAATAGAATATTCAAACACTTTTATTGTGAAGTAAATAATGTATGCGAAATTATGTTATATGACTGTTATGCATATGTTTATTATAAAAAAAATACCCACACACTCTTGTAAATACAACCTGTCACAATTTATTCAAATTTGAATTTTGTCCAAAAGTATCGAAGTATTGTGAACCATGTGAAAGCCTGCTTCCGGTTAGCTGATCATGGTCACTCCAGTGCTTACTTCACTGTTTTAACTTTTTGGAACATTGTATGTCTGCAGTCTAAAATTCTAAAAATCCAAAAAGTCAAATATTTAAAACAATTTTGGATATTTGATATTTTAGATTTTTAGTCCAAATAGGTCTTGGTAAAATTCATACATTTTAAGTAAAGTTTTAATATACATGAATATTACTTTAGTAATAACACACACACACACACACACACACACACACACACACACACACACACACACACACACACACACACACACACACACACACACACACACATGAATATCACATTGAAGAAGTACATTAACAGTGCACAGACAAGTGCACTCGTCAATTTGCAAAGGTTAAACTCAGTACAAAGGCTATATTTTTATTCCAGGGAAACATACAATTGTAAAAGGAGTAGTTGGACGTACTACGAAACATTCGCTCGGTGCACCGCAAAGGATTTATTTTATGATTCTTATTACAGTCTAGACGAATGCACTTGCTCATTTAGACCCTTTGGATGTTTTAAAAGTGTGTAAGTGTTTTAAATTCTTATATCAAATCACGTTGTTATAAGAGATTTTATTGTAAACGTTATACAACATCAGCGATGTTTGCATTCTGTATGTACTGTACCTAATATGTATATTAATCGTTGTACTCTGAATCAGCAAAAGTCAACTTTATTCCGCATTGTACCTATATATGATGTGTTTTGTAAACAATTTTATGTGAAACTGTGTTACAGTTCTGTTTATAATTGTTATCAAGTAAGATGGATTTATACTTAATTCACCACGATTTTTCAACTGACCAACTTTTGTCTCTTACAAACTTGTACCTCTGTTTTTCATAGTTATCATAGAAAAATGTTTGATTTTTATTTTTTATCGTTGTTTTAAATGCCACAAAGAATTTTTCATTTTCCCGGTTGTGAGTCGCACTCTCTGGTACACAACAATTGCAAGCGATTTTTGAAGATCAATATCAAAAAACGTTTTACTATGCCAGGGGTAGTAAACTACTATCACTTGCAATCCTTTAACTCTTTCAACCCTGTAGAGCATCATTAAAACAATAGAAAAAAAATTACCATTCAGAAATTCAGAGTTGAAAGGGTTAATAATGTATACCTTGAAATTTTGACCTTGCTAATTTTCGCTCTTTTACGACAGAGAACATATTCACCACATTTTAAATTCGCTATGAATCACCATAATCTCATGAGTGGCATGTTATCCGTGCGTCAGTAATTTAGCTTGAACTTTCGCTTTAATATTACATTTGCCCTCTCATCAAAGGGTGAAAATTAAAAGGGAACAAAACTTTCTAGGCATACATTACCTCTTTTGCCAAATCAAAGATGTGTCCTCAATGGTATTAGCTAATATTTTTTTCCAGTTTGAAAACTAGGATCTATTATTACAATTGGATATGTTCAAAGTATACACAGACTGCAGTGTGCTGTCCGGGTGAAATTGAACAAAACGAAGGATGTCTACAAGGTATATTACATGTGGTCGTATAAATTGTTATACAAAAAAAATTTATGGCATATACTTTATTGATAGTGAAAGGAATCTATCATATAAAAGTTTTAAAACAATGGAATGCGAAATATTTAATTAATATATATATATATATATATATATATACATATATATATATATATATATATATATATATATATATATATATATATATATATATATATATGTATATGTCGTGCCGTAACCTAACTTCGATAGTCACCTAAGGTCTATAGCTCTGCATATAGTTTGGTACTTTCGTATATGTATGGCGTCATCTTTCCGCGGATGCTGAAATCGACATCTTGGAAGTTGGAAAACGATAAGCAGAGAATGATTGTAAGAAATGCCTTTCAGGGAGGTAAGTCATTTATTTTTACGGAACTTAAGTTAACAAATGCCCTTTTCAGTAAATGCCATTTTAAACAGCTCAAACTAACCCATTTACCACAAATTCCACTCGTGATTGAAATGTCAAATTGCCGCTTCAAAACAAAAATTAGACAAGCGTTTAAATAATGCAGATCTACGGTAGCCCAAGATTGTCACTTTGGACGTTTTGTTCATTCTCATGCTATTGACATTATGTTAACCTCAGTTTCTTACCGAGTTCCTCCCGTTGTTGTAGTAAATACGGACCTTTAATTTTAGTTTAATTGAAAGTTTGATAAGAAATTAGGTTGGATCTAAACATAAACCTAGTTCCTGGTAGTTTGGTACCAGCTGATAATCTTAGACTAAAGTAATATTTTGCACTGATAACACCATTTAAATTCCAAAGTTTTCTAAAGTTAAGATAGTCATCTTTCTACAGTGGTTACTCGGCTATACTTTTAGATTTATTATTTGACCTTGTATGATACCACTTTCTCTTTAGAAAATACATATACATTTTAAATTGAAGCTCAACTGATGAAGTCTAATTGACAGAAACGATCGTCTTGAGCATTATAACTTTGGTATTATGTTTATAATATCTAATTATATATTAAATTAAAGATCCTTACAATGAAGGTTTAATAGACAAATAAATAAATAAATAAATAAATACATACATAAATAAATAAATAAATAAAAAGATAAATAAATAAATGAATATATAAATAAATAATTAAATAATAAATAAATAAATAAATAAATAAATGAATAAATAAATAAATAAATAAATAAATATGAATAAATAAATAAATAATAATAGAATATAAAAATAATAATAAACAAAGATAAATAAATAAATTGATTTAAAAAATTCAAAAAACAAATGAAACTTACTATTAAAATTTTATGTATAGTTTATATTATAAAACAGCCTTTCAGAGAGGTAAGAAATTAATTAATAAATCTCACAACATTGTTTGCTTGTTGGAAATGAGAATATTAGTACAAAATTTCATTGATTAAATTTATCAATTTAAAAAACAAACAGTTGAGTTAGTTAAATATTTTTTTCAGATATTTAAAGTCATTCAAGGCTACAAAAATTATGACGCACTCAACCAAGACAGTGCATATAAAGCTGTTTAAGAGGAGGGCATGAGTGTACATGGAGCAGCAAAGAAATTTGGAGTCCCTGTAACAACTCTTAGAGACCGTGTAGAGGGAAGATCCATATTGACTGCTGCACCACCACTGGGTCACCACCAACCTTTTCACTGGACCAGGAGGCTGCCATTTTTAACCACATAAAAGTCATGTCAGAAATTGGATATGGGTATACCCGATCAGAGGTGGTGGAAATGGCGTAATGAAGCGTTGGTCTGAGCGAAGCTGTAGTATGCGGTCAGGATTTTTAGAATTACCAGCAAGAGCTGTAACACCTGAGCGGATTCGTTGCTACTTTGTTGAACTAGATAAAATTCTGAGCAAGTACAATTTAAAAGATCAGCCTCATCTCATTTATAATGCTGATGAAAAAGGTTTGCATACTGGTGGTGGATAATGTCTAAACATTGTGACAACACAAAGAAGGCCCCAGGTTTTTACCTCTGAAAGATCTCAGACTATAACTATCCTTGGCTTTGGTAATGCTGCTGGTACCCAAATTTCTCCTTCTTAAGGGAGCCACTATTGGAGCTGATGGCACTGTTAGTGATACCGGTTACTCTAACGGACCAATTTTCACTAAGTATGTTCAGTGTCGTGACCAGAGTCCCCATTTTACTGTTGTGTGATGTCATCTTAGCCATGTATCCCTAACTCTCATTGAGTGGTCGAGAAAAATAACATTATAGTTTTTGTGTTACCTCCCCACACTAGCCACATCCTTCAGCCAACGGACATCGGCTGCTTCTGGATCTTATGACCTTCAATAATAAATTCTGTTATTTTCCCATATTATCCAGATGACATTGACACTGAAAGTACACTTCCATCACTTGTATTTGACGGTCAAACGAAACGCATTGAAACAGAAATAATGGAGAATGGTAGTGCTGCACATTGATTTTTTTCCCATAATCCATTGCATTTATACTCGATGCAATCCAAAAAATAAAAAACAATCCTTATATTTATATGTATTACAATTTTCTGTTAATCTGTAGTCAGCTTATTACGAAATTCATTCTATGTAATTGGCTTTGCGGTAGAAGGTTTTTCATATGACGTAACAGCTAAACATCTGTGTGAGACGAGAAGTCCGGAAATACTAAATGGAATTAAGGTTTATTTTCGTATTTTCATATCATTCTGAAAGATACTAGTGATATGAAAATTTTTGAATAAGTGTCAGATTTGTTTTTAAGTAATTTTAGAATATTCGTCTGCATGGTAAACGGGAGGTTAAATGTTTCAGAAGAGAATTGAAAATGCAAATGGCCGCGCCCATGAGTATGCTGTATAATGTATTTACAACGAATTTGCGTTTGAATTCTGGTATATTATTAATGGGATATACTATAGAAAGTTTGAGTGTGACTGACAAGAAGTGAGAAAGCTTATATTCATTCATGACAACTTAAAGTAGCCATTTTATTTGACATTTTTTACCAAGCAGCTGGGAACCATGATGACTGATTGGTACGTAAACTACGTAAGTAGGCCTATTTCACACGATGCGGGTGACGAATTGTTTCTGATATGAATATCCAGTGAAGGCAAACAAATCGACTTGTTTATCAAGAGATGTTTGACAAAGTTGCACAAGGCCTTACTCTCTTTTTTCTGTTGTAACTGAAGCGAACTTTCATTTCTGTGCCAGACGGTGGTCTGTGGTTCTGGTCATAACATGACCTAGATATATCGCGATATGGGCCTGTTGTCTGTACAATGTGCTACAGATGTAGTCTCGTGTTTCCGATTTCGTTCTGTGATTTTTATTTGTTTTGTGGTAGGCCTAATGTATGGCTTTTAAGATTGAATATATAAGAAATAAACATGTGATATTCGTTTATTATTGACTTGTTCGTGTATTCTTACGCTGAAAAGTAAAGCGGTTAATAATGCGTTTACCATAACATACAATATATCGCTCTATATACTTGCAATGAAGGTAATTGCAGTCGGTATGTAAATATAGTGTATTGAACAGCTGAGTTTTTTAACAAAAGAGGAGGCGACGTTTTAAAATCGTTTCAAGTTGCAAAGAATGCCAGGTGTATAAGTAACATTATTGGAGGGATTGCAACCACTGAAGAGGATACATTTTATAAAGTAAGGGAATACATAGAGGCAAGGAAGAAGACAACTACTGGCAAAGTGTCACAGAGGTCAAATACTGTTTCCTGTAACAACAATGGAAAAAAGAAAGCATTAAGAATAAGAAAAAAGTTCCTAAAACAATCGTAGCAGCCATTGACAGTCAACAACCAGGACCATCTGGAATTCAAAACATTAAGAAATATAAGGATAGTGAGACAAGTGAAGATGAGAAAATTCCTGAAAGTGAAAAAATGCTACGGGCCCTAAGTTTGAACCAGAGGCTCTAAAGGATAAGCCATACATCCAGTTTGTAAACTGGGTAATGTGTAGCAAATGTACACATTAAGTACATTTAAGCTTTTAAGTGTTTCCGAAAGAGTTGTAAGAAGAGATTTTAAGTTACTTAGCTCACACTGCAAATGAAAGGAAGAATTTGTCATTTTTTCAAATTCTGTCTTTACAAGATCTACATGATTTTTTTTACATTTAGAAATTTTGGAAACAGTCATGAATTTTTATTTCTTTATGATTACTGAAACACTCTTACCTTTATTGCCAAATGTGATGAAAATCAATATTTTTCGGTTGGTCCGCTCAGGCCACTATACATAATGGAAACTAACAGTGAAATGAGAGTTATCGAACTTATGTGACGTCGTTTTCGTGTCAACAAACATGGAGAGTACAGACAAACGCTCGTAATTAAAAATTAAATCTAATTGGACTGACTTGAAAAAAAACCCATTTGTGTTAAGAAGTTATCCAAGAATATAAATTACAAGGCAAATGTTATACATCAGTAAGTTTATTTAAAAAACATCAATATTTTTCTTACATTATATGAAGTTTGGTAACACCATGATATATATATATATTACATTTTTTATTAATTTTATCAATCAAATAACAGCTTTATTTTTCACTGGTATTATTCATTGTTTTTAATGTATTTTGATTGGCTTAATAAAAATATGGTATATTTCATTAAGCCAATCAAAATACAGTGCCACGCCACTAATGAAAAACCGATTAATTAATTCCATCTATAATGTAATGATTATTTTTAATTCATTGTTTGATTATAAACTTATCACATTTGCTAACGAATTCCAATAAATGGTGATGCCGTGGTAAAAACTTTTGAACACGTACTGTAGATATGACGTATCAAGAAGGGATTTTCGTGTGAGTTATTTATAACGCCGTATCGAAGCTGAACTAAATGGCTCCGCACATAATTGTTCTGTCCCGACTGAAAAACAGGCGATATTATGTTTTGATGGAGAGGGTTTATGTGCTCGAAAAACAGTGGAAATGTTTAATGTATCCACTATCTAGGTCAACAGTTCAAAAGGTTTTAAAAAGGTTCAGTGACACTGGAGGTACAGTACACAAAATGAACATTGTATTAAGCTACCTAACTACGAAGCGAGTTTGCTGTCCAGGTCTATCGATAACTTTGGCATGATGGTTGAGGCATCAAGTGATGTATTTCAATCCAAACAACAGGGGTGTGGAGATTATTTTTAGAGCGTAATATTTTCCTTAGGCTCCAGTTTTCATTGAGCATATTGTGCTTTAAAAATATTCCCAAGCCCCTGTGTCAAAATAGGGTTTGTTTACGTTCCACGAGCTGTAAACTAGCATAGCCTACATGTACAGAACATCGGTTAAATTTAGACGTAACGGAACATAACTGGAAAATGTATTAAATAGAATATTTGACAATTGTTTTTGAATAACATGTTTATTACATCTCGTGAGACGGGAAAATACATATTTAAAATATGTGCTGCGCACTCGTGTTAAATATGTTATCTCCTGTCCCACGAGATGTAATGTAATGTCAAATACTCCTATGATGTTCGAAAAATGAAAAACAATCCTTAATTAAGGGCCATTTTCATTATTTCCACACATTTAATAACTTTGCAACTAATGTTTTAAACATTTTGATAGATAATATGATAATGAAATTGTTAGAATCTATAAAATAAATTTTTTATTCAATATTACTTACATTAGGAATTTTGACAAAATGACTATATATGATATATTCAGACTTGTATTTCGCCTTTTGTATACATTTCCTCAAAAATATAATTATGTCAAACTGCAATTCAAATGTCATGTTTTATGATAGTACCATGCACTTTTATGGGCAATTCTGCGTTTTCCTGTAGTGAAGCATGAAATATTGCTTAAACATGGACCAATTTTTGCATATCATGCACTTTTAAACGGTCATTTGCAACATATACACTATAGGAAAAACATAAAAAATATCATTGATCCAACCTGGCTCAGTCGGTAGCGCGCTGGGCTCTTGATCGTGAGGTCGTGAGTTCGAGTCCAAGCGGCGACAGGTTGGTTTGTTGTCCTTCGGGCTGAGACAGTAAAAATCGAGGTCCCGTGTCGCAGTAGGTGTCGGCATGTTAACGAACCCTCACTGCACAATGGCCGTAAGTGCCGCGCATTGGCCAAAATTTGAAGACCTTCTCTGGCATTTGGTGACGTCTCAATATGAGTAAAAGATTCTTGAGTTGGACCTTAAACAACAATAAACAAACAAACAATAAAAATATTATCATTAAAGATAAAAGACTATAAGTGATAAGACGAATGATAATTTGTAAATATTTCAAGATCATTTGAGTCTATGGGGCTACACATCATGTGTATTGGAGCACTCATACATGCATCACGAGGAACAATTCTCGTTTCCATGGCAACGATGTGTCTATGGTGACCAGATAAGATAATTGTAATATAAGTTGGTTATAACCTTCACCTACTGCAAAAAATAGCACATGCACATATATCACTTGGCCAACATTTTTTCATACTTGGTTGATCCTTACAGAGAATTGATGCTAAGTCATTTTCACAAAAGAAATCGTAACTTGGAAAATCCGTAAAGGTTACGGATTTTTTCCCCCCGTAAGTATCGAATCGCGCACATTTTACAACTTCTATTTGGAGTTACAATTTTACTTGTTTTGTTACGCGTCTTCAAAAGATACGGGATGTGTCTCCTTGGCATAGTTCAATCGTAAAGTAATTTTATGACTTAAAATATAAATACATATACGTTAGTGTAGGACATTGTTCACTGCGAGTTGGCATATGTAGTCAAGGAGGATGGAAACCATTCGGAGTTGGGGCACCAACGAACGACACCTCTCTCACTTTTTAAAACACGAGGAGATGACTTCAGCGTCTAGATCTAATCGTGTACGCGATTTAGTGTTGTTTACCGAGTGAAACCATGGTTAGAAATGGTTAGCAGAGGGGTGGGACTATTGATATCTGACTGGTAATGATCGAAAACATGACAGCGACCATTTTTTTCTTTCATGTTTTCTAAGGAAATATTTTTACACACCGTAAATGAAATAAAATAGACAATTTCTAGTCAGATTTGGAAAATTGACGTTTATCCGAAAATTTAAAACCATTAACCATGTTTCTACGCCATGGGATAGCTTCCGGATTTAATTTTGAAAATGGTATGTTGTTTGACACAGGGACTTCAATGACGGCTATTTTCCGACTCCACTTCGGACGTTAATTGAATATGTTAATCACATTCCTAATTTCTTAAAAACTTATTTATTTGGAAAGATATGTCTACTTTTTTGTTTCACAAACTTGAAATATTAGGTTGTTTCTTGCATTTTGAAATAGCGAAAATTACGATATTTTATCAAAACTGGTACGGAAAAGTTAAGGAATTTCCTTAAGGAAAATTTTACTTACGAACTTTTGTAAAATTGACTTAGGGAGGTATTGTATACTTAAGTAAAAGAAATTACGTATGAGTCTTTGTGACACAGGCTGCAGTGTTTTTAGTATTTCAGCAAAATCAGTAGTTGTTTATAGTAATATTGCATAAATGAAAGGAATATACTGGATTAGAATTTGTAGGTGGGCATGGTAGAATAATTTCCACACTAAATAACTCATTTTCAGCTAACAGTGCAGCTAGATCATTATCTGCATCAACCATATGTATATACAATCATTCGGGTGCGTTCGGCTATTTCCGGAAAGCGGTCAACAAACAATTTTAACAGTCGATTTTAACAGTTCGTTTGGACCGGCAGCCAATATAGTTACTCTATTGGCATTTTACTCTATATATTTTTATAGGAACTTTTTTATAATGATATAACAATATATTTGATTATATATCCTACTTTCGTTGTCCATTTACTTAACATTATGATGAAAATATGCAATATCCTACCATACACACCTGGAACCGGTTTTGAGGTTCCGGAACTTCTTTTTTGTTATATTCATACGTACTATAATGAAGACACATTACGCAAATATTTGATGTTAATATTCTGATCTGTTTTTGATTTAAATAGAATATTTCATTATGATCATTGTTTCATTGATAAGGATATATTTTTAAATGTTATTGAATATAGATGTTAAAATATATACGCCCTCGATCTTGGCTCGTAGAAGGACCGACATATACATTCAACAACCAATACTAATTTGTTAAGATACAAATACAATCCTATTTCAGGATGTGGAGATGGAAAATTCGGAGAGAACTGTGATGAAAATTGTTCATGCCCTAGTAATGCATTAGACGTATGTGATAAGTTAAGTGGAAACTGCACCTGCAAAGAAGGATGGTATGGCCAGAACTGCACCAACCGTTAGTATTTGTGACTCCATTACAGTATAGTCATTTCATTATACATACGTACAAATGTTTTTGTTTCAATCTATCATCAAGTTGTGAACGAGTAATGTTTCCTCATTTTAGAAATATTATAAACATAACACTAAAATGACAGTTTTGCATAGAAAGCCAAAACAATTACTAAAGGCGATCGTTTCTGTTAATAAAATAGATGTGTAGTTCAGAAACAAAAAGTGGTAAAAAGGAATAAATTGAATAGATTTCTGTATCCGTCTAAGAGTAACCTCTGAAAAAATTGACTATCCTAGCTTAAGAAAGGTTTAGAATTCAAACAGTACTATTTAATTAAAATATTACTTTAGTATAATTATATTCAACTTGTACCGAAATACCAGGTACTAGGTTTGTGTGTACCCTCAGAGACACAAACGGTCCATTATCGGTGACAACGACCCAGTGCCTCTTAATATTATAAACGTGAAGTGGGGGAATGGAATTAGTACTCCTATATTTTTGAAAAATATACAGTGTCTGTTGGTTTCTGATAAAACCCGGATGTGCAAGTTAACTGGAAGATCCATACTAGCATTTTAACAGATGTATAGATATATCTAGTATTACAAATTATATCAATAGATAAATTGCAAAATCAAGATATTATGATTACATTATGGTTTTGATAACGTTAAATAAAGAAAGTTGCTGACGATGTTGTGAATACTTTAAAATATTGTGTATGCAACACATCGACAGTCATACAATAATGATATTTAATGGAACATAGTGGTTAGAACGAGAACTGTAATGCTTAGTTTGGGGCCTACGTAGCCAAGTGGTTAAAGCATTACGCTCTAAACCATGAAGTTTGCCAGTTTACATGTGGAAGGCTCTTGGCCTCTTCTCTGGTATTTTGTAATGCACTTATCTCTATCACCATCATAATTATAACTAAAATATTGATTGTTTGATAAACAACAATATGTATCATCTAGGTAAAACTATTATGATTAGCTAGTTTACGTTCAAGTTAATATCTCGTGACATAGACGTGATTACAGCATTTTCAGTCATTAAATGTTGTTTTTCATAATCTGATTCTTTTGCAGCTTGTGATGAAGGACATTACGGCATTAACTGTGAAAATATCTGTCGGTGTCATAACGGAAGTGAATGCGACCGAGTTACAGGTTCGTGTAACTGTACACAACCCGGCTGGACTGGAGAGTATTGTCAAATTGGTAACCTGTTTTCCTACTTCTATGAATTTGTATTTGATATTGATTGGGCCGTTGTATTGCCCGATTCAAATACCTTGGGGCGACGTATTGTTTTAATTATCATAGGTCAATTCTACTCATTTTTGGTTATGACAGGCGGCATGCATTTTATTACCAACCATTCGTATTATGACAAGAAAGAAAGATTATTCTTGCTATTTTAAATTTGGATTAATACCTAAAATTTAAATTCGTCCAAGGTCAAGGGATTAAAATATTGTTTATATTTATCAGAATGCGAACCAGACAGATTTGGATATAATTGCTCTGGAATATGCGATTGTGGAGAAAATGAAATATGTGATTCGAAGTCTGGGAAGTGCATGTGTAAAGCGGGATGGACAGGAAAAAACTGTACCAATGGTAAGAAATTCATCAAAATACAGACATTGCAACTGAAGTCCTGACGATATAGTTATAGAGAGCGCAGCTTGCACCAGAGCCATAGGCCCATTCGCCCGAAGCGAACTGAACGATTAAAAATTGCCCGAAATGTAATACTATAATGCCGTCTAATTTACTTTCTCCGTCAGTGCGACGACAAGTTACTAAACTACTCAACTAGAAACCGTTTTGCAGACTTACTTCTAGCCGACTTATTGTATCAAATTCACATTGAAGGAAACAAAACTAGAAATCTACTGTTTCAAAAAAACAAAAACAAAAAAAACAACAGTTTTGACTATTAAGATTTTAATGGTGAACAGCCTGTGTTGTACCTTGAACCCGATCAAAAATTACATCCAGTTTTCTTGTTCATAAATTATTATTATTATAATGTTACTGCTATGAGAATGATGTCATGCAAAGAAAAATAATACTTGGCGCTTTGACACACGTATTTGTAACTGCAGTCGTCTGCCATAGGTAATGCCTAAATCACATTGAACTCACAATAAGAATTATAAAACTTTACGGAAGTAATATACAAATATGGTTAAAAGGCCTATTGGAAAGATATTGATAACTAGATATTCAAGGATGTTGTCTTGTGCCATAGAGACGTAACTAAGACTTCCGATCTGTCATATTGTCTTTACGTACGAGTCAAATATAACTAAAGATATAAACTGAAATATATAGTCCGGTAGTCTCAAAAATGTGTTAAAGTAAGTAGATTTCCAGAGTCTCAAAGTAACGAAAAAATGATGACGTCAAATGATTCTTTTTCAAAACACCTTCTCTGCATATTTTGAATTTTTTTTCAAATAACTAGATATTCCAAACAAACAGAGTTAAAAATGGGTCGAGATCACCCGATATACCCGGCACGTGGATAATTTCAGGAACTAATGTTTTGAAACGACGGGAAATACCAACTTTGTCTGATTTAGGTATGAAATGATGATGTACAAAATAAACGCAAAGCGTAATAAGAACAGAATATATATTAACTGAAAATAGAACGTGCTTATTAGACACTCGGTAATCTTCGTAAAAATTACCGAATGTTAATTTTCAATGCTCAAAGTAATGGCGGACAAAAAAGTACGGGTTACGTTTGCCAAGATTGTTGCAATAATACGCTTGCAATTGTTATTCGAACCACCAGATGGTCTCTTTGTGAAATACAAACATTACATAGAAATGGGCATGTAATTTTTTTCTATATAGAAAACCTTCCCTCCGGAAAATTTACCACATAGAAAAATCTTCCCCCGGAAGTAATACTATGTAGAAAATATTTCCCCGTGGGAAGTCTTTGTATATAAAGAATGCTCCCCCTTTTATAGAAAATGTCCCACCTCCCGTAAATTTTTCTATATAGAAAACTTTTTCCCGCAATCCGGAAAATATTAATATTATTCACTGATTATTTCAAAATATAATATATTATGGAAACATATATTGAGTGTAAATTCCACATGTTTTCAGATTTGAACTTATAAGAGACGTTCTCACTTACTAGAGACAGTCTCATAAGATACTTTCTCACTTATTTTATTCAAACTTATAAGAGAGACAGTCTCATCAGATACTTTCTCACTTATTTTATTCAAACTTTTAAGAGATGTTTTCACATATTTTGAGTATAATAATATATGTACTATAAATTTTGTTTAAAACTTAGACCCTTAAAATTAAGTTGGTAAATCATTCTATGTCTTGGTAACATACTGAACAAATTAATCAAAGTCAAATAAATATGCATTGTCTGTACTTCTAAGATTTTGACCTTTACTTGACCGTAGAATATTTTATAAATTAACTGATATATATTTGAATAATTTGAGTTTTAGATTAAATCAGCAAAGGAAAAATCAGTTTATTAAAAGATTAATGATACAAAAAGAAAATTATTTGCAGTTACCGAAAAAAAACCATTTAATTTTGATATCATCCGCCACCGAGAATTGTGTGAATTGTTAGTTTGTTTGTATTTTGCATTGTATTTAGAATCATGGATCATAGTTTGCTAAAAAAAAAACGATATATAGAGCTGTAGCTAACATAAAAGTCAAATCTATAACTGACAGGTGGGAAAGTTTTCTATGCAGGGAAGGCGGAATGAATTCTATACAAAAGTTTTTCCATATAGAAATTTTCCGGGGTGGATTTCCTGTGGGGGAAGGTTTTCTATATGACCCCGGCGCCTTCATCACACTTTCTGTCCTCTGGATTTATGAGCAACTCCACATTTGATTAACCATGTGTTTAACGTCGAAAAGTAACTTTCAAAATGGCTGTTTCACATCGGTAAAACTGGGTCAGGCGTTGCTATGCGAGGAGATCACTTAGAGGGCAACTTAAAAATCAATATACTACATGAATTACATTATTAAATTATAAGGAGTGAAACAAATATGTACCTATTTATACGATATAACATAATTTTGGAAAGTTTACGCTTTATTATAAACCTCATCGCAGTTAGCTTTATTTCCTTATATATATATATATATATATATATATATTATATATATATATATATATATATATATATATATATATATATATATATATATATATATATATATATATATTCAGAATGTGAACAAGGGAGATATGGCTTAGCTTGTCAGTTAGATTGTGCCTGTAATTGGAACAACACAGAACAGTGCAATTCAACAAATGGAACTTGTATATGTAACCCTGGGAAGCAAGGACTACATTGCAATGAAGGTAAAGCAAGAATTATATCCTGGACATACTAAAGATTTATACTTTGGTATTTGAGAATTTTTATATTCACAATAAATGTATTGGAAAATCTTAACAAGTATTATTTACAATATTCAAGTTATAGTTTTACAAAATAGGCCAAAACAAATGCTCAAGACGATCAATTAGGTAACTAGGACTTCATCAGTTGCGTTCGATAAATATATATTTCTGAAGAAAAATTGGTATCATACAAGGCCAAATAATGAATCTTAATATATTGCCAAAAGTCTAAAAATACCTTTTGTAAAAATTATAACTTAGGTTTTGAGTTTCACTTAATAAATGTCTAATTGTTTTAGCATAAGCATCTATTTACATGCTGAATTGATTTGTTAGATCGACAAAAACAAGTTACATGAATATATATATATATATATATATATATATATATATATATATATATATATATATATATATATATATATATATATATATTTATAGATATATATGAATAACATTTTGCAATTATAGTTTTTATCATTTATTTTGCTTGTTTATAGACTGCAATCCAGGTACATATGGCAAGCAGTGTAAAAATAACTGCACATGTTCTTCGACCGAATTTTGTGATAAGAGGGACGGAACCTGTTGGTCAGGTAAGGGTTGACAATCAATATTGATTTAAGAATACCAAAATGTTTTATTAAAATGTTTTCCTCATTTCTCCTGTAAGTCCAAAATTAAATTGTTATAATTATTACACACCTATTTTAAAGTTTCTATCTTTGGCTAGCGAGCACGACTCGAATGCCAATATCATCCAAATGCGTTTAAAAAAGATAAAAGGACTGACCCAACACGATGGAATTTATAACACAATCATATGCTTACAAATGTTGTAGGTAATCGGCAAATGTCAAAAGTGGTCACGTGAAATCCTCGTAATAACCTTACAAGAACGAACATGATGTTAAAGTGAAGCTGCAACATTGCCGTGAAGGGCATCTTGATGGAAACAATTATAATAAAAATTGAAAAAGCGATGTACAAACTGCATCAGTATTCAAATAATTATTTTGTGATTTTTCAGGTTTTTGTTCGACGAGGAATACCAAAAACTGTCTGCAGAATTCCACACAATTAAATTGCTTTAAAACTGAGAACGAGACAATGGAACTGTGTACAGATGGAAACTTTTCCAACACCAGTGGAGACTTTGAAATGAAACTGATAGGTAACTGTATATATATATATATATATATATATATATATATATATATATATATATATATATATATTGTAAGAGGTTTCTCTCCTCCAGCTGTAAAATCTGGCTGCCATAATATAACTGAAAAATTGTGACGTAAAACACCATTAAAAATCAAGACCACACTGACAGATGCCAAAGTCGCCAGATTAGCGAGATTGTCTCTTAAATGTAAGTCAGGACTCATTTATTGTTCATTAAGACAGAGTCTTAAATGCGAGGTGGCCTTTAGGTGAGATTTCACTATATATAATATCGTTATTCAGTATATACAAATTTTTTAACAGTTTACAACAAAATCTAAGCAGCACGTTTTACAAAGTCGTATAAAAGTGCACATATTCATATTTTAGAAGGTATATTGGTCTTCACTCAGAGGGTATCTTATTCGACAAATACAATTTTTACTATACTACTTGTTTTAACTGTTCATTAGATAATGCGATATATCCCAGCGAACTAGAAATTAAAGATACAACAGAATCAAGCACACACGCTTCATACTTAGACATTTTACTTACTATAGACACAGACGGGATATTGGCAATTAAGCTATACGACAAACGCGACGATTTCGGCTTTCCCATCGTAATTTTTCACATTTAAGTGGAAACATCCCACAGTCACCCGTATATGAAGTTTATATTTCACAAATGATCCGATATGCTAGGGCGTTTTGAACATATGAAGATTTCATATACAGATGTGAACTACTCACTGACAAATAATTGATACAAGGATATCGAAAACCGCGTTTGATGTCAACGTTCCGCAAATTTTACGGTGGGTGTGACCGGTCGTCAGGGGATGCTTACTCCTCCATAGAACCTGATCCCACCTTTTGAATTCCAGACATCCTAAATATTTATACTTTGGTATCTGAGATGTTTTATAATAAGATATAGGTTATTGAATGTATACATGTATGTTGAAACATTTACACACGAGATCTTGGCGTGGCAAAGGACCGAGCTTGCGGGTAGGGACATTTTATGTAACAAATATTATATCTAATATTCAATAGTTTGTGTGATAATATGAAAATAGGTTATTGAACTTCTATATTATATAATGATACGATTGCATATATTGTATTGTAGGTTTCTGTTGCAATTCGACCCAGAAAAGCGATTTATGTTTAGTTGCATCAGGAGTATGTGAATGTCACAAAGGAGCGATTGGAATTTATTGTGAAAAAGGTAGGATGGATTTTAAATACAACATTAGTTTAAGATAAAAATTGACCACAGTTAAAATTCAAAGAACTACTCCTCTCAATATATCGAGAAAGATAAGTTCGATATGCTATGTGTGGTCAATGTATATGTGTATTAGTACATCAGCATGAACATCTGAGTTAGGCTAATACACACACACACACACACACACACACACACACACACAGGGACAGTCATATACGCATAAACATATGCAAAGACATTCACAGACACACAGCCACCTGCAGTCACACAATCATAAACACAGACAGATGCGTACTTGAGTGGATGTGCTGGTGTGTGCACTCATGTGTGTGACAGAATTATATTCTGCGTTTGTATTATATTTTTTGTGTTTAAGAGCATTTTATTTGATGCTGTACATGATATATATCAGGGACATATCCCTAATATCACGTATCACTTGGGCTGTGATTTACAAAGTTTTAATTAATAAATTTGGCTTTTTTCATTAGTATATTTACAGAAATTATTCAATAAATTGATTATCTCCTTCATCATATTATCTACATTAATTTACAGCCTTTATCTTTTATAAGTTTCATGTACATGTAAAACAAATTACCCTTAGACGCATTTTCTAAAATGAAAGAGAGAAGAGCGAAATAAAAAGAGAAGGACTAAAAAGATGGAAAAAGACGTGAAGCTGCTTATCATTGCATACTTACCTTTACAGTTTTAAGGATGTAAAGCTACATGTGTGTTGACAGGATTAAAATATAAGTTTAGTATATGTATCAAGTCATATACTAAATGGTATTTTGTATAAATACATGTAAAGTAAACGCATACCTATGTATATATAAAAACCTACAAAATACTTTCTTTTGATTTTTCTATTATCCTTGATTATTTAAGAAAATATTACTCCAACCTTGCCACTCTACAGTGAAGATATCCTTTCTATTGTTTTTCCAAGCTATATATTTATGTGTACAGTACCATTGTTTTAAAGAAGTTAAAAGTCCTCCAATGATGGGATTCGATCTTGACATTTCTTAGTATAATAATAATATTTTATTTCTAATATTTTCAAATTCCAAATTTTCCTATCCTGGCTTTGTGTCATTTCTCCAATAACAAACACTATTTTATTCAAATCTACTGTTTTGTTGGTTTTTTGGAGTATTTTCCTATGAAATTGATTTAGCAGATTTTTAGTAACTGTACAATTCCAAAGAAAGTATTCTATTTTTTCATCTTCACTTTTACAAAATGTACACGTATTGTTTTCACTTCTTCCTATTTTGAATAGAAAACGTTTCGTTGCAATTATCTTGTGATTTATTCTAAATTGTTATCATTGTAATTTTGTACTTTGTGTAATCTGAAAGGGGGGACAACTGAACTTTTTCCATTCTTCAGCTGAAAATTTCCACTTTGATTTGGATCCGCTGGATTCAACTTTGTCTTTAAAATTGGATAAGTGTCTTTAGTACCCTTTGTATTTTGGTAGAAATATTTATCGTATTTGGTATAAAAGGAGAATTAATCTTTTTGTCAATTGAATTATTTCAAGCTTTTCTAACCATTTTTATAGCTGATTTAAGTCCTTCATATTCAATAAAATTTGCCAATAAATTGTAATTATTTTTAGATCATTAAATTCTATAAATGTTCCATCTTCTTTTATCAAGTCATTAATGAATATAATTCCATTTTCAAACATCTTCTGCAAAACATTATATTATTTATTTTTGTATTATCATTGTAAAAGATAGGAGAAGAGAGGAACTGTTTTTCATTTTCTATTTCCATTTTAGATCTAATAACACTCCAT
This sequence comes from Atrina japonica, assembly GCA_030159075.1. Classification (NCBI taxonomy): domain Eukaryota; kingdom Metazoa; phylum Mollusca; class Bivalvia; order Pterioida; family Pinnidae; genus Atrina; species Atrina japonica. The sequence continues at coordinate 4,010,571 of BROG01000002.1, forward strand.
GAATTAAGGGCATTTTTCTTAAAATAATTTTCAATATTTTTCATTGCTTCTAAAACTTCATCTTCCCATTTATTATATTCTGCCAATTTCTCTCAGTTGTTACCACTTTCTGAAACCATGTTGCCTTTAATGAAAGAATAAAAGTACCAATATCTATCATTTTTAACCCTCCCATATCATAATCTTGTGTCATTATTTGTTTTTGACTCTATGTGGTGGACCATTCCATAAAAAATTTAAAAAAAAACTTTTTCTAAATATGTTATCCATTTTTCTTGTGGGTTTGGCAGTGCTAAAAAAATAGTGTATAATTTTCTATAAAAGTTTTAATCACTAATTTTTCCTATGGATGTAATATTTCTTTTTCCCCGTTGTTTAATTTTTCCATTAACAGTGCCCCATTTCAGATTACATTCCGGACATAGAATATCTTCACTATATTTCTTATTTCCTATCCAAATTATTTGCGTTTTAGCCATATTTATTTTCAGTCCTGATATTTTAGAAAATTTATTCAGTTCATCCAGACTTTCTTTTAAAGAAATTTCTGTACCATCAAGTATTAGAGATGCGTCATCCGTGAACTGTGATATATTATATTCGGTCCCCTATTGAAATACCTTTAATATTTTTATTTTGGCGTATTTTCAATGCTAAAATTTCTGCACAAAGGATAAAGATATAAGGGGATAATGGGTCACCTTGTCTACAGTCACGACCTAGCTTAAAAAAGGATGAAAGATATCCCTGATAAATAGATGAAAATTGGAACGAACCGTATCGGCACCCATTTTTCCGGAATAGAAGACATTTTATCCATACCATATCGAATACATTTTTTCCGGAATAGAAGATATTTCATGAAGAGTTTATCTTTTCGTACATATAAGGTTTTAAAATGTCTGCATATTCCATTAATTATTATACAAAAATTATACAAATTCAATAAATATTTATCATTCAATATATCTCATTAACCTTTATTACTTGAGTAAAGTATAATTAAAATATTTGTCCGCATGTTGGTAAATAAATTCGGCAAAAAGTCATATGTTTCAAATTGTAACATATTTCATCACTGATTAACTCATAGTCACTTAAGTGAGTTTAGATAAAAAGCAGGACAGAATTTGTTTGTTTGTTTGTAAACTTGTATAGGTTATATTTATTTTCTAGTTACATACTAAATTTATGTATTTAACCTAAAATAAACGAAAATATATCATCCGATTTGCATTGTTGTTGACCTAACATGTTGCTACGATACATATGCATTTTTACTTTTACATTTAGATCAAAATTCAGGTTTCCCAAATTTTCTATGCCTTTTTTCCAATTCCTTTATTTCGTTTCCAATTTCTCTTTCTATCCTACTCTCAAACTCTAACAGAATTCCTTTCACAATTTCACTGACTACTTTCATACTATCTTTTTTTGACTGCATTTTAAATTTCTGATTCAATTTCTTCTAAGTCGTTTAAAATTAGGTTAAATTCTTCTGCACTTGAATTTGCGACTTCTGAGTGGGTTCTTTTACTTGTTGTATAGTCTTTTACCCCAATTTGTAAAATACTGAAATGCCATTTTTTGAAGTATAGTGCGAAACAAAAGTATGTTAATGTTTAGGGTTTGGTTTGTTTGTTTGTTTGTTTATTGTTGTTTAACAGCCCACTCAAGAATATTTCACTCAAATGGAGACGTCACCAAATGCCGGTGAAGGGCTTCAAATTTTGGCCTATACTCGGCACTTATGGCCATTGAGCAGTGAGGGTTCTTTAACGTGCCGACTTCTACTGTGACACGGGACCTCGTTTTTTTCTGTCCAATCCGAAAGACAGGAAACCAATCAGTCGCCGCCTGGACTCGAACTCACGACCTTACGATCAATAGTCGAGCGCGCTACCGACTGAGCCAGGCCGGCTCTTGGGGTTGGTGAGTGGTCCTGAACTAAGAGAAAAAAACTAGCTTTGATAATAAATAACTATTTATATAGGTGTCATAATCCAAAGTTTCTCAAATATTTCCAAGAATTTGTGACCACTTGAATTCTTTTTACAATTTGTCCAGTTTTAAAGTCACCAACTGTCTCTATTGCATGTGATTTATCACAACCATTGTCTACACCCGCTAAGCACCATTTTGTATTATATGTTTATCTAAAGACTGTGGTGACTGGCGGTATGGTGATAACTGTTCCAATACATGTGACTGTGACATGGACAATGCCATGGGATGTAATCCTGTGAACGGAGAGTGTAACTGTTCTCCATATTGGACAGGTAAACGGTGCACAATAGGTATGTGATATTTAAGTAATAATCTGTGTGTAAATTGCAACAAAATGAGTTATATATAAGGATTGCCTGTATATAAAAGCCAGTTTTGAAAAGTATCATAACTGCATAGCTAAATTAAACCTGTGTATAAGGGTCACCTGCACACAAAGGACATTAATCATAAACATATGCATATTACTATATGCAGTAACACTCTTTCACCAGTCATAACTTAAACTAACTAAACACATTTTCCACCGAGCTTGACCTTTTTACTGAATTCGGGAGGTTTTCCATGGAACATTTGCGACAGGTATGGCATGATAACAGGGGAAGCTGATTCCTTCCGGACACATGGTCCTACCCCGTTTAGGATTCGTAATTGTTCTTCATATTGCGACCATTTTTGTCAATAACCAATCTGTCGTATTCTAATGGACTTGGAGTTTCGATTATCCATTTGTAATCTTCATTTTTACTGACAGTAATGAGCGAAACTATGGAATACAATACATTTTCTGAAAAGATAAATTGGTAATTATATGTAGACATTAAACAATATTGACAATGCAACTGAAATTATTATGTCACCCAAACGAAGATTGGGAGACATGTTGTGCATATGATGATAGGTGTGGGTGTGTAGATGTGCACTACATATGTGACGTCATCAAAATTGGCGTATGTGGCAAACCGTGGCTTCTGATTAGTTGCCCGCATGTTTTCTCTTAAACTACTGGATGGACTGTAATGAAACGTCACATGATTATAGGTTTGGGTGTACAGATGTGCACAATGTATTTTGCGACGTCATAAAAAGATGACGTCTATGGCAAACTGAGGCTTCTGATTGGTCCGATTTTGATGAAATTTGGATTATAAGGGTATTGAGGGATTACGATTTCAATGATATGGGTTTTGTTGCCGTCTATGGCAAACCGAGTTCTGATTAGTCGAAATATAAACATTGTCCGATTTTAATGAAATTTAGCATTTATTGGTATCGAGGGATTGCAAATTCAAATGATATGGGTTTTCTTGTTGTCTATGGCAAACTGAGGCTTCTGATTGGTCAAAATTTCAACATTGTTAGATTTTGATGAAATTTGGAATTAATGCGTATCAGGGAGCTGCAATTTCAATGATATGGGTTTCGTTGCTGTCTATAGCGGACTGAGGCTTCTGATTGGTCAAAATTTCAACAGTGTCAAATTTTTATGAAATTTGGAATTGATGGGCATCAAGGGATTGCAATTTCAATGGTTTTAGTATTGTTGCCGTCTATGGCAAACCGGGGCTTCTGATTGGTCAAAATGTCAACATTGCCTGATTTTGATGAAATTTGAAATTTACTGGTATCATCGCTTGCGATTTCAGCCTTATGACTTTTATTCCTCAAAACCCGTGAAGAACAATCGCAGATTGGTATGTAAATAAATGCTGGTTGATATCAAGAGGACTTGTTTCACCGTTTGGGGGACATCATGTAACAGTACTCTGTTACAATTAGCCCTTGTTATTCTTATGCCTACTAGATCAAGAAATCTCAAAGTCTTTAGTTAGCGCGTGTTCGATCTCCAAAGGAACCTAATCTGATTCTGTGAGAAAGTTTGTCAATATGTTGCTTGGTTTACAACACCAATTGAACAAACAGTCAAAAATTGTTATTTAATATGAGCTGAATAATTTTACAACTTGTATATGATATAAGTTGTATGACACAAAATTATGTGTACAAAAATTTGTGAAATATTTTTTTTTCACTTTGTACAATACTAAACCCCATCGTTTGGAAAAAAATATCTACTAAAGAAGTGATTATTCCTAACAGGCACAGTATGTTTTTGTTATAACTTCTATTTGATTCTATTACCAATAAACATTTAAGCATATTACAGAAAAAAAGTGTAAACTTTTGATTCAATGCCGACCAAAACATCACGCATCGACCTTTTGGTCAAACAGTTCTGACCATTAACTTAAGATGAGATTTAAGTAAAAACATGCATTGAGAAAATATTCCCAATACATAAACATTCCATTTGATTTGTTACAGCGATAACAAAAGAGCCAGCACTCAAGCAAAACACATCTGTAACCACTTTATCAGCGTCATTGATAACGATTTCGGTGGCTGCAGTTATTGTACTGATAGTAATAATAATAATAGTAATGAAAAAACGAGGACACTGTTTTGTCAGAGCAAATGAAGAAAATATGAACAACACAGAGACAGTGAAAGGTAACAGTCATACTTATGATACTTAATCAGGAATGATGCCAGGTATTTATACAAGCATTACTTAACTACTAGCATTGTTAGATAGTTGGACCTCAACTGATGAAGTCTAATTGACAGAAACGACCATCTTGAGCATTATAACTTTGGTATTATGTTTATAATATAGTTAAATCAGCTATAAAAAGGTATACATCCATAACACAAAGTTAGGTATTTATACATAAAACACTTTACTACAAGCAATACTCGATATTTATACTCATTACACTTAAGTATAAGTACAAGTACGTTAGGTATTTAAATGTTTAACATTTAACTACAAGTAATTTTTTGGTATTTATATTCATAACACGGAACTACAAACAATGTTAGGTATTTATATGTATAACATTTAACTGCAAAATGTTCGTTATTTATACTTATAACACTTAAGTAATGCTAGGTATTAATGCTAATTGAACCTAACTACAAGTAATGTTAGGCATTTACATGGGTAACAATTAATTACAAGTAAAGTTTGGTATTTATATGTATAACACTTAACTGCAAGTAATGCTAGGTATTGATACTAATTACAGCTAACTTCAAGTAATGTTAGGTATTTATATGTATAACATTTAACTACAGGTTATGTTTGGTATTTATACTCATAACACTTATCTACAAATAATATTATGCATTTATTCGCATTACACTTAACTACAAGAAACGTTAGGTATTTACATTTATAACATTTAACTACAAGTAATGCTAGGTATTAATTCTAATGACACCTAACTACAAGTAATGCTAGGTATTAATACTAATGACACCTCACGACAAGTAATGTTAGGTATTAATACTAATGACACCTAACTACAAGTAATGATCGGTATTAATACTAATGACACCTAACTACAAGTAATGATAGGTATTAATACTAATGACACCTAATTACAAGTAATGATAGGTATTAATACTAATGACACCTAACTACAAGTAATGCTAGGCATTAATACTAATGACACCTAACTACAAGTAATGATAGGTAATAATACTAATGACACCTCACTACAAGTAATGCTAGGTATTAATACTAATGACACCTAATTACAAGTAATGATAGGCATTTAGATGTATAACATTAAATACTAAATTCAAGCTCAACTGATGAAGTCTTACTGATAGATTTAAAAAAAAAAAAAAAGACATCTTAGACATCTGGTTTTTGGCTCTTATTGAAAACTGTAACTTTGGTATTGTTAATAATACTTATACATATGGAATGTTAAAATGTCCCGAATTTTCAGTTTGATCTTTATCTTTACTTTTTTAATTTTAACTGAGCTATTTTTTACATATAAACATTGGCATACATTACTTCACACACAATTAAAACACTTAATTACAAGTTATATTAAGTATCCATTATCAATTACAAAACATGTTAGGTTTTTCAACTCTGACATTGCCGAACATCTTTGTTGTTGCTTTCGAAAGCGTAATGTAACGTTTTTGTCAAAATATCAAAACACATATGTATTTGCAACAACAGCAAAACTAGTTTCTCTTTTCTATAACGTATTCTTTAAACCACGCTTTTTTCTCGTCAAATTCACACAATACGTTCATACAGATTGTGAAATTGACCCTGTCCCTATTTCACAACAGATGAAATATGTATAGTAAACGTGGGAATAACCGGTAAAACGGTAGCAACTTTTAAGTAAAAAATATCAACATCCTTTTTTTCTCTATGTATACATTTCAAAATAATTTTATGATTGTGCTCTTCCATATAACTTTAATTTTAAAATTCTAAATTCTTCTAAAGGTAAGAAAGTCATCTTTTTATACTGGTTACTCTTTCGGATTTTGGTCATTTTAGATTTATAATTTGACCACGTCTGATGCCACTTTCTCTTTGGAAAATCTGTTTAAAATTGGAGCTCAACTCTTGAGAATTATAACTTTGGTATTATGTTTATAATATTCAACATATACATATTCTAAATCGAGTATTTGTCCATTTCAATAGGTGAAGGGGAAATGGTTTATTCTTTAGCAAAGGGGATAGAAGCTCCCCAGAATAAAACCGAAGACCCAGATGAACTAAATGAAGTGGAATATCATGGGCTTGATAGGACCGGAAGAACGTTCGAAGACGAACCAATTCAACAGGAGACAACTTACTCGTATATGATGAACTCTGAAACTGTCGATGAAAACGACTATTCTCATGTAGTAAGAGGCAGAATGTCTAACAGCGAGGACACTACGTATGGCGTCACACAAAAATGTGATGAGGAGTATGATATTGTAAAAAGATCGGGACACGAAGATCTCGATGATACAAATACAAATATATTTAGCTCTGTGAACATATATGGCACCAACTGAAAGTGACATTTGTTTTAAACGTGATTTGTATCAAATACAAAATGACACAGTGACAAAAGTACTTGTGTATTAAATTGAACGTAAAAGTAATTTTAAAATAAGTAGACACACAGTTGCCAAAATCCGAATACACTTTATAACTGTGATTACCATTATGATCATATTGTTTCTCTTAAACATCAGCGATAGTATGATAAATAACAATATAGACACAAACTCCATAAGATATAATTGCAAGACATTGTCAAACGATGGAAATATAACTTCAATTGATATTGAAGTTGGATCGTACTAAGATGATCGAGTTTACAAACTCCAAATCACAATAGTCATTACATCACTCAATGTTGACGATATAATATATGCAACTGTGCCTTTCTTGAAACCATTATTGTTGACAAATAGAAATTTAGATTTCATGTTAACAATTAGCATATACAAACCAAAGCATATTTTTTCAATCACTAGAATTAAGTGATAAATAGAATTTTAGATGTGTAACAATGTTATACGTTAATGAAAACTCGTCGTTTTGAGTATATATATATATATATATATATATATATATATATATATATATATATATATATATATATATATATATATATATATATATATATATATATATATATATATATATATATATATATATATGTGTGTATATATGTGTGTGTGTGTGTGTGTGTGTGTGTGCGTGCGTGCGTGCGTGTGTGTGTGTGTGTGTGTGTGTGTGTGTGTGTGTGTGTGGCCACATTGGTCTTTGCACTGGATGCTATTAAACTTGTGTCTAAGGAAATATTGTATAATCCATTTTTATATGCATTATGTAAATTCATTTTAATTGTACGTCAAATCAGTTTCGTTGATTCTTATGCACAATCCTTGAATTTAAAGCTTTATTGTATTTTCCTGTCATCATTTCAGATATAGGTAAACAATTTTATCTCAATTGCTATTTGTATTTCCTCATTATTATTATATATATTATATATTTATTTCATATGATCATTACACGGCATGCTATAGATGGAGACAGAACAATTAATACGTTAAGTAGAAATGCAGTGAAGGTTCCTTAATATATATACCTTGACATAGGGTGAATTTGTTTCCAATAAACTATTTTAGGTTTCTGTTTAAGTATGCTGCTAAGTTATGCATACAAAACGTAATGTCATATGACCTACGAGTTAAACCGTTATCTTGTGTTATCTTGTAAGATATTATTCTTTTATCATATTATCATAAGGAATTAAAGAAATAAATAGACAAGTGATTCATTAATTTGTCCATGATATAATATAAAAATAAACTCTTAATGCACCCTCGTTTGTGGTTTTTATTAATATATAAATCTTAAATACCAAAGTATAAATCTTCAGGATGTCCAGGACACGATACACAAATCTGTCGTATATTGGACTAGCATGGACCTCAGGGACCATGTGCCATGGATGACTAAGTATATCCCTTGTTGACCGGTCACATTCGCGGTGAATCCACAGTCAAATTCAAATGAAATATGGGAGGAATAAATCCTCTTTACAACCGGTACAGAGGTCTCAACAACCTCTACCGAAGAGTAACTCAACAACCGATATCGAACAGGTAACTCAGCAACCGCTACCGAACAGATAAATCAACAACCACTACCAAACAGGTAACTCAACAACCATTACCAAACATGTAACTCAACAACCACTACCGAACAGGTAATTCAACAACCACTACCGAGCAGGTAAATCAACATCCACTACCGAACAGGTAACTCAACAACCACTACCAAACACGTAACTCAACAACCACTTCCGAACAGATAAATCAACGGCTACGGAACAGGTAAATCAACAACCATTACCGAACAGGTAACTCAACAACCACTACCGAACAGGTAAATCAACAAACACTACCGAACAGGTAACTCAACAACCATTACCGAACAGGTAAATCAACAACTACTACCGAACAGGTAATTCAACAACCATTACCGAACAGGTAATTCAACAACCACTACCGAACAGGTAAATCAACAACCACTACCGAACAGGTAACTCAACAACTATGACCAAACATGTAATTCAACAACCACTACCGAACAGGTAAATCAACAACCACTACCGAACAGGTAAATCAACAACAATTACCGAACAGATAAATCAACAGCCACTTCCGAACAGATAAATCAACAACCACTACCGAACAGGTAAATCAACAACCACTTCCGAAAAGATAAATCAACAGCCACTACCGAACAGGTAACTCAACAACCACTTCCGAACAGATAAATCAACAACCACTACCGAACAGGTAAATCAACAACCACTTCCGAAAAGATAAATCAACAGCCACTACCGAACAGGTAACTCAACAACCACTTCCGAACAGAAAAATCAACAACCACTACCGAACAGGTAAATCAACAACCACTTCCGAAAAGATTAATCAAAAACCACTACCGAACAGGTAACTCAACAACCACTACCGAAAAGGTAAATCAACAACCACTACCGAACAGGTAACTCAACAACCACTACCGAACAGGTAAATCAACAAACACTACCGAACAGGTAACTCAACAACCACTTCCGAACAGATAAATCAACAACCACTACCGAACAGGTAAATCAACAAACACTACCGAACAGGTAACTCAACAACCATTACCAAACAGATAACTCAACAACCACTTCCGAACAGATAAATCAACAACCACTACCGAACAGGTAAATCAACTACCACTTCCGAAGAGATAACTCAACAACCACAACCGAACAGATAACTCAACAACCACTACCGAACAGGTAGCTCAATAACCACAACTGAACAGGTAAATCAAAATTTCATATTTCATAAAGAAATTTATGTAAATCAAAGACTTTATTTACATTTCATGTTATTCAGAATGTTTACTTGCTAACCACAGATAATAATGATCTTTGTATCCTTTGAACATTACATTATGGAAATCTGTATCAAGGGGACGACTACATTTTTACCATAACACAGAATAACCTAATGTATAGAAAGAGAAATTCGGTTGGGCCTCTTTAATGTCTAACAATTGTCGTGAATAAAACACCGGGCTTATTCCCCATCATCATCCGTGACAGTTACTCTACCACCTATTCGTAGTTGGCGGGCTTTATCCTTGTACTTAAGGTACGGGTCTGACCCAGTCAAACTGAGAAAAATTGTAAATAGACATAAGTAAATAAATATATGGTAGATACAATAGTGTATTGATTAAATTTCTATTGTTAAATCCAGTTTATGTGCACAATCTGTCTCTAATTTTTAGTAGGCTGTTTTTCAAATTAAAACTTTATTCCTTGCACTTGCGCGTTGGGACTGACCCAGCCGTACTGATAAGTAATTTCAATTGTAATTTGAAGCTTCAGCAAGTGAAATACTTCAAGTGATACATAAATAATAGATAAATATATAGATAAATTGTAATGAATAATTGTTTTCATCGTTTAAACTGTCTCTGTGCACTTATGAAACAGATGCTGTCGTTTCAATGTTTTCACGATTTCCAATGTTCTTTAATGTCTGAAAAATAAAAAGTAAATTACTCTTTAGTATATATCATTATTTATTGTTGATCGCCGGAATTACGTAGATTTTCCAAAGAATAAAATTAAAATTTCTCCGATATGAAGTGTATTTAATTATTACTTATAGTTTGTTTGTTATTTTTAAAATATCCGCACAACAAATAAAATTTGAAATAAAAATTGTTTACACTGAGTGTTGTTATCATCATAAGGTAAATCGAGACGATATACGGTGAAACCTACTTAGGGACTCACGAAACTGAAACCGGTCTTTATATGGAGGGGGCCTTTATACAGAGGTTAATTTGTTAAAAAATGATACTATTTGGGACACCAAAAGACGTCCTTTGTGACCAGGTGGTCTTTGTACATAGGTGGTCGCTAAAGCTGTACTTTAATACTATAATCTTAATATCAAAATTCATTCCTTGTTAAACAACTAGGTTGTATTTTTCCATATACCTACGTGGGAGGAAGGATCAGTATTGATGGTGTCCGGTATGTCAACTCATAGAGGAATAAATTTAATATTCCGATGTTCGGGAACAAATGTTAGAATGAAAACAATATCTAAAACAGCTACAATCCATTCTGAGATTGTTGAAGTAAGATACACTCCTCGCAAAGTATAGTAATATGAAATACAATAAAACTATCCGTCAGTATGCTCTTTTTGAATTTTGAAATGTGTTTATGCGACACTCAACAATTATTTTTTGCTATGTGGTAATTGTAAGTTTTAATGTTGGAGGAGAGAACAATGTTACAATGTACCTGGGAAGAGACGACCGGCATTCCACAAGAAAACTGGTAAACTTTCTCACAAAAAGTTCCAGTTGGACTCGAACATGTGCTGACCAGAGGTGAGAGAGTTCATGGTTCCATGCGCGATGTCCTAACCACGCGGTCATGGAGGTCCTCGGTATGCAGTTTAATGGTATAATTAATGTGGTATTGATATAGAAGACAAAGAGCTTTTAAATACATTTGCCGGTCAATTTGAAAACATAGTAGGTATGAGTAAGTGGTGTAGGTCAGGACGCGTCCATTTGGTGTAGTTATGAATTATATATTGTCATCTTTTCTTTATTAGAGCTTTTTTTATTTCAAACTCCACATTTCTTAAAGATTTCAGAAAGAATGTTAACGTTATCATTGTGATTTATTGAAAAAACACCAAAACATTTAATTTTCATCTCGACTGCGGCAACACATTTCAAGTTTTAATGACATCAAAACTAGTACTTTTTGGAACATTTCGGAATCCGAAACAAATTTTCTGTCATACTGTTGCGACCAGTTTTTGATATTTAACGAGAAAGCCCGGTGACAATGTACTCGTAAAACGTTGCACAATTAGCGCCTCCGTACAAAACAAATTAGATTTAACGGGGCTCGGGATTTGTGTCCACGTTGAGTAGAGATGAAACTTTTCGTAAATATTTTATATTTTTTACAATTGGACTGCTACATGAAGAGTACATTTGTTTATCAGTAACATAAAACTTAGCGGACTAGGTGTGATTGTCACTGCATTCAATTTCCCAAGCGAAAAAACTGTTGTTTAGGGGAACTTTTTTCTATTCTTCTTTTCAACTCTGTTGTTTAGTGAGACATATTTTAATCAAGAATCTTCGGCAAATCTGATATAAACATCTCCCATTCTGTCCGTTTGCGTAGAAGAAAACGACTAAAAGTTACGAATAGGAGAAAGGAAAGAATCAACATAAGAAACAATAAAGGATACGAATTCTACGAAAATCATTTCGGGATTTTGATCATACAATTTTATCCAGATGAACGCTTATCGGTAAATTCCCGAAAAGAACCAGTCCAAATGCTGATATCAAACCCAAAAAGAATGCTACTAGATTTTTCCATTGTAAGGCTCTGGACGTTTCAAGGCTAAGAAATAGCTTCCTCAAAAACAAATATCTGACCAACGCATTTAGCCCAACTGTTGAAAAAATATCATCATCATCATCATCATCATCATCATCATCACCATCATCATCATCATCACCAACAACAATATCATCATCGATCAATATATTACTATTGTTCATCATCATCATCATCATCATCATCATCATCATCATCATCATCATCATTATCATCATCATCATCATCATTGTCGTTGACTTTATATATTTGAAGAAATATTAACCAGGTGCTAACTTACGTAACAATGCACCAATAGTAATAAAAGTGCGGAATATAGCCCGTTTTGGATCGTCTGTTGCGGTATCGCTGAAACAAAACAAAAATCCTATTTAAAATTTAGTACAAACAGTTGTCTTCAGTTTTATAAAATATTATGAGTTTTGAGCAATAATTTGCAACTCATTAGAAAATACTTTTAAACTCTAGTTACGATGTGTATAAAGGGTATATCACCTTGAAGAAATCCCAAAACAAAAATTAATGTGCAGAATGGACATGTGAAAGGATATTATCATATGATATAACTATCAATAAAATTGGTATAAATCAAAGAATATCAAACAAATATTACAAAGTCAAATACCTGATAAATGGAAAATCAGGCTCAGTATGTCCACTGACAGTAGATAAAATGTATCTGAAAATAATGGTGTTTTATATATATATCCATGTGTGAATATGTGTGACCATCACTGAAAAATGGTCAAGATGAGGGAATTTACTATTTCACGTTTCTCCATTTTTTCATATTGTTAGGTAAAATCGCTGAAGACAATGATAAAGAAAGATACGGACATCTTAAAATCAATAGTCATAAATTCGTCTCCTTATCGCATACAAGTATTTTACGGGGATAATGTTCATGGTAAATTTATTGATCTTATTGACTGTCATTATATAGTGATTAAACATGATTATGTTTTTATTTCGCTGAATGATATATTAAAATTAAAGTAAATATGATCCAAACGGTTGTTACAATGGGTAAGATAAATAATTTTGTCTACAAGCAGCTAAAGCAATCCGGGGGATCTACGTCGCAACTGTCTTGATCTCGTTTATAGATGTCATCAAATAAACAATTTTAAATGAATTAATTAGTGTGCAAAAATAATTCATTATTTCATGATTCATTACAGTATATAAAAGTATAGATATTGTCCAGTTCACATACCTTGGCGGGGCGGAGCAACCTTTTGATTATCAAACTTACAATTTAACCCTTTACTGTGACAAAATGCATTGTCAAGACTTTCATCTGAAGGGCTAAGCAATGTTGAATAGATTAATAGAATTTAAAATTACTTGGCAAAAAGAAAGATTTTGCAATCGTCACTGACGTGGGACAACACACACACACATAATGAAGTCACATCAAATGTTGCAATATGGCCTGTGACAATGATTATTTATTACTTAGAATAATTTTAAAGATGTCTCATCTTGGTCAGATACATATACATGCACTGTTACCAGTAATGTACTAAGTATGGAGAAAGTTAAATTGACAAAGAAAATATGTGATTCAAAGATCTAAACGAAAACATGATGATTATGTATCTGAACCTGTGCCTCAATCCCAAAATGGATTTATCAAAATCAGGAAAGAGGATTTAAGAATTAACATTCCCTTATATAATTCTTGTTGGCCATATTACAGAGAAAAAAATGTTTGAAGGTTGAAATGATTCAGTTTCCTATTTTTGTCCACATGACAGTTGAAAAGCTTAAACGCATTCATCTATTCCACTGCTAGTTGTTGAATAGTTTAATACGGCTAAAATATATTCATCTATTCAACTGTTAACTATTAAATAGTAAAAATAAACCACCAAAAAACAAAGGCATCCACATTTTAATACATAAAATTTTAAGTCGTCCAGGTCAGGAAAAGGGTTCACAAGATGGTCCCACCAGGTTATATTGATATAAAAAGGACGAGAAAGATCTGTGTTTGTCCAAATTTACATCTTCGTGTAAACTTATAATATTTGTAATATCTAATTGTACAGAACTCATAACTATGGGCGTACCAAGACCAAGTGACATTTTCGGGTTTCGTCAGAACTAAAACAAAAATATGGTCTAAGTCACATTAAATAGGAAATTTAGAATTTAATTTACAAGATAAATGAGCTGATATCAATAGAAAACAAAAAAAGGATATACTATATCTTTTGTACATACTTTTGTCTTTGTTTGGTCGCTTGAACTTTCGAAAATACTTTTCCTACTGCCTGTGTTAGCCATGCAATGTCAATAAATTGGGTAACCGTTATTTTACTCTTGCCAAAAGAGTGATTTGATGGGGAATAACTCCCCATCAATTATATTACGTAATAAAATGAATACACATAATATGATAATAGTCGGAATGCTCCGAAAACATGACTTTCGGATGATTTCATTTTACATTCATTTTTAGCAATACACGATCCCTTTCGTTCACTTCCGATTTGCAACTCCAACAGACGGCCGCCATTGCCTATTTAAAATTCCCGTTAGGGGTATCTTGAGTGCGAATATCTTTAATTTATTTTTTCACGAGCATGGATAAATTACTCGGTATACATAGAATACCACGAGGTTAAATTGAAGAGGTAAGTATCAACCATTTTAATCAGCTAAAACTAATGGATACAGTAAATCTGACAGACTCTGGTAGTTTATTTTCCGCAATAGGCCTATTGGGGTACAGATGAAAACATTTCCCTTGCACTGATTGCACACATTACTGTTACTCCTATATTATATATATCTCCGATGAGTAGTCAGTCTCCCTGTTATAATCTAATCTGGACTCGTTGTACTTATAAACATGTGACAAGTTATAGTGGACTCATAGTTCTGCTACTACTAAAGTAAAATAAATATAAGTACTGAAAGTACTGATATGAATTGATGGTAATCATTAAATTTTAAGGAGGCACAATACACAAAGTATGCTTAAAATACATATTGTGTATCGTTATTAAGATATTGCAGGTTAATTTCAATAAAGGGTACTGTAGTCTTTTCACTTCTTAAAAGGCCATTGCACATATTCCCAAAAAACCTGCATGAATACACAGAATAATAAACACCCTTCATATCTTAAATCATTTATACGACAAACGTGGTGATTTCGGCTTTCCCTCAATCACCTTCATATGGTGTTTTAACTCACAAATGATCCGATATGCCGGAACATGTTGAACATTTAATATGCAGAGGTAAATTACTTATAGTGACAAATTACTAGCACAGGAGTTATAGAAAATCCAGTTTGATATCAACGTTCCACAAATCTTACGGTTGGTAATCTTGTTTGCAATTACTAAATTAAACGTTACCTGTGTGTTGAGCGTCTGTACCAATTGTGACGAGAATTCCCTACTCACCTATTTTGTTTCACTTTGACTGTGGACTCACGGCGGATATGACCGGTCAACAGAGGAAATTAACTCTTCCACGGCAGCTCATCCCAACACTGGATGTCCTGAGGTCCGTGTTTGTCCAATATTCACCAGATTTTTTATTTGTTTGCGTTATGGACATGCTGTAGATGATTTATACTTCGATGTATGAACTTTTATATTATTTCGTTTGCATATACTGATTATGTAAATGATACAAAAAACCAGCATAAAAATAACATGTTAAGTTGTATATATCACTGTCAAAACACCATTAAATCAATTATGCTGTTATAACTATTATATGACACTAGACAACACAGATATCAAAATCATGCGACAGGATAGTATCCTTACTTCACTCCAGATTCTGTTCCTTGGTTATGATTATGAAATAATGTAGTCTCAAGAAAAGTGTTCAATCATACACATATGTAACATTTTTTCCGAAATTTTCCCAGTTTCAAGGGCTGTCGCACGATTCTAATCGGTCACTTGGATCTGCACTGGTTATAGTGCCCGATGAAGGTAAGTGGATCACAGAGATGCGTAAATGAATTGAAATCGTTACATATTTTGATGACGTGATTCCGTCGAAGTATTTAAATACTCTTGAATCCTAATGCCATAATATGAAGGTTCAGTAGTCAATAGAAGATACGCCAAATTCATGAAAACGAGTTAATCCTAGTTTTTCTTAGTTTTTTTTCAGTTAAACCTAGTTTTTCTCTGTGGGAAAATTAGTCCCACTAATTTCCTAAATGGATTTTTTCTCCTACGACTTTGCAAATGGAAAGAAATTGCCTATAGGATTTTTTCTCCAACGGGATTTTCTCCCACCAAAATCCCACCGAAAATCCCATGGGATTTTTACCTTTGAAAATCAATATCTCTGCAGGTATCAACAGGTAAAACCTAAATTTTAGTATATGTGTTATTGGTCATAAATCCCACCATCTACCACAAAAAAAAAAATTCTGCAGCTCCAGTGGAAATGGTAGGTAAAAGTCCGGACTTTGTCCTGTCCGGAGTTAAATGTCGCACTGTTCTTTAGGATTTTCCGACCTCGATTAGCGGTAATGGCAGCGGCTATTGTTATTGTTGATTTTCAATAGAACTGTCTATTTTTTATTGGGGTATATACATTTCACCACTCGTATAGAATGTAGCAAATCGCAATTATTTAAGATTTACTGTATATTGAAATTTAATAAATAATGATTAGATTAAATTACTCTTGTCATAATTAATGAATGTATGGATAATTTTTACGAAATATTTACAAAAAAAAACCACTTTCCAGGTTTGTTGGGGCAAACAATAGGCCTTGTTTTGTCAATACAAAGTTAACTCTAATCTTATGGTATATTTGCATATTTAAAACAAAAATTGATAGTTTATGAATGTCTTTATCTGATACATTTTATTATTGTAGAATATGACACTTACAATAATATACATTTTGGACCTCTTGGTAGGGTGATATGAAGGGTCGTCTATGTGAACAGTCATATTCCCCGAGGGGAATATGACTGTTTAGGGTAAACTAACCTTCATATCACCCTACCAAGAGGTCCATTAATTGTTTGTCATACTGAAACAAATACCAATGAGTCAAACACTTGACCGAGCCTTTGATGGATTTCTTAGTGTTTGTAGAATCCTTATCGTTAGCAACATTTAAACACTTCCTACCGTCTGCGTCCAGTTTATTTATTTACATGGACTCGACAAGAAAGACAACTCTTGCGAGAATCAGAGAGAGGGTCGTCACGGGTGCTCAAGGGAAATATGAAACTTTTGTCATCCCTAGGGAGAATACGATGTTCTGTAACATCGTCACATGATGTATTTTAACGAATCAGCTTCAGAGTAATACAGACGAGGTATAATAATAACCTATATGTACGCTGTGGGCAGTATTAAAGTCAAGGCCCGATATGATCGTAATTCAAAGTGCCAATTCTATATAAACTGGAGGGGCCGCACTTCTGATCAGCTCAGGTTCCAGTCCCTCTGTAAACTAAATTGATTTTGTGAGATATTCGCCAGTTTGCTCGAGGAAAGTCAGTGGTCTCTTTCTGGGTAAATTGTAACCGGGTACTCTCCTCCGCCATTGACACTCGACCGCCACCAGATAACTGACAAATGTTGAGTTTGGCGTTAAACACTATTCAATGATAATCAAAATTATTTAAAATGGGTTTTTCTGGTGAAAATCTATTGTGGACAACATCATCATTACAGTATAACATTGGATTCAAACCTCATCTTGCCGATTATTGATTCTCTTCTTTAAACAAAAATCGATTCCTAGAAGGTATATCCATTTTTAATGAAAAATTATAGACAACTTACCATGTTGCTGGTATTACATCTTATCCCTAGATTACCTGGATAAATCTGTGCATCATATATATATATATATATATATATATATATATATATATATATATATATATATATATATATATATATATATATTAATGTAAAGTATTGTCTCTAGCAACTTACGTGTCTAAAACATGAATTCTCGCACTACATAAAAATTCCATCTTTCCACTATATAAATCACGTCTTCATGCAGGTGCATTAATCGAAAGAACACTCACTTATGGAGGTTATACACCCCATCCGTCTTTTTACTTATCGATTTTAAAGTTTATCGATTTTTCATTTTTCATTTTATTACACCTCATGAAAGACATGTAAATACATTTGATTCAGGTCACACTAGCACTATTGGATTTTAATGAATTTGAGATGTATTGAATAGTTGAAGATTAATAATTTTTATTCATAATCATTCTTATTCAGTATCATTTAGGCATGATTAACAAAAGAAATATACCCGTCCTGATATGACCATGGTGTATGACAAACATTGATGGTTGTAGTATATTCACCTGAACAGTTCAAATTTATTTCCTTATTGCTTACCAACACATAGCTTCGTTTGTTAACATTGGTTATTTTTATCTGATTTAATAGAATATCTAGATGGCAATATAGGTTTCCTAGGTTCGCAATATATATATATATATATATATATATATATATATATATATATATATATATATATATATATATATATATATATATATAAATTAGATAAATCTCCATATGGGCTTTATTTTCAACCAATTAAAATGACAGTAACAACACTCAATTTACTCATAAACCATTATATACCTATGACAACTCGGATCAATGGTTTTGAGAAAATCTAAAAATTTCAGCCAGTAATTTCCTGCACAAAATCAACTTCATTGCATTAAGAGTGTTTTTTGGCCATGACATGCATCATAAGCAACACAAAATAAACATATCTGATATGCATTCTCCATAAAATTATTCCTGTCAGATTTGGTCCCAATCGGTCAAGCAGTTTCTGCCAAGAAGTTTGAAATTTCAACCAATAAGAATGCAGTTATGGCCATGGCGATTACTCAAGATTTAGAATCAGCACCAAATGAAGCAACATTGTAGACATATAATAAGTTAAGGTTACTACCAAGTTTGGTTCCAATCGGTCTAGTAGTTTCAGAGAAGAAGATTTAAAGCTGAAGGAGCATTATCTGCATTTTTCATTTTTTTTTATCAAAATTTCGACTTAGCCTGATATTAAATAACAAAAAGAGATATACACATGCATAAAAATTCTTATATTCTTATATATTTTGTGACAATTGCTTGAGATACTAGGATTGACACTTTTTCACATGCAATTGATTAACTCAACCTTTTTCGAGCGGCTGCGTAGTTGATGTGACACTTTATCCTTTTGATATCCAAAACTGCACATTTTTATTTAATCCCTGGGGTTTGTCTGGTGTTGAAGTAGAACTACATTCTGGGTCAAATGAGATAGTTACAATTGCATACACTGAACATGGAACTTGGAAAATACTCAATACAAGCTTAAAGACAACAAATAAGGGGGCTTTTGTGGTTTCGGCGACTTTGATCCTACAGCGCAAACCTGAATTTGTAGTAGCAACTATTATATCTCCGGTTTTGTGTGTATTGCTGTTGGATATTTTGGTGTTTATTTTGCCTGTTGACTGCGGAGAACGCGTTTCATTTTCGGTCACCGTCCTTCTGGCTCTTTCAGTATTCCTGACGCTTGTTGGTGAAACATTACCTAAAACATCGGAACCAATGTCAATGTTATCATTTTTCCTGCTGATAGCACTGGGACTGAGTGCTATTAGTTGTTTTATGACGGTGATTTGTGTCAAAATATATCATATATCAGCAGAGAAATCGGTTCCGTTGTGTATTCAGCGTGTGGTACGAATTTGCTCATCTAGTACTACCAGGAGGAAAAAGAAAGATCTGGGATTACAAAAGCAGGAAAATCTAGAAATCAAAAATAAATTGGAAGATAATTGTAATCCAATGTATGATGTCACGCGGCAAAATGTCTCATGTTTTTTAGATAATGTCATGATTGTATTCAATACTTTATTTCTAGAAAACACCATAATTGTTTTATGTAAAAGTTTTTATACCGTAAACACCATGTGAGTGGCGATGTTAGCTTTATATATTTGGTTAGTGACGTATATTTTTAACTATTGAAAAATTAAAAGGAGTACATATAATAATTAAAAGCGATATGGATTTTTACACACCATGTAATTTTCCGTATGAGGTTACTAACTATCTAACATATTTATCACGTTAAAGACCCTTAAAGGGTCATTGGTTGTGTTCATTAAATACATATTTAGTTTATTGCAACTTAGATTGATATACAATATAGAAGATATCCAAAAGCATAACAATTCTTATATTCCTATATATGTTTTGAAAATAAGGTCAGGTCCAATGCCGTATGCATGTACAAAACGTAAAGTTGAATTAATCATTTGGAAGATAGTCATCTTTTCAAGTGGTTACTCTTAAACGAATTTTGTCATACATTTAGTATTGCAAATGAATGATTGCCAAACTGGGTTTCTGAAGCAATTTTCTCGAATTATATAATGATATCAGAATTTTTATGTCTGTGTATTTCTCTTTATTGTTATTGTACATCAATCTAAGTATTAAAAATGATTTTAATTGTAAAGGCGGATTATAGAATGATATAGATTATTTAGAATGGTCAAGCGACAAGTGTAAGAAAACACATTCCATGCGATATCATCAATCTTTAGTTTGGGTACCCCCAATGACGATCATTAATCCTTATGATAAACTAGATGTGATTGGTGGAAGTTTTAACAAAATTTTATATTCCTGTGATGGTAATACATCAATGTATCAAGGCGATGTAGTTTCCAGCAGCTGTAATGCTGATGTAACATATTATCCATTCGATACACAATACTGTCAAACTGTATTTACTTGCTGGGATTACACTAGTTCTGAAATTCAGATACGGCCAATGGAGGAAAAAAAAAGAACACCGACGGGTATTCGAAACATGAAACACGGGAATTACTGCATATAAAATTCACAAAATTAACTGATATCTCTATTGTTAACGTAACCCTTACCATTAGATGTAGACCAGCATTTGTGGTGACAACTATTATATGCTCAGTTTTATGTGTAATGGCATTAGATATTTTGGTACTCTTCTACCCGTGGGATGTGGAGAACGTGTATCATTTTCTATCACCGTCCTCTTAGCACTTGTCGTCTTCTTGACTATGGTAGATGAGAGATGTTGCCCAAAACGTCTGAACACATGTCAGTATTATCCTATTTCTTACTAGCTGCTCTGGGATTGAGTACCATACGTTGTTTAATGACTATAGTGTGTACTAGACTTTACTATGTATCTGAAAAGAGAACAGTTCCTGTATGTATCCAACACATAGTGCAAATGTGTGCTTTTAACAAACTTAACAGAAAGAAACAAAGTAATGATGACCCTCAGGTACATGTAGCTGAGAAAGAGAACATGCCAGTCGAAAACATAATGATGAAAACCAAGACCGTCTCGATTATTGTGTCACGTAGAAGGATGTGTCCGACTTTTTGGATAATGTCATGATTATTTTAAAAACTGTCACCATAACAACGGCGGTAATTGTATTCAATGTTTCTACAAAATAAACTTTAACATCTATACTATCCATTTCTATAAAATTGTTTGGGTTTTAAATATTGCATGTAGTTTGACTGTTACAATTTGATATAATTGCTAATTTACAAAGTTTAGCTTAATTTTATAAAATAAACGAAAGATCATAAGTGTTTCCTTTCAGTAAAACAAATAATCGTGGATTCTTAAAAAACAAAGTTATTTTCCATAGTCCTGACAGATCATGAATGGGTTCATGAGATCCCATTTCGCCAGGTTATAAATTGATATTGATTTTAATATGGTTAATATTGATTTTAATATAGTTAATTTGCTATATATTTTCTAATTTTACAAATTAAGTTAAAATCTAAAATTTTAATTCGAGAAAAGATACAATGTAATCAACTTTGAAACTGATTCTGGTCACCTCATATAAACTATATTTCATCTAATGAAAATCTATATGATACACCTGCGCTTCCGTATAAAGCCCGTTTGATATTTAACACGGTAATTATCTTAAAATGGTAGAAAATACCCCATCTAAATTAAATAATAACTACCGTTAATTGCAAGTATTATCTTGAATAAATTGGTGGTAAAATTGTTGAATTGACTCTCTGTCTACACATGAACTCTGCAATTACAGGCCTTTTCCTTGTTGTTCCATTCCGTTCAGTTTTGTCGAAATACTTTGTACTCAGATCACATTACGTCAACAGAAATGTGTCCTGGATATCTTCCAGTTCCGCAATGTTTACATCGATGACATTCAATGATATATTATTTCAGTTAGTTCGAGAGAGAAAAAAGTTAAAAAGTATAAAAAAGTGTACTAACTTGGTGGTAAAATTGTTGGATTGATTCTATATACACATGAATTCCGCAATTACGGAACAATGGATACGTGAAATATTTTGATAGACGCTCCTTCTTTTCACAAATTCTACTTAAAGATTCTCTTTTATAGATTGTTATGGACTGAAATGTTTATTTTGTATAAAATTATGTTTTTGTTAATCAACAAAAAATTGAATAAAATTTCATTGAAAAACAATAAAATTAAGCAAGAATATAATTCAACTGATGACGTCATACAATTATACAGTTAATGAAAAGAATTTTGGATATAGTAGTATAACTTCTAAATCATTTGTATCCTAAATTATGGTGTAACTATCATAAAAACACAATTGATAAGGTATTCTCATTAAGTAGCCACTTTTCTATAAATATCATATTAGAAACAAAAATGTTACATATATCATATCATATCATCTAATTTCAGTAATGGATAAATCAATGCAACACCATTAAGTGATTTGTCAAAATCTAAAAAAAAAACTAACTTTTTCTGAGCCCCAATGTGTGATTAGGACTTCCATCTAAAGGGTTAAACAAAATTAAATAGATAAATAGACATTAAAGCTGCTTGGCATGGATGTACCTACTATAACATTCAATGAGGTGTGACAATGCAAGCACAATGAATTGGATCACATATAGTAGTATGGAGAGTGGAAATGATCTATTTATTACTCAGAATAAGTTTTAAAATGTTTCATCTGGACCAGATACCTATACAGGTATCCATATATATGGGGGAAATTGACAAAGAAAATATATGATTCAACGATCTAAACGAATATATGATAATGTATCTAAATCTATTCCTCATTCTCATAAGGATTTTATTGAAACTAGGAAAGAGATTTAAGTATGAATATTCTCTTCGAGAATTCGTGATTGGAACTATTACAAAAAATAAATGAATTTGAAACTATTCTGTTTTCTTATTTCTGTTCGCGTGACAAACGATTAGGTAAAATTATTCATCTCTTCAACTGATAGCTGTTGATTAGTAAAACACACCTCACCAAGAACACAAACGATGCTCTCATGAAAATTATTTTAATGCAATATAAAAATTACATATTCCAAAGTACTAATCGTACAGTGGTTCAGGAAATAATCAACAGTGGATATTGAAAACAAACAAAAACAAAAAACAAAAAAAAACAGACGTGGAATCAGGTGTCATGTAAGGATAAGCATCCCCTGTTCACTGGTTACATTTGCTGCGAGTCCGGTCATATTCAAATGAAATAAGTAAGGAATATATACTCGTCACAATTGGTATCGTACTTGTGAGCCCACAAAATTAAACAATACCAACCCATGCAGAGAATGTTGAGCTACAGAATCTTTGGTCATTCTAGTTGTTCCCATTATAACCAATAAAAATTGGGGGAAAATGCAGAAATGTATTGTCGATAAATATTCCATAAAGGTTTTAACAATTCAATGAAATATTCTTCTTTTGCTTTGCGTGAACGTGAAAAGGGCAATTACGAATAATTACAATGGACAGGAATCAATTGTTCATGCCGTCAACAATGTTATTTTTAGATTTATAATGATCCTATACCACGATTGATACATATTATGTGTATTTGTCTATCAAATAAATGTAATGTAATATGAATATAACTTAGATGGATGTATACTATACGCATTTATATATAATTATTTTATTGTATGAAACGAATCGATACGTTATGGCGGGAGTTCTTTTTAATCAATATATCTAATTTGCCGTATTCTAATGGACTTTGGGTTTCGGTTATCCATTGGCACTTTTTCAGTTTTATTTTACAATGTGTAACTTATGTATTGTAATTGTTGAGAGATACATAGAAATTTAGGTCAAAACAATAAAACTAATCTTAAAAATATGATATTTGCTTTTATAAATTTAATTTCGCATTGACCATTTACATTTTCTACATCAATGATCGATAATTTTAATATCAATTATTAAAGCACCTCGTATATTAATGCTATTTACCGCCGATACTGTTGTTTGATTGTCATTAGACAGTGTATGCACATTGTTATCTTATCAAATTTGTAAAAAAAAAAGAAAAACGAAACCATAATGAGTGTTGAGCAAGCTTAAAGACCTAGTTTTTGTTTTGTATTGTCCATAACGCGTGAGAGATGGCAGAACGAACAATTCATTGTATCAGGTTTTTTGTGTTTTGGTTTGCACATATGTATTTTGAACGCATCATTGTAAGTGTCGGATCATTCAATGATGACTACATTTTAAGGCAAGAACTTCTGAAGTCCTATAGTAAAGACCAACTTCCTCGCGATCATACTGACGCACCAGTGACAGTGCATTTTGGATTTGGTATCATACATTTGATGGAGTTCGATGAGGTTAAAGGGAAGTTATCTGTAAATGGATTTCTGACGCTAACCTGGCATGACCCTCGTATGGAATGGTCAAGCGACAAGTACAACAAAACACATTTCATTCGATTTCATCAATCCTTAGTTTGGGTACCTCCAATGACGATAATTAATCCTTATGACAAACTAGATGTGATTGGTGGAGGTTTTAACAACGTTTTATATTCTAGTGATGGTAATGCATCAATGTATCCAGGCGACGTATTTTCCAGCAGCTGTAATGCTGATGTAACATATTATCCCTTCGATACACAAAATTGTGAAATTCTATTTACTTGCTGGGATTACTTTAGTTCCGAAATTCAGATACACCCAATGGAGGCAAAAGTAAACACCGAAGTTTATTCGAAACATGGAACATGGGAGTTAGTTCAGACCAAAATCACCACAAAATTAACAAATATATATATTGCTAACGTAACCCTTACCATTAAACGTAGACCAGCATTTGTGATTAATACTATTATATGTCCAGTTTTATGCATAATGGCACTGGATATTTTGGTATTTCTTCTGCCTGTGGAATGTGGAGAACGTGTATCATTTTCTATCACCGTTCTCTTGGCACTTGCTGTGTTTTTTACTTTGGTAGGTGAGACGTTGCCCAAAACGTCTGAACATATGTCTCTATTATCCTATTTCTTACTAGCTGCTCTGGGACTGAGTACCATAAGTTGTCTTATGACTATAGTGTGTACTAGACTTTACTATGTATCTGTAGAGGGAAAAGTTCCGGGATGTATCCAACACTTAGTGCAAATGTGCACGTTCACTACATCTAACGAAAAGAAACAAAGCACTAATGGCGTCGATGTGCACGTAACTGGGATACAAAACATTGATGCCGACAAAATGCAATATAATGAAGGGAACCAAAAACGTGTCGATCATTTTGTCACGTGGAAGAATTTATCTGACTATGTGGATAAATTCATGATTGTTTTCAACAGTTTCGCCATATTAACCTTGATAATTGCATTTAATTTTTGTACAATGAAAGCATAATATTTGTTTTACAATTCAATGAAATATAAAGTTTTGTGTTTTAATCATGTTTATAGTTTATTTGACTTTAGAATTTGATATTTCATATATTTGTAGATCTATTTACTTTATTTCATACTAGCTACCCTGGGTTTGCGTATCATAAGTTGTCTGATGACTATAATATTTACCAGACTTTACTATGTATCTATAGACAAACCAGTATCTAACAATTAAATAAACTGAACAGAAGGAAGCGAAGTAATGATTGCAGGTGCAATAGAAAACATTGAAGCCGAAAAATGCATAATATTGAATAATACATTATTTCAAAACTATCGCCATAGTAACGACCAATAGCGTGTTATGTTTGTAATATGAAAGCATTAATTTTGTATTGTATACAATACATTGGAATATCAAAGTTTGGGTTTGGTGTTTGTTTGTAGTTTGGCTTGTTCATTTTGATCACAATTCACATATATAGATTTTAGGTAGAGTATACCTGATCATTTTCCTTCTCGTCTATTAGTATTATTATTATTATTATTATCATTATTATTATTATTGCAATATTCGTCCTTAGATAAGAGGATAAATTTAGAATGAAAGCGAAAAGTGGTAGCTAAAACTCGAAGCACGGACATACTCACCATCCTTGGAACTATGGCGAATTATCCCTTTCATCCCTAGAGACCACAACAGAATGGCCTTAAACGTTGAAGACGAGTGACTGCTGAGAACAGGTGGCCTTTAAGGCAGGATTGACTGTATATATAAATAGAGAGAGATAGATAGAGAGAGAGAGAGAGAGAGAGAGAGAGAGAGAGAGAGAGAGAGAGAGAGAGAGAGAGAGAGAGAGAGAGAGAGATTACTAATGTTCCTTGGCACAGAATAAAAAGATTAAAAAAAACGATATAAAAATGTCACATATTTGTATTTTATTCTGTTAGCTATTTAGTAATGTATTGTGACGTCACGCTATTGTGATGTCATGTTATTGTGTGTTGAGTTGGTTTACATTGGTTTACATAGCTTATTATATTTTGTGCTTGCAGAAATGTATTGTCGATAAATATTATTTTCTATTCCTTAATATTTTTAACAATTCAATGAAATATTCTTCTTATGCTTTGCGTACATTTTCATCGTCGTTTCTAATTCTATAAATCGAAAATATTTTAAATTTCCCTTTTCCGCACTCATCAAAATGTTTAGATCACGGTGTATTTCTGATGGAATGGTCCTTTATTTGTTCTCTATGAACCCGGAGCCTGTCTATATATATATATATATACTGAGGTTTTCATTTCGATACGCAGTCATAATTGACATAAAACATTTTATGATTTCAATATTTTATTGAATTGCATTCTTGTCTCTTATACAAGTAAATACAAAAGCATTTCACCGGTGTACATAATATAAGTGAACACATTTATATGTTAAACATAATAAGTATATAATTAACTTTTAGCAAATGCTTGTTTACATGACGAAGTTTTTGCAAAATAGCGTATTATTGTAAATATTATTGATTTTTTTCTGTATTTATTCATGTGTGTATTTGTTATAATGTATCATGTGTATTGTCATTTATTGCTTGTGTCAGTGTATATGTGATTCATTAATAAAAAAATAAATTTTAACAAAAGCAAACTTCGTAACGTTATATACAAAAACAAATAATGGAAGAACACATCCCTGCTAATCATCCACGCCCATCACGATTTCAAAGTCCAATCACAGCCACAGACAGAGAATGTAACCCTCAGAACCAGTAAAGTTCAAATTTCTAAATGGTAAAATCGACCGTATAAAATCCATGGTCTGTGTGTCAATTGTAAGTTTAGTATATTGCCTTTTCCTGTATCTTTGTGACATAAAATGTAGGCAAATCTTCCCTGCATTGCCATGTGAATCTAATAGTTGGTGTCATTTTTAACAATTCTCTTCGGTATTCTTTGTTTGCTTTAAAAGAAAAAAAGATCAAATATGATTTCTTATTTATTTAACTATAAAAGTTCCACATGTCAATAAAGAAAACTAATTGTGCTACAATACAGTTTGCTTATAACCACCTACGCCAAATATAAGATGAACAGCTGGTACCGAAATACCAGGTACTAGGTTTATGTATACCCTCGGGGATTCAAACGGTCCACCAGCAGTGGTAACGACCTAGTGGTTATAAATTTTATACAAATACTACCAAAGTTATAATGCTTAAGGCGATATCGTTTCTGTCAATTAAACTTCATCAGCTGAGCTCCAATTTAAAAGTTATGTGTATTTTCTAAAGAGAAAGTGGCATTATACAAGGCCAAATAATATGTCTAAAAGTATAGCCGAAATCCATCTTAAATGAGTAAAGGAAAAACAAAGAAGTAAAATGCAACAATCATTAAACTTACGTGATTGTCTTTTTCCGTTTCAATGATTTCCGATAATGCAACTCTTGGAGAAATTAGTTTTATATTCTTAAAGTCGGGAATGAACGTGAGAATAAACGTGGCATTTAATACAGCAACAATCCACTCAGAAATCGTTGAAAGAAGATAAACTGCCCTTAAGGAATCCTGAAATGAAATAGAAATCAGTTTTGTGTATAGGGTATATCATAAAGGAATTTAATCACATTTTTTTCCAGAAAATTTCAAAACAACTAAAATGTTTCATCATCATCATCATCATCATCATCATCATCATGTTGTTGTTATACCACTCTCATACGTTTGTATAAACGAAGCTGCAGTTAGTTAAACATATACAAATAACCAACAGGGCTGAATAAATCTCATTGGCTGAGCCTTCACTATTACTATAATGAACATGACGTCGCATTAAGCAAATTATCGGCGGCCAAATTTGGCGATAAAAGTAATTAAAGAGGAAGGGGTCCGTTAATGAAGATTATAAATTCACATATTGATGTAATCTGGAGAAATTGTAATTGAAGCAAGATGCAGGTTTGACGCAATCATGAGAGTCCGAATCCAATGGTGTCTAGACGTGATATAAGCTAATGTTCCATACTACGCAAGTTTTCAGTAATGGTAGAAACAGATTCGACAACTCCTGTAAGTAGATTATCACTCACTGTAGAATCTCTATTTACATTATTACAAATGAATCCATATCTCAAATGATAACATATTTTCTGTTGATCAATACGTTAACTATTCCATTACTTACGTATTTTGTCCCTGTATTATCTGCTTCCTCTACTTTGTATACAGTTTTTGATATACCAACTATTGTTTTGAATCAAGGAAATGATAATATTGGAAATAGACAAAATTATACATCTATATGGAATGTTCAAATTGGTGTGAAAGGTTGACATCTATATGGAATGTTAAAATTGGTGTGAAAGGTTGACAGGGGACGTTTATTCTGCAATGACACCTGATCCCACCTCTGAATTGCAAGAGATCCATGTTCAATTTACACACAAAGAACTCTGAACGCCAAAAGTGAAAAACGTCACGGATATGTACGATGGAATTTCAAACCGAGGGCTCGAGTTACATCAGGCGTGGCGCGTTGTGTAAACTCACTGCCGCGATACCAATGCATAGCACAGATGAAATTTGTCGTATTTCGCCTAAAGCTGTCGAAATATCTATTAATATAAAGCAGATTTAAAACAAAGTTCCATCATCATACACGAATATGTGAAACACAAACATTACAATACGTGAACTAAACAACTTTCAAAATGATCATTGAAAATAAACTTAAAGTATCTATTGTATAAAGGGTCGAAATTTGATGCCTCGTAAAGTTTTAAAATTATTATATTTTATCATATCCATATAACCTGGTGGGGGAGTCTTGTGAATCCCTTTTTACCTGGGCGAGTTTAAATTTTAGGTGATGAAGCGTAACATTAAGATTACCCTGGCTAGAGTAATCGTTCCTATACTTTTCATCATACATAAGAGAGTATCCAGTAAGGAATAAAACATTTGTCCAGCTTGTCATAACCAAAAAGTCAGTAGAATCATCTGTGTGGTAATCAAAAGGTCACTCCGCCCCGCCATCTTATGTGAATCTGACAATACATAGGTATGTCCCATGTACAGATATAAGGTTTTTAGGGACCAAATTTCAATGGGATAACTATTGCACATAAAAGTTGTCAATTGCTTGTAAAAGCATTAATCTCTAGTTGCATGTCACACCCGTCCGCAAATGTTCCATGGAAACCTTTCTAGTTCGATGAACTTGTTTTACAACATTTCGATGAAACTGACTTTTACAGAATTTACCGGTACCAATAATGTGATATGTATATTCAAATTTTAGATAATGATTTATACTATGGAAACTTTAACTCCATTTAAATACAGTCACTTGAATATAATTAGGTGTAAAACGCAGAGTGACATGTTAGGAATTATATCAGAATAAACAAGGGCGATAATACTACATGATTTATTTCCATTTCTTTTATGATTTCCTGAATTCAGATAAACCAAAGGATACAAATAAGAAGAAATCCCGTAAGCAATACACAGAGTATGAGTTGAACTATGGCAATATAAACTCTCGTGAGATATCCACGAGATTTCAGATGCCAGGAAAACCGTGTCTGTATCCAATAATATGTAAGACCTCCTGCAAAGGCGAAGAAAGCGCCAGTATAGTGTATCACCTTTTGTACATCCGTCTGAAAGTAAAAGAAAATACTACAAGCACTCAATATAATTCTGAAATGTACACTGTATATAGAATAGTAATAAATCATGTCAATATTGCTCTAAGAAGCAGTACACTATCATGGACGCTGTATACGTTTTCCGAATATGTGCATTAGAATATAATCTTCATAATGAAAATATAAATTGTAATGGCAAAAAAAATTAATGTCCTCCAAAGGGAAGTATCAGTACGCGAAAAAAACCCCAGTAAAACACTCAAAATTCACAAATTTTCGGCCACTTGGCCTTTATCAAGTGAAAGACGATAATATGTATATCAGTTACATGGTATTAAGTCTGCAGAGTACAAAGCTTCTGTGCAAATGTTTATCGATGTTTACCGATTACGTCACGAGCAATGATATTATACCGTTAACGACACCTGCTCATCTTATACTAAAGTAATATTTGGCACTGATAACACCATTTAAATTCAAATTTTTTTTCTAAAGCGAAGATAGTAATATTTTACAGTGGTTACTGTTAGACGGATTTCGGCTATACTTTTAGAGATATTGTTTGGCCTTGTATAATACCACTTTCTCTTTAGAAAATACACATAACTTTTAAATTGGAGCTCAACTGATGAAGTCTCATTGACAGAAACGATATCGTCTTGAGCATTATAACTTTGGTATTACGATTATAATATTTATAACCACTAGGTCGTTGCCACTGCTGTTGGACCATTTGAGTCCCCGAGGGTATACATAAACCTAGTACCTGGTATTTCGGTACCAGCTGTTCATCTTGTACTAAAGTAATATTTGGCACTGATAACACCATTTAAATTCAAATGTTTTTTCTAAAGCGAAGATAGTAATTTTTTACAGTGGTTACTCTTAGACGGATTTCGGCTATACTTTTAGAGATATTGTTTGGCCTTGTATAATACCACTTTCTCTTTAGAAAATACACATAACTTTTAAATTGGAGCTCAACTGATGAAGTCTCATTGACAGAAACGATATCGTCTTGAGCTTATAACTTTGATATTACGATTATAATATTTATACACTGGTAGACCTATATAAGTATACATTTACCAGATATTTTGCCAATGAATTTTCAAACAAATAGAAAACTTAAATGAAATTATATGCAATAAATAAATATATGCATACCATGAGTTACAAAATAGGTATATATCATTGAAAAATTAGGAAAGGGGGGTCCTTGGAATTACTATCAATTAATTATAAATTATATACAATATTTTACCAATAGAAAGAACAATAAACAAAAGCGGATCTAGGAAGATGTCCATCTGAAGAAGCGGGATGGCTATCTTAAGCATCAAAATAGATGTAGAAAATAATGAAGGGTATGCTGAAAGGAAAAAAATTAATAATAATAATAATGATAATAATAATAATAAAAAAAATATAATATACTAAAATATAACCCTGTAACCATAAGTTATGAACATTACCTAATTTACGCGAATAATTATATAAATATAGAATTATATACAACGTTAAGTATATACAATTATATCACGGATTACACAATACCTTATAATTATTATAGATATAACAGTCATCCGTACTTATTCGGAAGATAGCACTATTAAATAATAAAACAGATATAGAAAACAATTAAGGCTATATCAGAGAAACTAAAATATAATATTTAATAGATACCATATGCTAAAAAAATAACCCTTTCTACCTCGGCGATAGTCATGATAATCCAAATTAGTGACATAACGGTCCTTCGTACTACTCATTCCATACAATTATTATCACTAATACAGTCCTCCCTACTTTCGCAGTGGGATTACAATGTATATTATAAAATACGGACAATTTTTAAAGTTAGGAACCTTTCCTATTTTACGTGAGTACCTGTATAGATATTTATTTATATACTACAATAAGTATATACAAGTATATAACTGGTAACACAATACTTTATCGCTATATAAAGCAAATTATAAATAAAAGTGGATCTTAGAAATACCATTTAAGTTACTAAACACCATTCACAATACGTATTAAACAGAATGAATAAAATCTATACAATAAGGACAAATACCGAGAATCCCTAAACAGGGGCGAAACTAGAAATATATCAATCAGGAGGTACGGGTGATTAGCTTAAGCATCAACACAGATATAGAAAATAAATCGGACCAAGTTAATAAATAAATTGATAAAAAGATATATACCTGGAATGATAATACAAATAAATATACTATAATTATACAATCTACAACGGCTACCTATAAGAATATGCGGGGAAGGGGGGGAGGGTAAAAGTAAATGGTAAACATATATTAGGACACAAAAAATGTCATAGTTTGTACATAAAATCACATTATATTAGTTTTTATGTTACATCCGCTAGGCACTCGCGTTTCTAAATCCTTTATCTTATTTTCTTCCAATATAAGTCTGTAATTTTTATTCTCACTCGTTTTTTTAGCAATTACCGCAACCCGCAAATCAGAATCCACTTTAAATCATATGGATTCTGATTTGCGGGTTGCGGTAATTGCTCGTGACGTGTAAACATCGATAAATATTTGCACTGAAGCTTTGTATTGTGCAGACTTAATACCATGTAACTAATAAACATATTGTCGTCTTTAACTTGATAAAGGCCAAGTGGCCGAAAATTTGTGAATTTTGAGTGTTTTACTGTTTTTTCGTAAAACGTAATGATTGTTTGAAATTAATCAAAGAATCCTAGTATGAGCTTTGCGTCATCATCTAAGTAATATATCCCTCAAGTAGTGAACATTAATTTTATGCTCTTGCCGAATTAGTGGTAAGTATTCAGATATGAGAGAGAGAGAGAGAGAGAGAGAGAGAGAGAGAGAGAGAGAGAGAGAGAGAGAGAGAGAGAGAGAGAGAGAGAGAGAGAGAGAGAGAGAGAGAGAGATTACTAATGTTCCTTGGCACAGAATATAAAAAGAGAATGATTTTGTTCACTAAATGTTTGACTTACCGGAAAATTTCCCAAAATAATAAGTCCAAATGCTGATATCAATCCCACATTCAGTGCTGCCAAGTTAGTCCTTTGCCACTTGTAAGACATGTTTAAGCTCAAGAACACTTGTTTCACATGCAGGTATTTAACCGCTGCATTTAATCCAACTGTTGAGGAAGAAATGTTTTTTTTACAATCCACATAATGCAATGCATCTATGTATTTACTCTACGAAGACTATTTCTGTATTTAAGTTTATACTTATTCTTAAATCGAAATCACGTTTTTTATACCGGGTATCACGTTGGATTGTCAACGTTCTGCATATTTTACGGTCGGTATAATGATCTTGTTTGTAATGACCGTGTTTCACTGAATGGAATGTTGAGTTACCTGCTCGATAGCGTTGTTCATTCATTTGTACCAGTTGTGGCGAGGATTTATTTCTAATATATTTCATGTGAATTTGACTGTGGATTCACGGTGTAACTGGTCAACAGGGGATGCTTACCTCTCCATGGCACCTGATTCCACCTCTAGATTTCCAGATGTCCGTGTTTGTCCAATGTTCATTAGATTTGTATACTGTCTCCTGGACATCCTAAAGATTTATACTTGGGTGTCTGTGATTTCTTCCTATACTTTTAATGTCACAGACAACCATATAGTTTATATTACGAGATGATTTAAATAAAACATTTAGTTATGTACGTCTACTGTTTCATAACAAAGACTTTTGAAAATAAAATGGTAGTGACTATTCCTTCACCAAACGCTAGGCAAAAAAGTTATAGACAAGCTTCACGAGAATGAGACTTAAAAATCAGGTCACGTGTCATTGCAGGCGTGAAACGTATAAAAACCCATCTCATTGCATCGGCGCTATAGTCTATATTACAGGTAAAATATGTGTCACTTCAATCAAAGCTAGTTAGATCTCCACATAATTGAATTATTTTACAGGATGTAAAACTAACAAAAGAAAGCCTCTGGATGCAGTAGGAACCACTTACAAAGGAAGGCACTTATCGTCATACAAGTGCTAAAGATACATCTTTCTGGGTCTTCTCTGGCAGTATGACTGAAAAATAAAAAAATAAAACATTCATGAGAGCTCATTTTTCTAGATCTATACAGGAACCTTATATATTAAAATGTGTCTTTAAATACGATTATAGCTTTCATATACTAATGATTGAGTATTATTGATATTATATAGTTGTGATTTGAACTATTTTGTTGCTCTCCCATCCGTTCTCAAAGTTGTAAGTTTATGGTTATAATACAGCATTTGAAACTAATACAGAGTTATACTGAGGACAAAGTAATAAAGCTTGTGATACCTGATATACGGGAAATCGGGTTCGGTATGTCCTTGTGCAGTTGATATCGTATACCTGAAATGGATGAGCAATTTCAAAACACACGGGTATTTTTATAAACATTGATATGTCATAGGCGCCATCTAAAAATAGGATTCTTATTCATTGTAAAAGTATACATAGCTTTATATCTGTTTATCAAGTAGCCATAGAACCTATAGTACATAAGTGAATTATTGTAGATACTCCAAACCACAGCACTCAAAGAACTATTCTACATTGGATCAATGTATCTTAAATACCCCGGATTACCATACTCATAACATCAGGGTCTTTAGTCACCAAATGTACTCAGTACTGAAGATCAACTTTAATTGTTTTGATGTTTTTAAAACGTTCTGATGTGACTGACAAAGACGCAAATATCTATCTTTTTATTCACATCAAACATCGGGTCAGATTTATGATTGTCTCATAAAATAGAAAAATACGTAGGGTATGGCACTAAAACTATCGGCACGTACTCTATTTTTTTTCCCCAATATTTCTGAAGTTTCCTTCTAAGTAACAATACTAATCGTCTTTATTTACATTTACATTTACATGCAAATATATACAAACAGTATATTTGTAGCATTAACTATGTAATTTCTTGAGGTGCTAGATATTGAGTATTTGTTGACTTCGGACCCTTTATTTACTGACACTTTGTGGTTATTTAATATTGATACCCTATACAGTAAAAACACTGTATTTTGCTCCGTTGAAACGTTATGCTGTCTAGTTTCTTAAATCAAATCAGTTATTTCCAATGATAATATCCCTGTTAGTCAAGTGATAACATAACTCATTGATTTGACTTTGTGTTGCTTAGAACAAGCTTATTTGGCATCTAAAGTCCAATTTATATATTAAGTATTGTTTCGGTGAGTGTGACCGGCCGACAGGGGATGTTTACTCCTCCATGGAACCTGATCCCACCTCTTGGTTTCCAGAGGTCCGTGTTTGTACATTTTGTTCATTTGCATCTGTGTCGTGGACGTCCGAAAGATTTATACTTTTGTATCGGAGATGTTTTATATTTCATCAAATACGTTGAGCTACATGTTTACGAAAGTCTCTTCCCTCTAGTCACGTAGAATTGAATCCCTCTAGAACTTAGTAAGCTGATTTTTTAGACAGTTTACCAGTTTACTTGTGGAAGTATGGTGGTGTCTTTCCGGATTAGTTGTAATATGGTTCTCTCCTCCAGAAAAAAAATAAAAATAGCCATTACCATATAACTGAATAATTGGTGAATATGGCGTAAACACCATTACACAAAATTACTAAATCAATGTATTCTCCAGAACTTAAAAACTGAATCGAGAATCATTTTATACATTCGTCATGTTATAAATTTTCAATTTACTGGGTGGTTGTTAATACAATACAATATAACCACTAGGTCGTTGCCACTGCTGGTGGATCGTTTGAGTTCCCGAGGGTATACATAAACCTAGTACCTGGTATTTCGGTACCAGCTGTTCATCTTTGGCACTGTTAACACTATTTAAATTTAAATGGTTATTTTTTTTACAGTGGTTACTCTTAGACGGATTTCGGCTATACTTTTAGAGATATTATTTGGCCTTGTATGATACAATTTTAACTTTAGAAAATACACATACTTTTCAAATTGGAGCTCAACTGATGAAGTCTTATTGACAGAAACGATATCGTCTTGAGCATTATAACTTTGGTATTATGTTTATAATATTTACAACATGACAATTGTACAAATAAACTGATTAGAATGCCAAAATGCTTTCTGATAACAAGTTATAATAACCACTACGAACATGATGTACATAATTGTTAATTATAGTCAATATTTTGTTTTTCGGATCGTATGTTTTTTTTTTATTTTTTGGTGCCACATAAATGAACCTTAAGTGCAAGGCCAAGTTTGGGTTGCCGTGATATCCTTACTGTACATAAATGTGCCATATATATAGCAAGGCACATAGTATTTAATAAAGTCTCTGTAACTGATATTGAAAATGTCAAATTAGTATTCATTATTGGATATATTGTACAAGTGACATAAAATGGCGGTTCGGAGTAACCTCATGATTATCATACAGATGATTCTACTCACTTTTCAGTTTTGAAAAGATGCACAGGTAAATGTTTTATTTCTCACTGGGTACTCTCTAATGTATGACGACAAGTAGAAACGATTACTCTAGTCAGTGTAATTTTACCGTAAATTGGGATATTCTGTCCACTGTTTAATTTTGGATAATTTGACCACCCTATTAAAATGGCCAAAATTAATCTGTCCAAAATCAGTATACGATCGACGGCCGGAAATATAGATGTTTTTATAATTATATT
Organism: Atrina japonica; assembly: GCA_030159075.1. Lineage (NCBI taxonomy): Eukaryota > Metazoa > Mollusca > Bivalvia > Pterioida > Pinnidae > Atrina > Atrina japonica. The sequence continues at coordinate 4,047,990 of BROG01000002.1, forward strand.
AATGAATTTGTATCTTAAGCATTACATTCTCATCCCACGGCCAGTGTACCCATAATTGATTTACTCTTTACTTAGCGGGATCGGAGCCGGCCTGGCTCAGTCGGTGGCGCGCTCGACTCTTGATCGTGAGGTCGTGAGTTCGAGTCCAGTCGGCGGCAGGTTGGTTTCCTGTCTGTCGGATGAGACAGTAAAAACTGTGGTCTCGTGTCACAGTAGGTGTCGGCACGTTAAAGAACCCTCACTGCTCAATGGCCGTAAGTGCTGAGCATAGGCCAAAATTTGAAGCCCTACACTGGCATTTTGTGACGTCTCCATATGAGTGAAATATTCTTGAGTGGCACTTTAAACAACAATAAACAAACAATAAAAACTTAGCGGGATAAACGGATATATCATTGATACTTGCTCAGAGAATTATAGATCATTTACATTCTTTTTCAGTTGAAATTATTGCGAAAAACTGAGAGTCCGGCATAAATATTTTCTATAACCATACTTATAATGCTGTTGGAATTATCTATCAGCCGATCATTAAATACAAATGCCCAAAATTAAACTGGCTAAAAATAACCCTTTATTTTATGACCAAAGTGTCTAAATTTTAGCGACGCCAAAACTTTTTGTAATTTACTGTAATGTTATGTTTTACCTAAAATTTAACCTCATCCTCAAGACTCCACTCCGCCAGGCTATATGGATTTTACTATATCTTTTTTTCTTTTTTTGAATCAGTTAAAAATATATCAATTTATCAAACATTTAACACTCACTTGAACGTGACATATTATATATATATATATATATATATATATATATATATATATATATATATATATATATATATATATTACCACCGAGTATGTATCACTGCCGGTGGACATATTGTCCCCGAGGATATTTGTCACTCGGTACATATGCATTTATCTATGTCCTGGTCATTCTATTGATTTATACTTTGGTATCGGAGGTTTTTATATTTTTACCACCGAGTATGTATCACTGCTGGTGGACATATTGTCCCCGAGGATAGTTGTCACTCGGTACATATGCATTTACCTATGTCCTGGTCATTCTATTGATTTATACTTTGGTATCTGAGGTTTTTATATTTTTACCACCGAGTATGTATCACTGCTGGTGGACATATTGTCCCCGAGGATATTTGTCACTCGGTACATATGCATTTATCTATGTCCTGGTCATTCTATTGATTTATACTTTGGTATCTTAGGTTTTTATATTTTTACCACCGAGTATGTATCACTGCTGGTGGACATATTGTCCCCGAGGATACTTGTCACTCGGTACATATGCATTTATTTATGTCCTGGACATTCTATTGATTTATACTTTGGTATCTGAGGTTTTTATATTTTTACCATCGAGTATGTATCACTGCTGGTGGACATATTGTCCCCGAGGATAGTTGTCACTCGGTACATATGCATTTATCTATGTCCTGGACATTCTATTGATTTATACTTTGGTATCTGAGGTTTTTATATTTTTACCACCGAGTATGTATCACTGCTGGTGGACATAATGTCCCCGAGGATACTTGTCACTCGGTACATAAGCATTTATCTATGTCCTGGGCATTCTATTGATTTATACTTTGGTATCTGAGGTTTTTATATTTTTACCACCGAGTATGTATCACTGCTGGTGGACATATTGTCCCCGAGGATAGTTGTCACTCGGTACATATGCATTTATCTATGTCCTGGACATTCTATTGATTTATACTTTGGTATCTGAGGTTTTTATATTTTTACCACCGAGTATGTATCACTGCTGGTGGACATATTGTCTCCGAGGATACTTGTCACTCGGTACATATGCATTTATCTATGTCCTGGACATTCTATTGATTTATACTTTGGTATCTGAGGTTTATATATATATATATATATATATATATATATATATATATATATATATATATATATATATATATATATATATATTTGAATACAAACTTTGAATACAAACACATGTCATACTCACGATAACAGCATGGAAAATATGACCCAAACTGTAGTTACTACTGGTACAATGTGTAATTTTCTTTGTAAACACCTTATACATCCAACAGATTCAGTATGACTGCTGCTAGCAACATTTGGTTTGGCGCTATTGCTGAAAAATAATTAAACTACAATTGCTTACATTCGAATACAGATACTATAAGTATTATTTCATTGAAAGTTGTTGATACAATTTGGTATAAAAATGGGTAGATAATTTTATTACACTTTTGTCATATAAACGGCTCAACCATTACTTCACGATGTAAATGAGCGAATCTATGTCAGAATGATATTTCTTCTCATTCAATGGATTGAATAAATTATCGAAATCATTGATATTTTCACTAATCATTAATTCACTATAAAATAATACAAAGTAGTAATCATAAGGTTTTTCAGGATAAACTCTACCATTCTGGTGAATACGGACCTCTGGCAATGCAAACGTGGGATAATGTGTCATAGAGAAGTAAGCATCCACTGTTGATAATGTTGAAACCGAGATCATTTTAATGTGAAATTAGGTACAAACTAAACACGAGTGTGGTAGGGGATGCTTACTTCCCAATTTACAATAAATTGTACTGAAGTGGTCCGTGTCACAATGTACACATGGTCCCTCTCTCTCTCTCTCTCTCTCTCTCTCTCTCTCTCTCTCTCTCTCTCTCTCTCTCTCTCTCTCTCTCTCTCTCTCTCTCTCTCTCGGAAACCTGTATATAAGGGCCACCCAAGGGACCAGAAAATATAGACCCTTATGCACAGGTTTAATTTAGTTGAAGGATGTCGTCAAGGGAATGAAAAAACTGGCCTTTATAAACAGGTAATCATTATATAGAGGTGGCTGCTATAGCAGGTTTTACTATATATACTCTTTATACACTCCTTATATATATATATATATATATATATATATATATATATATATATATATATATATATATATATATATATATATATATATATATATATATATATATATAAAGGTACTTAAAGTCGCCGTCATCCTTTACTGGTTCACGATGGAATCCTTTCAGGTAAATAATCTCAGTATAAGTGTTATTTACTAAACATTTGAAGGCACAATATAACCGGTAAAAATGACACTAATTTGGGAAAGTGTCAAGACAGAAACCGTTTATTAATAAGTAATATCTTAACCTACATAGAAAGAAGTTAAAGAAAAAACAATCATACCTATATTCGGAATCAATCCGTCTTTTAAACGTCAACAGAGATGACATTTTGATCCAAATATAATTACTATATAAGTGGGTCCAGCAACAGGAAAACGAATTCTTGCTAACCTACAACATCTTTATATAAATGTTCTTTATCCTGTTCCACGTCAAATTTACCTGATATATGTACCAGGTACACTTTTTAATTGATAGATAGCAGAATACATAATGGAAGTATTTATTTCTATTTTGACTACAAGCCGTATCAAATTCCCCTGTACATACGACAAATTGGGATTTAAATCTTTTGAAACCAAACAAAAATGTATTTTTCACAAGGCCACCACGCTTGAGTGCTTATATTTATTTATATATTGCAAGATATAAGGTAAATAAATCTTAAAAAAGTCAGTGTGATTTGTAGTTTCATAATTATCTTTATTTTGATTTTGTTTTCAGTGATCCTGAAAGTAGTTTTAGAACGAAATTCAATATTTTGATATTTTCACGAAGTCACTTGTTACAGTGAGGAATATGTTTTTATTTTTATTGAAGGTATTGTAAACTCAATAGAAGTTTAACAATGTATCTGAATCTTTTAACACTGCTTGATGTGGTCTGATGTTAAAGAGTGACACTAGGTACCAAGTTCGATTCCCTGCCCTAGTCTAAAATTATTTAACTTGACCCTTGTTAGCCAAGGTTTGAAAAAAAATCTCAATTTTCTCAAGTTTTACTCTCCCTTCGCCAAGTGTTCCGCATAAGAAGTGAAAGCCACTGATTTTTCGGGTGGTACTTAAAATAGTTGTGGCACATAAAGGGAGCCTCGTGATATTGACATCAGTCCAAAGCACAGGTCGAAATTTGTGGAAATTCATCTAAAGCTGATCACATATCCATACAAGTGAAACATTCTCGGTGAAATGAAAAGTAATATTAGAAAAAATATATCTTCTAGCATTCATACAAACAATTATAAAGTGTAACATTTATCGAAACAAGTTTTCCAAATGAATGGGATTTACATTCAATATGTATCTGTATCATTTTCCTGATGATAAATATAGTTTACGTACAAACTGTAGTAATGCGTTTTCAAAATAGTCTTTTCAAGAACATATGCGTACAAAATATTCCTAAAATCCCCTTGAGAATCAACATTAGAAAAATACATATATCTACCCCATGATAATAAATTACAGCTTACCAATCTTTCGAAATTTGAAATATTCGTATTCAAATTTAATGAACATACCTGTAAACGTTTGAATGACATTTTTCGTCGCCGTCCATGATTTTCGCTTCGTGTATGCCTACCCGAGTTTTAACAACTTTAAAGCCGTTGTGTTAATTTACACAGGAACTCCTAAGAAAGGTTATCCAGCAATACAATATTATTCAAAGTTTCCAGACATAAAAGTATTTTATACAAATGTGAGTCATTGGACAAAATATTTGCAGATTTGTTCTTTTATTAAGAACATTGTTTTCAGAACATACCCGTCAATTATTGTTCTCCAACATTTTTATGCGATATTTAAATAGACAACTTAAATAATAAATCAATATTGTTTCTATGTATTGGGAAGATCGATTACTATAGTTAGAAACAAAACAAAACTCTAAATAATTAAAAAATAGGTTAGTTTTAATGTCTGTTCAGATCATATTGTCGTTTAAAACGTATTACAAAAATTGATTATTTGGAAACAATCTGATATATATCTTAATTATTTGAAATAGTCATTTAGCTGCCATGTAACTTAATAAGTAAAACTGAAGACGTATCAATGGATAATCGAAACTCAAAGTCCATTATAATACGACAAATTGAATAAAAAATGGTCTCAACGTGAAGAACAATTGCGAATTCAAAACATGGTGGATCTAGTTATTCTGGAAGGAGTCAGCGTCGCATACCATACCCGTCGTAAATGTTATACAGAAATCTATCAGTAAACATTCAGTAAAAATAACAATACATATAAAACTTTTTCTTTTTTCAAATGTAACATATGGAGAGATTGTGTTTGAATAAAAACCCAGATTTTCCACCGCATTATTCGTTTTTACAGTAATGTTTGGACACCATTTTCGATGTAGATGACAAAAATTATTACCATTTGTTTTCATGACGCTGCAATTTCATTAATAACATTTCGTTCATGGGGAAATTTATAAAGGATCTTCAGTGTAAACTATTCAGAAACCTAAAGGCATGACTGCGCATTTAAATAACAATGACAAAAGCTATATAAAACATTATATTCGATATGTCGGATACGTTTTTGTGACTTATAAATACATCTATTCATTCGCAAATACTTATAAACTGAATTTTAAAAACATAAAATCCCACGGTAAACTTTTGAATGTTGTATGTACAGTATCAAGTGAATTTATAAATGAAGTTATTTAAAATTGCCTTTGTCGTGAATGCGTGACACGGTATTAAAGTTGTAACATGAAAAACTTAAATGCAACAAAGACACAATTATCAAAAAAGGTTTATGTTTCGCTTACAGTAGTACACACAAACACACACACACACACACACAGACACACACACACACACACACACACACACACATATATATATATATATATATATATATATATATATATATATATATATATATACTCAACATGACGAGATTTCATCACAGTTTAACATTGTCATTGTCATCTAAAATTATGTTTATCAGTTATCACCTAATTTTATCGACTGCAAAAATGCTTTCGTTTGCATAATTATGCTAATTTTTAACATGAAATCTCTATTTTATTTGTCAACATGGTTGCAAGAAAGACACAATAACAATTTCACTTATATTTCCATCGTATGAAAATGTCTTGTAACTAAATCTTTCGAAAAGTATGTTGATATTTGTTATACTATCGCTGATATGATTATGATGATAGTCACAGTTTTAAATTGTATTCGGATTTTGGCAATTTTGTGTATCCATGCTCCGACCGTCCCTCAGTCCATCCATCCGTCTGTCCATACATTCATCTATCCATCTTTCTATCTATATCAGATCGACATTACCTACTACTGTACCTATGTATCAGCCTGTTTATTTTTTACGTAAAACGATCTCTCGAAGTTTAAATCAGGTCACGATTTTTCGGTCCGTAAATGAAGTGAAATTAACGCTCGATCATCTTATGAATGTCGTTATCCGGAAGTCCTTGAATTTTAAAAGTCAAATCCAGGTCCCGTCACCTGAAGTCTATTGTATTTTACTCTTGAAATCCAGGTAATGATAAAAACCAAAATCCAAGACCCTGTTGACATACGTATCTCAATTAATCGACTTTACAAACGAACACAACCGTCGACGATGATCACTTCGGAAATCGGAAGGATATTCGATTCGATATTTCAAATGCAACAAAATCCTAAGGTATTATGAAGACTTCAATAGCTGAAATAGGTTGTCTAATTTTAAAATATCTGATCTCTCATTATTATCTGTTCAAATGAATGAGCGAAAATGATTGAAATATTGTAGGTGTGGTCGTTCGCAAAGGCAGTCCCAAGGGCCACTTGAATGAAAACAGTTGAGGACTTGTTTTAAACACGTAGTGTGAGTGATGAAAAAAAAAAACCAAAGAATTGTCATTAACTCCGCTTTTAACTTGTTGAAATGTACTGTTCTATATGGCAGCAACACCTTGATGTTGATTTAGTGTGGAAAACTGCCTACCAAAACTATTCTGGGGATATCGAATGCTTGGTTTTAAAAATCAAGGACTGAGTGCTGTAATTAGATATTAGGCAACCTTCTAATTTGGGAGGGAGTGATACTTCTTAATTCACTCTCAAAATCAGGTAGAATCTCAATCAAAATCAACCTAAATGAGCGGCAGTATGAACATATATAGTAGTGTCAGGTACAAATACGTACTCGCGCAATCTGGACCTGTCAGCAAGTCTGTAAAACACGGTGACAACGGAGAGTATGTACGATACGACGTGTCCAAGAAAATTCATCCATGGGTTCACACTCAAAATTATTATGAATCAGGTAGAACACAAGTCAATACCAAGCAAAATGAACTACAGTTTGTAACAATGTCCAACTAATCAAATACATAAATACGTTCGTGTGTTAACCCTCGTAGCTCATCCGGACCTGTCACCAAGTCCGTAAAACACAGGGACAATAGAGAGCAGGTAAGGTACAATGTATCCAAGAAAATTCATCCATGAGTTCTCTCTCAATTTTTTTTTCTATATTAGGAAGCTGCGGTATGTATAATGACCTAGTAATTGCAGGAGCAAGATCGTACATGCGCTAAACCTCATAGCTCATCTGGACCTCTAAACAAGTCTGTCAAACTCAGGGTTAACGGAGAGTACGAAGGGTACGATATGTCACCCATTGGTTCATTTTCAAAATTATTCTGGATCAGGTAGTTGCAATATGTACAATATTATGTCATAGGTCACATAATAAAAGAATCTTGGACGATTTCCGAAGTGAGCCTGCTTGGACAGTAGACAAAATGTTGTTTGCTGGTTTGGTTTACACGTGAAATGTTGCACGTTGGATATGTACGCTGTTCATCGACTACAATAATTGTTCATTTATTATGATTCGTTCTGCTAAAGTTTAAAATTCTGATAAAAGTACAACTGTAACCTATAAACTAGAACATGTTACTCACTTTTAGTGAATTCAACTAGCATTCAATTTTAGCATCACCATCTTTGGCTTCGATTTGATACTGAAAAGTGTTTTAAGGCACACTCGACAATTAGTTATATGCTCCCGGATAGTTTATCATGGTGGAGAAGACAACCCATCGTCGTAAAACCACGGTCCTGAATCGCTATGCTTTTTCCTACTCGTGGTTTCATGCGACCGAAATTACTCGTGCATATTTTTATTACCCATGAAGCCTCAGTCTTTGCAAGTAAACGGTGCTTGCATTCGTCAGCCAATGGGATCGAGGCTTTCAAACAATTTCAGAATTATATTAGATCAACAGACTATCCGAACCTTCCGTTGCCGATCACAAATACTGTAATTGAATAAATACGACACACGTACTCCTTATAAATATTCATTAGCTACAAGAGAGTTCTGTCGCATGAGACCACGTGTATAAAAGAGCATAGTGATTCCAAACCATGGTTTATCGACGATGGAGAGAATCAGTTAACAAATTATCAAGGAAGATACCACTGGGTTTCCACAAGTAAACTGGTAATCTTTCTCACAAAATGTAGTTTAGGTCCCAGTTGGGCTCCAATCTGCAAAGACAAGAAGTGAGACATCCCATGGTTCAAAGCGCGATGCTCTAGCCACTCGGCCACGGATGTTCCTCCCCCAAAGCATAAATATTAACAGAAAATAATCACATTTTCATATAGGTTAAATTTGTTAAACCATGCAATTTTGAATTAAAGAAGTAAAAATAACTTTTTGCTGTTCATAAAACATGTATCATATATGAAATAACACAAATTACAATAGGATGAAAAATATGTAAAGAAATGGCTTTATTTACAAAAAACAGAATGAGTAAAAGATACAAAATATTTTTTAAAAATGTAAAAAATGTAACTCTCATAGAATGATCAATAATAACACTTGGTGTGGACAATACATGGACCCCTTTCTTCGTATTCTGCTTTTGTAATCCACATTTTACTACAACTTTCCAATGATGCAAGTATAGCGCCACCTATCCACACTGAATAACATCTATCTGACGGACATCTTACTATCATCATCAAGCCATTTGGCACCATTGCAAACATTTCATTGTGCATCCGATTATGAAATCCTGGGAGCATAGTAGTACCTCCAGCAAGTGTAATGTTACAAAATAAATCTCCTCTTACATCAATCGGAGCGTCCATAATCGAATTATATACTAGCTTATGGATACCGTCAGCGTCAAAACCTTAAAGATAATCAGATATATATTCCATTAATGTTATATCTGCATATAATTGTACACTATTTATAAAACTTCATCATAGATAAATATGCACAAAATAAAAAAAATATGAAAATAATTCTGAGAGAGAGAGAAAGAGAAAGAAAGAAAAAATGAGAGATTGTTTCTAATTTCATACAAAATTATCTAATCTCTTATCTATAATATTACCTATCCTTGAGGGCTGGAAAAGAGCCTCCGGACATTGGAACATTTCGTTTCCAATGGTGATAACGTTGCCATCTGGTAGTTCGTAAGATTTTTCGTTATCGGATGATGGACCAGAAACTGTCATTTCTTTTTCGAAGTTTAAGGGCATATAGCATAACTTTTCCTTTATAAATCTGGTTATTTCAAACTCAGCTGTAATAAAAAGGTGTACAGGTCGCTAAAGATGAAGAGTTTATGAGAATTCATTCCCATTACAGTAATTGTGTTTATATTAAAATATATTCTCAATACATCATATATCAAATCAAAACTTTGAAAAAAAGCATTCGATTATCTTGTTAAATATATTAATATAAAAGCACATAGATGATTTATCACAGTGTTACTCGTCATGATGTTCAGGGGACAATATACAAATCTGGTGAACATCTGAAAAAACACGGACTCCTGGAAATCCAGAAGTGGGATCAAGTGTCATGTGGAACTAATATAAGTATACCTTGTTGGGGGTTCACGCAGTCAAATTTAAATCAAAATAAGTAAAAATGAAAACGCACCAATGGATAATTGAGACTCTAAGTCCATTATAATACAAGAAATTAAATATACACATAAATCCTCGTCGTTATTGGTACAGACGCCTTAACAACCGCTTTCCAACAGGTAACACAACAGTGATTTAGTGAAACATAGCAACTTGCAACAAGATCATTATCATTGTTTGTCAGATGTTACTGTGGTGTCGTGAAATTTCAAAATTTTCAGTACCTGAAGTTGAAAAGCAGTATCCTCTATTTTGAAGAAGTCTTCGCAAATACTCAGTCAAGTCTCTCCCTGCTAACTCTATCCTTTTAGTGGCCTCGGGGAAACAATTTCCTAAAATGATGGAATTAAGTATACACATAATACAAAATGTTATCAAAACAGTGTCAAATATTAATTGGTGTCTAGTTCAATTCCGACTTTTTTTTAAATGTTATCCTTATCATTTCTTGCCTAAAGTGATATAAATATTTCCATGCTCAAGTAACCGCTTTACTCATTCTCTACCCATGTAATACACGGACATAAGTACTTTCTGATTCGTAGAGAAGGAATTTAATTTATGATTGAATATGAAATAGAAGTTCTATAACTAGTAAGTTGTTAATATTTTATCTTAGTCTGATGTAAGTTTGAACATGATATTATATTGCCATAAAAGCTTAACATATGATCAAGTATACATGTTATTGGTGAAACTGTATTAATTAAATACAGGCAGTATGTTAATGAACTAGTGTAGCTTTTGATGACAGAAATGTACATATTTGTGGTTTGACAGGTGTGGTGTGTGTAACATGATCTTTTCTGGCATTATTGTACCACTTTCTGTTTAGGAACTCTACATCTATTTTATTGACAAAAAACGATCGCCGTAAGGTAGGTTAAATTTTCAGTGAGAATAAACATAAATTAAAACTCTTAACACAGCAAAATTGTTATTGTAACAATATACATGTGCATACCATCGTAAAACGACATAACTTGTGAAACGCCATCTCCGCAATCAAGCACCACCCCCGTCGTTCGCCCATTAGAATACAGGGAGAGGACAGCTTGCATACTGATATAAAAGCCAGGAACGTTATAGGTTTCAAACATAATCTGTATGAAAAGGGTACAGTATATATAAGTACAATGTAATAATAATATTACCAGTTATGTTTATGTTTTACAAGTACAGACAAATCAGTTTATTATTACGCTATTGATTCATTATTAATATGGAACACACACACACACACACGATGAACTGGGATATGCAGAAAGCTGTGAAATCACCAATTTTTATCAGCGGTCGAATGACGCTTATACACGTAATACAAGAAAAAAATCATATTAAAGAATTGGGAAATCATGTCTTTCATTCATCTCTCTCTCAACAACAAATTGATGCTTAATAAGACACATTATTATGAATGTATAAAATGTATTAACCTGTGTCATTTTCTCTCTATTTCCAATCGGATTTAGTGTGGCTTCAGTTGCTAATAATGGATGAGCATCAGTATGGACCTGCAGTTCATTATGAAATGTATGATCCCAGATCTTCTCCATGTCCTCCCAGTTTTTTATGATCCCGTGTTCTATAGGATAACTCAACGCAAGGATATCACGCTTTTCTTGTGCTTTCTGACCAACATAACAGTCCTTTAGATCTTCCCCTTGTACTATCTGGATTTAAGATGTCTAATTACTTGAAGTATACTCAACCATATACCGTACTGCATATCTAGTATATATCAGAATATGCATGTCGGTACATCTTCAGAGACTGCCTTTCCGGAATAAATTTGGGTTTTGATGCCAATTCCTTTTTGTATGTAAAAATGACAGCTATGTTGGGAATATATATTTTGCTCATTTATCATTTCTTTAACACTATTGAAACTGCATATCTAGGTGGCGTTTCTCTTTTATACTCACATTGCTGTGTGGTCGACCCGTTATAGAACTGAATACAGCTCTGGGTTCCTCGTCATCTGCAAAACCAGCTTTACACAATCCAGACCCATTGTCTAGGACTATAGGGGTCTTTTCTCCTAGCATCGGTATAGAGTGAGAAGACTCGTTTTTAATTAAACTTACTTGGCAATATTTGGATTCTGCAATATACAGAAATAAGAATTATGCATTGATCGATACGTGCTTGCATTATTTCATACTTTGGTAGAATCAAATAAACTACATAAATCCAAACAAATTTTGACATTTGTTTTTATGAAAGAATATATCAATTTACCTACACAAGACGATCGTTTCTGTCAATAGACTTCACCAGGGGGCCGTTATACGAAAGGTTGTAAGTCTTAAATCCTAACTTTTAGTCCTAACTACAGTGGCAACATTTCGCTGATTGGTTCGTTCATTGACAAGTAGGACTAAGACTAAGGATTTAAGAATTACGAACTTTCGTAACCCCCCCCCCCCCCCCCCCCCCCCCCCCCCCCCCCCCCCCCCCCCCCCCCCCCCCCCCCCCCCCCCCCCCCCCCCAGGTGAACTCGAATATAAAATGGATGTAGAGTTTCGAAGCAAAATGTTATATCATACAAGGCCGGGAAATAGCCTAGTAAATGTATGCCAAAATCTGCCTAAGAGTAACCATTAGATGGGTATCGTGTCATTTGAGGAGTTTAGAACTTAAACGGTGTTTTGCATTCGAAATTTTACTTTACAAATAGGAGCCGGTCTGGTTCAGTCGGTAGCGCGCTCGACTCTTGATCCTGAGGTCGTGAGTTCGAGTCCAGCCGGCGACAAGTTGGTTTCCTGTCCTGCGGATGAGACAGTAAAAAACGAGGTCTTGTGTCACAGTAAGTGTCGGCACGTTAAAGAACCCGCACTGCTCAATGGCCGTCAGTGCCGAGCATAAGCCAAAATTTGAAGCTCTTCACCGATATTTGGTGACGTCTCCATATGACTGAAAGATTCTTGAGAAGGACTCTTTGTCAACAAAAGGTCAGTCAATTTGGGGATAATAAGCCATTTGTATAAAACCATACCATGGGTCATTTGAAGTGCTTGGCATACGATCGTTTATGATCAGATTTCAATTTAGGATTATCATAGTTTGACAAACTGTCAATATCATAAGGTAGAAGTTTAAAGACACAGGCACAAAATTAATAGAAAATATCAGTTTTAATAAAATTTTAGACATTTACAAAGTGAAAAGAATTATAGTTGAACAAAATTTGGCAGGAACTATCCCCATATTAAGTCGCATATTTGCAAAGGGGCTAGTACACACAAGGGCATCAAAAGGAGTCACAACTGGAAGCATTTTTCAAAATCAACAAATTAAACAGAAAATATCATTTTCAGACATATTTACTTCTTATGCAATGTTGTACAAATTTGCCAGGTGGGCGATATCAGGCCTCTCTTCTTATATAGTCAGATCAAATTAAAACTGCGCACAACATATTTAAACTGTGTGTACAATATAATTAAACTTTGCGCACAATAAAGCTAAACTGTGTGCACAATATACTTAAACTGTGTGCACAGTATAGCTAAACTGTGCGCACAGTATAGCTAAACTGCGTACAATATAACTAAACTGTGCGCACAATATAGTTAAAATGTGCGCACAATATAACTAAACTGTGCGCATTATACAGTATTTGTTAAACTGTGCGCACAATATAACTAAACTGCTCGCAAAAAATAATAAAAATATACTGTTTTCTATGTCACTTAAGCGGCACCGTAGATACCCATACATTTGCATACACATAAATACTAAAGATACGTACATACACACATTTAGACTTGTATGCAATATGGTTCAGATTCTGGGTGTATTTTTGGAAAAAAAAGAAAGAAAGAATAATAGTGATGCTGATGATAAGTACAGTCGGTGTGAAGAAAATATGAGAGAGAGAGAGAGAGAGAGAGAGAGAGAGAGAGAGAGAGAGAGAGTTGAGATTTTGAAATGGGATTTTATGCAGAGAAATTTATTTAGAATCCTTTGATAAATGTGTGTACTGTCAAGAAGATCTGTTTGTTGACACCATCACTATAGAGGGGGCAGCCTTTCAGAAGAATATCTAAGTTGAAGTTAATTGTCAGGGTGTTTATAGTGGTTGATCGTATGTCATAAAAGCGAGGAAAAAATGTTCAGTAGTTTCGGTTTGTTCATATGTTCAACCAGCTTAACAGACATGGGAGCATTTCATACTTAAATAAACTATACAAAACAAACGTCCATAATACAATTTTTTTCTGAATCTTCTATTGCACCAGTTATTCGATTGATTTTAAGGAATTACAATGTAGTCATTTACAACTCGTTCACCCCTTACCTAGTCACCAGGTCAAGCGTATCATCTTGTGTTTACCTACCAATTGTACACACTAATGCGTTGTAACAGAGGCATCGTGCTATTTATAGAAATGACACCATCCATAAACAACGGCCAACTCTTACACACGTTAATCCACATAGCAGAAAGTAATCGATTGTACAAGGTACACCAGCGTGAAACGTTTATTCTCTAAATGGTGACCGTGTTATAAGCCACAGTCAGAATTTGCCCACCATATGGTGGCAACTAGCTTTTAATGGTGGAGGATTGATCCCGGGTATTTCAATCTATATGATATTTGACAATTATTGGGGAAGGCGTAAACAGGGTACGCCGAGCCGAACCGAATCAAAAAAATAAAACGAGCTCAAATCTCTGTCGCTTTATTACAGTTTCGCTAAAACTTTCAACATAAACGAAGATAATTAGTTGCTATATTCTCGCCATATATTGTTGACATATTTTAAGTATTACAATAAATATAACGATTTTCTCGTTTCAGATGATGTAAAAAGGGTACGCCGATAGCGTTGGTTGGTTCAACCAGCAAAGAACATTGAATAGTTTACAATTAATTATAAGTTAAGACTTATGTATTTGTTTGACCCACGTGGGATAAGACAGCATTTAGTTAACTGCCTAGAAACCGAATTCCAAGTCTCCCAAGCGACTCAGTCTCATAAAATCTGATGTTCACTTTTCCATAGATATTTCTTTCTTCAGCTTTTTCAACGCACTGTAAAAAAGATCTACTGTTTAAAAAAGAAAGAAGTGAAAAAAGAATAATAGGAATATGCATGTTTATTTAAAAACGAAAAAAGCGTCAAACGGCAGGAAATTTACATCTTATGACTACATTTTAGTATGCCTATGCTCTCACTGACTGAAGAGATACATGGAGTGATCGAAATAGTTTTTAAAAGTTGATAAGTGTGTTTATAGTTTTGCTTTATCTAATATTTATAATCTTTAAGATACACTAAGTATAAAATGATGTATAATTTAAACTATACAAACAGGTTATTATATGACTTCTGTCGGTTCAGTTCGGTGATTGGCGTACCCTTTTTACACCACTTGCAAGGAGAAATGTATCATATTTATTTTAGTAGTTGAGAAATGTTAACCATTTCTGGTGACAATACAAAATATACTGACCTATGTTTGTGTTAATAGTTTCAACACAAACTGCAGTAAAGTAGCACAGATATAAGCTCGAATAATTTTTCGGTTCGGTTTGTTCGGGGATCGGAGTACTTTTTTACACCAACACAATTATTGTACATATATATATATATATATGGATGTTCAAACATTCATTAGTAACACATTTTGTGAATTATGCCCGGGCCATGTTCTTCGTAGTTCTCTTTTGAAATACACTGATCACGAAATATAGATAATGATGCTAAACAAGAAGCCCCCAACCAGGCCGAATATTTTCTGTCGGGCTCAGCTATTACTTTCACATTCTTTGCACTGGATTGCAAGGCTTCTATTTCTTTAGACAGTCTATCATCTATGTTTTGAAATAATGTAGAGCCACCCACGAGAACAATGTCTGTATATAAGTTTCGTTTAATATCCACATCACAATCCATGATTGACCGGTTAACTAGTTCATGTATACCAGCTGACTCCAGACCTGTAAATAAAATGCATTAATCGTAAACAAAAACTCTAAAGCAAATAAACAATAACAACATATATATATATATATATATATATATATATATATATATATATATATATATATATATATATATATATATATATATCGCGCACGAATCTGGATCGTGAGGTCGTGAGTGAGTTCAGAGGGCGGCAGGTTGGTTTCCTGGTTTTCGGATGAGACAGTAAAAACTGGAGGTCCCGTGTCACAGTAGGTGTCGGCACGTTAAAGAACCCTCAATGCTCAATGGCCGTAAGTGCCGAACATAGGCTAAAATTTGAAGCCCTTCACCGGCATTTGGTGACGTCTCCATATGAGTGTAATATTCTTGAATGGGACGTTAAACAACAATAAACAAACAAAACATATATATATATATATATTACGATCAATAATACGTGTTTATTTAAAAAGATAAAAATTATTGCAGTGAACAGCAGAAATCCAGTTCTAGATTAACAGGGATTTTCCTAGGCCTATTTTGGGTCCTATTTTGGGACCCTTCTCAAGGCAAAAATGGCTTGTATTTTCCCAAAAATATGATTAAATTTAAAATTTCAAAATGAAAAATAAAGTATAATTTAAGCAAATGCCTTAAATTAATCTTTTCTTTTCTAGTAAAAATGTATATTTTCACAGTTATCCCGACGCTAGACCCAGAATTTTGGAGGTAGGAAAATTCTCGGGATAGTTATGAAGTACCAGAATTGTGAATTTAGTCAATTGATTCACATAGTGATACAAAAACTTCATATGTCTTGTTCTTACAGATATGTACGGAAATACAAAAATCTCAGATACCAAAGTACTAATCTTCTGCATGTTTAGGAGTCATATATAAACCTAGTAAAAACTGGGTAAACACGAACCTCTGGTAACCCAGAGGTGTGATCAGATGCCATGGAAGAGTAAGCATCCCCTGTTGACCGGTCACGTCTGCATTGACTCCACTGTCAAATTCAAATGAAATAAATGAGGAAAAAGTCCTCTTCAAAATTGGTACTGACGACTCAATAACATTCCATATGCGATTTTCGATATCCCAATATGCCTGTGTCAATAACTTGTCAGTAAGTAGTTCATCTTTGTATATGAAATGTTCATATGCTGATAAGTCCTGGCATATGGGATCACTGGCATATGAGATATAAACACAATATACAGGTGAGTGTGGGATAATACTACTTAAATGAAGAAAAATTTCAACGGAAAGCCGAAGTGGTCGCTTTGGTCGTATAGCTTGGTTGTTAAATTCCTGTCTGTGTCTATAGTATAGGAAGCTTGTGTGCTTGATTCTGGTGTGTTTTCGTTTTCTAGTTCTTATGGATATATCGCATTAGCATATGTATGAAAATTGCTATTATTAATTGACAAAACGTCGTCGATATATCTAAATGTCAAATTAAAGGCCACTGCTAGCTTATTTTTTATTTTATTTTATTTGTCATTTTTTTTTATTCAGGGGCTTCTGATTGAAGTGTATTCATGTGTAGAATTAGAGTGGTGTTGGACGAAATAAGTATCATTGTAACCAATGACTATAAATTTAAACTTTTCGGTTACCTTTTGTATTGAAAAAAAGGTTGTTGCTGATGCCAACAATTTTTTCTTTTATTTTTTCATTGTAGAATATATACAATATGGTAAAACCAACAATAAGGTTTATTTGGTTACAACGTAATGAATATATTTATATATCATGAGACACTAACCTGTAAGAGATGGCTGAAACAGGGATTCCGGACATCGAAACAGTTCGTTTCCGACAGAAATAATTTTGCCATCCGGTAGTTTGTATTCCTTTGTTACAGATGCTGATGCGGTGGACTTTTCATCTTTAAAGTTCATAGAAACATAACACATTTTCTCCTTAATGTCTTTCACAAAATCTTTCATGGCTGTAATTACATATAATACCAGCAGGTAAAATTATGTTGTCACGTTTTGAAAAAAAAAATAGAAATTTGTAATCGCATGTTAGCTTTGTCATTGCTTTACTCCACGCTACAGTAAAATCCATATAACATGGCGGGTCGGTGATCTTGTGAAACCTTTTTTGACACTGGCAAGAGTAATCGTTCCTTGTATGATACCAATTTCTCTTTAGAAAATACATATACTTTTCAAATTCGAGCTCAACTGATGAAGTCTAATTGACAGAAACGATATCGTCTTGAGCATTACAACTTTGGTATTATGTTTATAATATTTATTCCTACTTGTTACAAAATATAAGAGTATCCAATGAGGTATATAAAACGTTTTCCCCATGCAGCTTGTCATAACCGAAGAGTGGGTAGAAACACCCGTGTGATAATCATATGGTTTCTCCGCCTTGCCATTTGATGTGATTCGGACAATAACAATGTTCCACTTATTATAATAGCAAGATGTTATCAGCATTAGTTGATGACCCCCATTTAGACCTCATTTATGGACTGCAAATGCAATTAGCGTTATTGTACGCATCACGCTTGTGGCGACACGGGATCCAAGTTTTAAGTGCGAAATTTCTATATAGAAAATACACCACAATTCTGGAACAAAAATGGTTAAATTGAATATTTCTTCATCAACATAAATACATGTATATGACTTTACCTGAATGAGGAAATACGTAGCCACGTTCAAGAAGAAGTTTCCCTAGGTATAAAGAAAGTCGTTTTCCAGCTATGTCCAACTTGTTAATGGCATGAGGAAGAACGTAACCTTTAGAAATAAAAATAAAAGTATTTTGATAATACCTGAAACAATTTAGTAAGCACAAATCAAAAAGTACATAAAGTTATCTATACATGCCACCAAAACACACACACACACACACACACACACACACACACACACACACACACACACAGATATATATATATATATAGGGGGATTATCCGCAAGTCTAATCAAAGCAGAACTGTAAATATACACAAATACATTTCCCTCATTACCTTATTTCTAGGACTATCTTAAATCATACACAACAACAATTCCATCAAAATTTAGAATAAACCGTGAACCGCAGATCAGGACATTAATTTCTTACATCACCTGCTGATTATAGTGCCAGTAATTATGTGGAACATTCCAACCACCGCCACCTCAATATTTGTGGTGGAAATTATTCCTTCAACCTGAAACATATTATGTGTATTCATGGATAAATAGATCACCTTCATATATAGGTACGATATGGGAAACGGACTCTCCAGAATCGAGTACAACTCCTGTCGTCCTTGCGGATGCATATAAAGCAAATACGGGTGACATTGCCGCATAGAAGCTAGGTATATCAAACTTCTCAAACATGACCTGTAAAATATTGTCAAATACAAGTTGTGTATGTTGTAAATTCA
Source organism: Atrina japonica (assembly GCA_030159075.1). NCBI lineage: Eukaryota > Metazoa > Mollusca > Bivalvia > Pterioida > Pinnidae > Atrina > Atrina japonica. Next base: position 4,067,196 of record BROG01000002.1, read on the forward strand.
AATTTCTTATATGTATAAGTACTTCAATAAAGTGACAATCGTTATTCAGTCTGTATGACTGTATTTACAAACGTGGTGAATATTGGACAGACATAGTACCTCTGAAAAATACCTGGAGGACTATTATTCATTACAAAAGTCTTATGGGCCACAGCGCCCACCTAAACTGTTTTGGTATCTGCGGAACATGTCCTAAAGACTACTTCGCCCAGGGGACCACCTCACGTAATATTATTAACAATACTTATTCAAGGTGATACAAATTCATCCATAAAATTGAGGGATGTGAAATTAGCAGTCATTCAACAGTGTACAGGTGTCATTTGGAAGTAAGCATCCGCTTATAACCAGTCACATCCGCAGTGAGTCAAAAGTCGAATCCTTATGATTTAGGAATCATCACGAGCTAATTCATCGTCCTCATTAGAATAAATGATTACCCTAACAAAATGATACTGTAGGAAGACTAAGGTAATAAAAATTGTCTAAAGAATAGTAAACTACAGTAATCAATTGTACCATAATAAAATGGTTCATTCACTATAGCATAAGCTTGTTTATCACTGGAGCAATTCACATCTACTACATTAAAACTTTTATTGAACTCAATACAAACGTTAATGCAGTGATCGTAGTGAACGGAATATATCGACTGAATGAATGGGGTTAGGTATACAGTAGTAAAATGTATTTAATATTGTTAAATTTCAAGTGAGAAACAAATAACGCACTCCATAGGTTAAGATAAATATATGCATATCAAATAGGTACTAAAATATACATAGAATTTAAAGACAACCAGACCATTTAAATATATATGAAGGAACTGAACAAAAATGTAATACAAACCTGAATCATTCTTTCCCTATTCGGTTTAGGGTTTAGAGGTGCCTCTGTCAAAACAATTGGGTGTTCAGTTGGATCCACTCGGAGTTCATTGTAAAACAGGTGGTGCCAAATCTTCTCCATATCATCCCAATTTGTGACGATACCGGGTTCCATAGGAGCTTTCAAAGTCAGGATATCAGGTTTCCTCCGTGCTTCGTCCCCAACATAACAATCTTTTTTATCCGACCCAACGATAGCAGGCTGAAGTGTCAAACGTAACATCTCTCTATGTTATCATTCATGTACGTATATACGTATGCACATACATACAAACATATGTGTATGTATGTATGTATGTATGTATGTATGTATGTATGTATGTATGTATGTATGTATTAATGTATGTAATGTATGTATGTATGTATGTATGTATGTATGTATGTATGTATATATGTATGTATGTATATATGTATGTATGTATGTATGTATGTATGCACATGTACTGTACAGTGTATATGTATAATTATGCTTATTTTACTGTATGTCAATTATTTTATATGAACTTTAGATACTTACATTACAGGGTGGTTGTCCTACTATCGGAGGGAAAACGGCGCGTGGATTGTTGTCTTGTGCAAACCCGCCTTTACACATGCCAGATCCGTTGTCAATAATAATTGCAGAAACATCATCTGATTTTAGCATCTCGAAATTTGCTCTTTGAATCATGTAAAATAAGACATGAATTCATTATGCCATAGTACATTGATCGCTCTGTGTGTGTGTGTATGTGTGTGCATGTGTGTGTGTGTGTGTGTGTGTGTGTGTGTGTGTGTGTGTGTGTGTGTGTGTGTGTGTGCAGATAGATATTATTATACGTATGTAATCAGTCTAGATATAGTATGCAAAGGGAAATTTTCGAGACATCTACATAACGGCAGAATTATAAGTCTGCCGTGGTATATTTGCATATGTTTGGAAACACAAAGAGTCTAGATTAAATCATATTATGGGTGACTGGTTCATTTGTCGACATAAAAATATTTGATCTTCAGTAATACATGGGATCCGTGCAAACGGAAATAACCTATTTTTGGAAAATATACCGTATTACTTTACCGCGGGAGACCTACACATATCTTTATGTAATTGTCAACAATACCATTTATTTCCTAAACAAATAATGACTTACGTTAAGTTCCAGAGTTATCCTAAATTTCATTTGATTATCCCATTATTCTCTTCCTTGACTCATGAAAAATGTTGAGTACTGTAGACTTGTAGAACAGAATTAAAAACCGCTTTGTAGGTCTATTTATTAAATATACATGGTGACGGATAGTTTATTTGTAGTGTGTATATGCTAAATTTAGAATAAAGGTAGATAACTGTTTCATCGCATCAGTGAGTTAATACTATTGAATTGAAGAATATCAGATATTTTTGAAATGTTTTTAGGAGATATGTTCACATGGTTGGTAAATTTTAACACCAATGAAAACGTTACTGTGCCGATTAATGTAAATTTTCAGTTTTTTATATAATTATTTGAGTAAACTGCGAAGAGTTGATTTAATTTTTAAAAGTATTTGTCATGACATTTTATTTATGTAGAAATGATCATTAATTTTGGTATTTGTAGCATTCAGACACTTCGATTTTGAAAACTTAAGAAATAAAAAGAAAAATATGAGTCGAAATTGAAATATTGCTTAGACTAGTAGGAACGAAGAAGTGGGTCGATCCAACCTAGTATTTTTACAAATATTAATTGTAATATTGAATTAATTTTTGAGTTTTGCTGGATACAGAATTGAATTACTTTTTTAATATATATTATATATATATATATTCTTTATAAGTTATTGTAACATAAACAGTTTAATTTTGTGCTAAAATTGCGGAATCTCGAATACAGAAAAAAAATTGAACGTTCTGATCAAATACAGAATGAAACGGTTAATAATATATAATTTTAAGTTTTACAGTTTAAATCTGATCAAGATTGATTGAGAAACGAATCAATGAATGCCTTGAAAAATTATGAATTTATTTGAAGTATATTGGTGAAGCATAAAATTTCACTCGCTTTGTCACGAAACTGTACTTAACATGAAATATACTATATTACAAAACATATTTCCTTGTTTCCTTGCAAATTAACAAGAGAAAATGTATTTTATGTGTAGCAATTTATTATACTTTATTATAAATAATAACAATGGTTCTTATATACAAATTTAAAAGCAATATTCATAATATATAATAAACTATGTACATATGATATATAAAATAATAAAAAAAGATATTATAATACAGTTTGATTAAATAGCTTCTTTCATATCTTCGTGTCACATTCAATTCACGTTTATTTGTTGGGTTTTTTTCTTACGCCACACTCAACAGTATTTCAGTTATTATGGAGTCAGCCAGTTTTAATGACGGAAGATTGAACCTGGGAAGAGACGATCGGCATTCCACAGTTATACAGTGTTAGTGTCAAATCCTTCACATACTATAAAGCTAATAACTATTACTTAAAAACACTTTCTGTGAACAATTCCAGGGCCACATTCATCATATTCTTCCTTGGATATCCACATCTGCTGAAATGTGGATAAGGATGCCAGAATTGAGCCACCTATCCACACTAAATATTTTCGTTCTGGTGGAGCTATTACTTTAACTTTCATCGAACTTGGTGACAATGCCTCGATTTCCTTTTGCATTCTATCAGATAAACCTGGATACATTGTTGAACCGCCCGAGAGAACTATGTTATTATACAAGTCTCGTCTGATATCAATATCGCATCCCATTATTGACTGATGAACTAATTCGTGTATGCCAACTGACTCCATACCTGAAATAGAAAAAAACGATATATTTAGGGAAATAGCAAAACAGTCATGCCCACTGCATCATAAAACGCTGACAAATCATTTTCATCTTCAACAGCAGCGACAGCAAAAGTAGCAACAACAACAGCAACAACAACAACAACAACAATCATCATCATCATCATCATCATCACCATCATCATTATTATTATTATTATTCCGAATAACAATAATGATCAAGTTTATGTGTACATAATTGTGAAATGAAGAAAGTAATTAACTTGTAAGAATTGTAGATATACAAAGTTATTACTTCAAACTACGAACTTCATCTTCAATAAACAGAGGAACATCATTCCCTTTCTATTACACTTATTAATATTCTTTATTTTTGTCTACATTGATTGAAAATATTAACTTTAGACAAACCTGTAAAAGATGGCTGGAATAGAACTTCCGGACATCGAAACCTTTCGTTTCCTATCGTGACTATATTGCCGTCTGGCAGTTCGTATTGTTTCTCAACAATAGATGACGTGGCGGACACTGACATTTCATCTTCAAAGATCATGGCGACGTAAGACAATTTCTCCTTCAGGTCTCTCACTATTTCTTTATCAGCTATAATAGAAAATTGTAAAACTTGTATTTGGTGTAAAAATTGCTTGCTCGAACTTATAGTAGCAATATAGTTGTGTAGAATGAAATAAAATACCATGATGTACAGGGGAAGCTTACAGGTAACTTGATCCCACCTCTGGATGTCCAGAGGCCCGTGTTTGTCCAATATTCACCAGATCTGTCATATTAGAATACTTAGTATAGGTTGTTATCTTTATCACTCATTTTATATCTGATACATTTCAAGTATTCCTTTGTAACGATTTTTTTCATAATAACTTTGAGTTCTAAAGTTGACCTTACCTGATGTAGTAAAATTGTATCCGCGTTCGTGAAGAATTCTTTGTAGATATGCAGTAATATCTCTTCCAGCGAGATCCAGCCTTTTAATTGCATGTGGAAGAGCATATCCTGAAATACAATGAAATAGATGAACATGTATGTTGTAAAGGTATGGAAACACCAAAAGTTGATACTAATAATGATATATGTTTTGAAATAAAGAAAATACGAAACCAAGGGAATATACACGGAAAAAATTTCCTTTATATTAATTCAAGTGTAAATTAGCCAAATCAAAGTCTTGATTTCCTTGCAGTTTCAAATATAATTTAGAAATATTATAAACATAATACCAAAGTTATAATGCTCAAGACGATCGTTTCCGTCAATTAAACTTCATCAGTTAAGCTCCAATTTTAAATATATATGTATTTTCTAAAGAGAAAGTGGTGTCATAAAAGGTCAAATAATAAATTCAAAAGTATAGCCGAAATCCGTCTAAGAGTAACCACTGTAAAAAGATGACTATCTTAGCTTTAGAAAACGTTGGAATTTAAATGGTGTTACCAGTGCCAAATATTACTTTAGTATAAGATTATCAGCAGGTACCGAAATACCAGGTTTAAGTTTATGTATATACTCGGGGACTCAAACTGTCCACCAGCAGTGGCAACGACCTAGTGGTTATAAATATTATAAACATAATACACAAGAAATCAACAACAACATCAAACATACTATAGAATAAAATAACAGTTAACCACCAGATACAGTCGAACCCACTTAAATTATGTTGAACTCTGTGCACAATGATATCCAGCGTTATTTGTAATATCATAATCACCGTTATAACACGCAGGCTTTTTCGAAAACCCTGTTTATTGAAAGAAAAATTAATACCCCTTCTATTTTAATATATCCGGGTTCCACTATATACACGTATTACAACATGATGTCAAATATTATACATTCTAAGTACACAGAAATATTATAATATGATGTCCATGGCCTACTGAGAATACAGACTAATCTCGGGTATAACAACTTACCTTCATATATAGGGACGACATGTGATACACCATCTCCAGCATCAAATACAATGCCCGTCGTTCTGCCAGAGGCATACAGAGAAAGAACGGCCTGTATACCAACATAGAAACTAGGTGTGTTAAACGTCTCAAACATTATCTGCAAAATTAGAGCAAAAGCACGTCGTTTATAAATGATGATACTTGTTTCTGGAACATCATGTGTCTGCTTGTTGAAAGTATGACAAATATCACTTGATATAATATAGAAAGCAATTAAGATTATTTTGCCTAAAATACAATCACATACGGTTATGCACAGCATTGGTATATAATTTTTACATTTTATATGTGTTTCGGGAGAATTGTTATATAACATCTATTTTCATGTAATTGTAATGATAATACCTTAGACTGTCATATTTAACGTGCTGTATAAGCATGTATTTTAACATTTTTAACTATCTTGTTCCTTTTCCAGAATCTATTCGAAAATTTCAACTGGAAATACACTACTGAATACCTCCAAAAGTTTAATGCATTTTGTAATTCCACGTTAATCAAAACTAACCACTGTATTTAACGAAATAGTGTGCTATGTATATAATTCAAATTACATTCATATAACTTATAAAAGAACAGTTAATTGAAATGATATTAAGCCTACCTGTATCATTTTCTCTCGGTTAGCTTTTGGATTGAGTGGCGCTTCAGTTGCAAGAACTGGGTGTTCCTCCGGGGCAACTCGAAGTTCATTGTAAAATGTATGGTGCCATATTTTCTCCATATCATCCCAATTTGTTACAATACCATGTTCAATGGGGTACCTCAGTGTAAGTATTCCACGTTTGTTCTGTGCCTCATCCCCAACATAGCAATCTTTTTGTCCCATACCAACCATAACAGACTGCAAGTATACAAAAGACACTTACATGCATGTACAGTACAATTAATATCTCTTTCTCTCTCTCTCTCTCTCTATCTTTCTCTCTCCCTCTCTCTGTCTCTCTCTCCAATAATTTTTATTTTTGGTAATGCAATATAATTTCATTTAATAGTCTGTTCCGTCTCTATGTCTGTCTGTCTGTCTCCTGTCTATCTATTTATTTATCTATCTATCTGTCTGTTTGTCTGTCTGTCTGCCTCTGTATCTATTTTTTTACTCTATTTTCCGGTTGCAATGTTTTATTGGACATTTTACTAAATACCACTATATATTTATGCATGATTAAATAAATAAATAAAATCGCCGACGCTCCATGTTTGTACTAAATGGGACTTTCATTAGAGAATTGACGATTTAAATATTTTACTTTGCATACTTACATCGTAACGTGGTCGTCCAGTTAAAGCGGGGAATACAGCACGCGGTGCATCATCTCCTGCAAACCCAGCTTTACACATTCCTGATCCGTTGTCAATGACAAGAGCAGCAACGTCATCCTCCAACATTGGCATTTTGTATTTCTTCTATTCGTTTTGTTTTATACTGCAAATAATGATTTTAAGTAATTCTATATTTAAACCGAATAATAATAATAATAATAATAATAATAATAATTATTATTATTATTATTATTATTATTATTGTTGTTGTTGTTGTTGTTTTTGTTGTCGTTATTATTATTATTATTATTATTATTATTATTATTATTATTATAAAGCTGTATTTTTTTTAGAAATGCGGATACAATTTTATGATCATTAAAAAAATTCAAAATTCATGTAGTAGATATACAAACAAGAAACATATCAGTGCTGTTCTGCATAAAGAATTAAAATAAATGACTTTGTACAGATAGACTATCAAATAATTTTATTATAATTACAACAACAACAACAATTTTTTCTAATAAAATGCGATCTTGTTTTCATTTGTTTAACACTATTAGAATACATGTATCTAAATTATCAAGCAACATTCTTACCTTTGAGTACCTTTCGCTCTTCGTCGTTTCTTGTGTCAGTTCTACATGCTTCGCCTCCCTATATATAATACCATATTTGCAGTTCTTCCAAGAAAAACTTGAGTAATTCACAAATAAAAGTCATAATTCCAAATTTGGAAAAAATTGTCATACTGAAAGCCATATAGGGTTATATATATAAATAGAAGTAGATCTCTTTAAATGTTATTTATTTACATATTACTAATCTGAATATATCACATAGCTATAAATAGAAATGATGGGTATATTATATTATGGCGTAAAAGTAAGTCAAGTTCTGCCGTTTTGTAATGTCAGAATAAAGATAACCTTGTGTGATGCACTGAATGGAAATCAGCAGACGCTGATGGTATATTGATTTAGACTATAATCAATGTTTGTTTTAAATATGTACATATACATGTATAGATTTTGCAGGTGTGCACATACAAAGTAATATACACATATATATATATATATATATATATATATATATATATATATATATATATATATATATATATATATATGTGTGTGTGTGTGTGTGTGTGTGTGTGTGTATGTGTGTGTGTGTGTGAATATAGTTAGCATATAATGATTACATGCAAACATTTATCTTTACCTCTCTAAAGATCAGATAGGAGTAAATTTCTTCATTTTTCTTTTTCTTATTTTCCCTTCAATGTGACTGTTTATCACTATCCCATTGTACCTGTCCTCTTTCTATTGCCCAGAAAAGATATCTGTATTTAATATACATATTTTATAAAATATGTATATTTCATTTCTATATTTAAAAAAATGAAACACAAAACGTGACTTCGAAAATGCATTCCGAACGTTTTATAGTATGACTGACACGATCGACGATGTATTCATTATCTGCCCATGCATGTATTCTACCTGTAACCAAAATATCTAACTTGTGAATGGATTAATGTACTCGTCATGTGTAAAAAAAATGAGCAAAACTTGACAATGTCAAACACAGATATACACATGCGAGTAATGGCATACGATTATATATGATATTCCTATTTTAAAGTACTGTATTTGTTTTAAACTACTAAACGATATCACTAACTAATTCATTTCAAAAATCCAACTGTATGTTTTTCTCAGTTTTAGGAAAAATATTCATTTACATTAATTTCTTCTAGAGTGATTATTTTTTGTGAAATTACTGTATTTCCGAGCTGCAGTATATACATTTACGACCCTGTTTTACAGTATTTCCGAGCTGCAGTATATAAATTTACAACCCTGTTTTACTGTATTTCCGAGCTGCAGTATATACATTTACATCCCTGTTTTACTGTATTTCCGAGCTGCAGTATATACATTTACGACCCTGTTTTACTGTATTTCCTAGCTGCAGTATATACATTTACAGCCCTGTTTTACTGTATTTCCGAGCTGCAGTATATGCATGTACAGCCCTCTTTTATTGTATTTCTGAGCTGAAGTATATACATTTACAGCCCTCTTTTACTGCATATCCGAGCTGCAGTATATACATTTACATTCTTATTTTACTGTATTTGCCAGCTGCATTATATGCATTTACAGCCCTGTTATACTGTATTTCCGATCTGCAGTTTATGCATTTACAGCCCTGTTTTACTGTATTTCCAAGCTGCAGTTTATGCATTTACAGCCCTGTTTTACTGTATTTCCGAGTTGCAGTATATGTATTTACAGCCCTGTTTTACTGTATTTCCGAGTTGCAGTATATGCATTTACAGCCATCTTTAACTGTATTTGGCAGCTGCAGTATATACATTTATGTATGTATTTATGTAGACACCCTTTCTTATTTGTCTTTCAACGTGCATTATATACATTTACATACGTCTTTCGCAATATTTCCAAAGTGCAGTATATGTGTACATTGATAGACCTCTGTCACAATTTGTTTTGAAGGTGTAGCATGTACATTTACAAATCTATTTTACCATACTTTCAAAATGCAGAAATACATTTACAGACCTCTTTTACTATTTGTTTGCAACGTGCAGTATATACATGTACTCATATTTTTAACTATACTTTCAAGGTGCAGTATATACGTGTAGTCACCTTTTTAACTATACTTTCAAGCTGAAGTATATACATGTACTCATATTTTTAACTATACTTTCAAGCTGCAGTATATACATGTACTCAACTTCTTAACTATACTTTAAAGGTACAGTATATACATGTACTCACCTTTTTAACTATACTTTCAAGGTGCAGTGTATACATGTACTCAACTTTTTAACTATACTTTCAAGGTGCAGTGTATGCATGTACTCACCTTTTTAACTATACTTTCAAGCTGCAGTATATACATGTACTCAACTTTTTAACTATACTTTCAAGGTGCAGTATATACATGTACTCACCTTTTTAACTATACTTTCAAGATGCAGTATATACATGTACTCACCTTTTTAACTATACTTTCAAGGTGCAGTATATACATGTACTCACCTTTTTAACTATACTTTCAAGATGCAGTGTATACATATACTCACATTTTAACTATACTTTCAAGATGCAATATAAGTTTATACAGACCTCTTTTACTATTTGTTTTCTAGGTGCAGTATGTACATTTACTCACCTCTTTTACTTTAATTTTCGAGGTCCAGGCAAGTATATAAATTTGACTAAGATATAGTGTACTATACCTTTATCACATACTATTTGGTTTTTATTTATTTATTTATTTATCTATTTATTTATTGACAGCAATTTGATTGATTATTATTCAATATTTCCTTTACTGAAGAGTTCCTGCTACCCGAACAGTCAATCAATGTAATTATGTCTATGGTGATATTCACCGCATCGCTTTGGCACTTGGAAACATACATTTGGTCCATGGTTCAATTTCAAAATTTCAAACTTGAAATACAAACAGGAAGTAAATTGTAACGACAGCCGCTGCAGTTAGGAATCCAAGAAAATATGACGCTAGAATGTGCTGAATCAAAACGTGGTATGCATGAAAGGCAATTACGTCATCTTCTAACTTCAATGCACGAAATACCTAAAAATATAACAGGAGCAAGAAACTAGTTCCGGTAAATCTTAAAAACAAATAGTTATATATCAAAACAAAGAAAATACTAACAAAGTTAAGAAACGTTTTTCATATGCATTTTGTATACTAGTACATTTATATATCCACTGGCTGTTATATTTGTATGCTAACAGGATCCTGATAAGATTTTGTTTGAAAATTTCAATTAAAATTTTAAATTTTCAATGAGTAACTTGTTTGAAAGCAGTTTTATAGACGTCAATACAGATTGTTTCATAAATTTATTCCCATATACATTTACTAAGTTTGCACATGGACTACCTACAGGTGTGACCGGATGTAAGAGAACACACACTCTTCCTAAGCACCTGATCCCACTTCTGGAAATCTTCCTATGATGTGTGTCCAAAGTTTACCATATTTTATATGATATAACAGGTAACACTTTAGCATCTGTATTTTATATGTTTATGTTTTAAGTATCTCGGGGCATCCGTGGCCGAGCCGTTAGAGCAACTCACATTAAACTATGAAGTATCTCACCTCTTGTCCGCACTAGTTCGAGTCCAGCTAGAACCTAAGCTGATATCGTGAAAAAGTTTGCCAGTTTACTTGCGGAAGGTCGGTGCTCTCTTCCTGGGTACAGTGTAACCGGGTTCTCTCCTCCGCCATTTAAAACTACCCGTCACCACATAAATGAAAAATTGATGAGTGTGGTGTAAAACAAAACAAAGAAATCACCCTCACTACATACAGTAAAACTCGCTCATAACGAATTTCAAGGGACCTTCTTTTTCAATTGGTTATAGGGACAGTTTGTTGGGCTGGAGGGTTACAATGCAATTTGTTAAGAACAAAATCACTCTAATTTCAAGCTAAACAGGAACTTTCCAATCCAGGGAAGTGAAAGAAAAACAGAAACTTTTTGTTTCTTTTTATTTACACAAATTAAATTAATCAGAGAATATGCTGCCTACTTATATTTGGCGAAAAAGTCCATTTTTTAATGATATTGATCACTTCTTTATAATACAATAAAATGCATAAGTTGGAGTGTCAAGGGACATATAAATTTGTTTGCTGTAGGCAAAAATTCGTTATATAAATTTCGTTATAAAATTGTTTTTCAACAAAGAATATATAAAGGTGCAATTGGGGATTATTCATTGATTCGTTATGTGCAAAAATTCGTATAAACCAAGTTCGTTATATTCATGTTTTAATGTATATTTATTTAAAAACATAAATGGCTGTTTGTGCATGTATTCATATTCAACTATCTCGATTAAAATAGTGTGCATTCCACTCAATGATGTTTTCAGGTCGATACATCGCCATATAAGCATATATAAGCATACCCCCACCCCCCCCCCCCCTTATAATAGTCAAGTTGTTTGTAAGGTGATAAGAAAAATACCTGGATGCTTTGTCTCAATGCTAATATACCAGTTGGTAGAAATATTATCATTGCTGTCAATGTTAGAAATATATGAGGAGAAGCCTTCCTTTGAATTTGTACGTTGCTAGTGGGACAAGATGACACGTTGTCTGTCTGCAGAAAAAGAAACAACAACAAAACCAGAATTTACACAAGTGAAATTATCATTAAAAGTTTTCACTTTGGCATTTCAGAAACTTCAAAGTGCATAGTTACAGAGAAGCTGATGGTACAAATTCGATGAAAAATTGACAAAGGGAGATAATCCAGAAAATGGGAAATTAAAAAACATTTCGAAACACCTTTGTTTTTGAAAATTTGATTGAAATTGATTTAGCCACTTTTACTCTAGGGATAATACAAAATTTGCTTGAAGAAGAAGACGATGAATACTTAGAGATTATAAAAATGTATTATATTTTATTATTTAGAATAACTGATGAAATAATAGCATTTATATCATTGATTGCTTCAGCAACTCAAAATCTATTTTCAAAGTACATGTACAGGAACAGTTGGAAAACGCAACATTTTCATTCTATCTAAGAAAAATCTAAATGAAAAATGGACAACAAGAAATAAATTCCTGGTATACGCGATTTTTTTTTCTACAGCATATAAGACGTTAACCTACCGTGTCTGTGTTTTCTCTTTGGATTGTGGTTTCCACATCATCTCCATTACTCTTACGCATGTCAGATTCTACAAAAACCAATTTTTGATATCAGCAAAATACAGATTTAGTCATATCGTTATACCCATCTATAACTGTGTTATTTCGTTAGATTTTGTGAAACTTTGTTATTATTTTATATCGTACCGTGTCTCTTTAAGCAATATCATCTATTGGGTTGTTTATATTAATGTATCTCAAATTAAGAATCGCGCGAGTTAAAAAAAAAGCTATCATATGACTTCTGCAAAGACGCTTTGTAAGTCCTTTATATATTCTGTTATATCATATAACTATGATAACATGTTAGAATACAGGGGTGGATCCAGGCGTGGTGCAGCTGTTTAGTACCCCTCCCCTGAAAGAGCTATCATGATTTCTATCAAGACTCTTTGTAAGTTCTTTTTATTTCCTATTATTTAATATAACTATGATAACAGGTTAGAATGCAGGGGTGGATCCAGGCGGGATGCAGCTGTCCCGTACCCCTGGAATTAGCAAAACTGTGAAAACCCTTTGTCAATTTTTCTTAAGACATTAGAAGGTAGACGCACAGAATTTGATCTAGTAATGATAAATTACCAAACTTTTTGTTCCTCGTTTCGCTCAGTGAATATATTTCAGAATTGCGCACCCTCAAACTTGAAATACTGGACCCCAAAATTGTTCGAGGAGTTGTTGGAATGCATTACTACAATAGTTTATGAAGCTTAATAATAATAATAATATATATATATATATATATATATATATATATATATATATATATATATATATATATATATATATATATATATATATATATATATATATATATATAAAGCTTAAAGGGACATTGTTTTCTCCAAAACAATTTATTTGATAATACATGTATTTTGTTTTTATTACCTAGATTGATGTGCAATAACAAATAAGAGAGTATACACAGACATATACAGTCTTAAATTCTTCAATATTTTGTGAAAATTGCTTGAGAAATCCGGTTTGGCAATCATTTATTTACAAATGATTAATTCGACATTACTATTTGCAGGGATGTATATTACACATATACGTCCCTGCTAATTGTAAATACATACGACACTAGCCTTGACTTTATTTTCAGAAAATATATAGGGATATAAGAGTTATCTATGCCTGTGATTATCTATTATTCGTTATTGTACATCAATGTGTGCAGGAAAATACGAAACATTCCCTTTTTGTAAAACACGGTGAATTTCCCTTAAACATTTATATATCCATAGGCGTCGGAGCCGGGGGGCTAGGGGGGGGGTGGTGGCTTAGCCCCCCCCCCCCCCACTTTTTTTTGCAAAGATAGGCATAGGTGTTGAAAATTGGGGCTTAGCCCCCAAGACGTTTCTGGCGTGTGTCTGTTTTAAGTAGGTTTAGCCCCCCCCCCCCCCCCCCCACTTCTGGCGTGTGTGTGTTTTGAGTTGGTTTAGCAACCCCCCCCCACTTTCAATTTGCTTCCGACGCCTATGTATATCGCTGCTAGTAGTTCAGTTTCATGAACGTCGTGGGCTGTCAATTTGAATGGCTTCAAGTTGGTTGTTGTATGAACATATCGTTCGGTAAAGCGCCCGCATTTAAATAACACACAACAATGAAAGCATGCTTCAGTACCTGTACATATGATGTGTATATATTTTTAGCCTCGCAACGTGCTGTATGATTTACATGTCTATAATGTATCGGCGATGGCGTACTCACCACTGCATTTGATCGCATCCATCCTTCTTAAATTCGTTGAATGTTACATAACACATTTAGGAATATCATTGGTGTGTTATGAGACCGGACTTAGTTACTTTTTAATCCACAGTTACACAACTCTCCGGAAGGCAGGCTTTAGACAGATTCGTGTTTATAAGGCTATATTATATAATCACACTGAACATGTAAGCGGTTATGAAACGAGGAAACTAAGGGGCATTACCAAAAGAAAATTATCTCGGCTTCTTCAACTTGAACTTGATGTATAATAACAAATAAAAGTTACACAAAGGCATATAAAGAATCTTATATTCCAATATAGTTTGTGAAAATAAGGTAAGGTATAAAAAGAGTAAGGTTGAGTTAATCAACTGAAATTTTAAAAATGCCAAACCTGGGATTTTTCAAGCAATTTTCACAAAATATATCGGGATTTAAGAATTTTATGCCTGTGTTTATCTTTTTTATTTTATTTTATTTTTTTATTTATTTATTTTTATTGTTTTTCCATCAAAGTAGTAAAAAGGAGGATTAAAAAAGACACAGCTAATGCCGTTTTAATGAGGGAGGTAACTACGGAAGCAAAACAAAAAAATAACCAGTACACTGGCTGCAACAGTCATTTATTCTAAACAAAGGCGCTCGGGCCATTTGATGCTGTCTAATAAAAATTACTATTAAATCAAATTCATCTCTTTATTTTATTTTTCAACTGGTATGTCACTAAACGACTTTTAGCAGTCATTGTGAGGATAGTCCCAATTTTAATAAAGTGCCGTAACCTCGATATACAATGTGCATAAAACCGGAAGCTTCTTGAGATATGAAATAAGATAAGATTAAGACACATTCGTTGTACTTAAACATGTCACCACAGCCCACGATCCCAATATCACCACATGACGTATAATATACAACACCAACTACATTTGCATCCTCCGACAGTTAGTCATGATCAATGCAACATTTGTTTTACCAGCGATATATAAAGCTAATATTAGCTTTATATATCGCTGGTTTTACTTATAACACAATGAATACAAAGAAATCTGTGATATTTTCAAATTAATTTTCAGCTTACACAATGTGAATGTTATCCAGGTTCTTCATTTTGCATTTCATCGCAAAAAAAAATAACTTTTGTTTATATAAATGTCCTTTACTAATTTTTAATTTAGAAGAAATTAAAAATGAGTACATAAATCGGAATTAGTTTAAAAAGTCTGATTTTATTTCAGGGCCCGAAATCACCAGATTTACTCAATACTCAAGCTCAACTTTTGTTTCATTATTTTGACTATAAAATTGTTTATAAAACTTTTGGATGTTAGTGATTAGGAAACATATTATGATTTCTAATCATTTACATGTAAATTTTTGCGTCACATTTATGATTTTCCTTTTAAAAAACGAATAAATACGTTGAGTACGGTACTCAAAGTTTGAGTACGTACTCAAACATTTTTTTAATATTTCTGAAATTTTCTTCAAATGGGCAATATTTTTTATCATTACTTACAATTGTATGCCATCAATATACAAACATGTCCAATTACAGAAAAAAAAAATGCATGTTTTTACCTTAAAATCGCTAAAAGTTAGTTGAGCTTGAGTATTGAGTAAATTTGGTGACTTCGGGCCCTGGTCAGCATAGGAATGACCAGATCAGACGTGCACTTCAGGTCGTGCGGGGTAACTATTTTTTTCTACTATTTCCTAACTCAGGAGCCAATAAGAATACAAGTTTCCAAGAATAAATGCGGAAGGAATATTCAGTTTTAACGAAAATCTATATTGCACAAGTGTGATGCGGCTATCACTTTCTACACTTGTGATCAGCCCTAACTCGCGTCTAGGGACGCTAACCGATTATTTAGGGAGGAATTTCATTAATCCCTATATAATGGACTTAAAACACCTTATAATGGACAAATCAATTAGTAAGGTATGTTTTCGACATTAGAGTCCTTCTTGTTGCCGAAACTGACACAATTTGTGTGTCACAACAATTTGTTAAATAAACATTTCCCCCCAAAAGAAAGAATGTAAAAAATTTCAGATACCAAAGTATAAAACAATAGAATGTCCAGGACATAGATACAAATCAGGTAAAATGGACAAACACGGACCTCTGGAAACTAAGAGGTGGGATCTTGTTTTATTATATCATTAAATGTAACCGACTTTTATCATTTCATAAAATCAATTTCGTGAAACATCATAATTTACCCAATAATAGTGAAAAGAAAAAGTATGTTTTGTATTGTACAAAAGTTTTATATCAACATGACTAAATGTCAAAAGAGATAGTTGCCAAAACGAAAAGAATTTAAATAAGATTTTGTGTTTGTATAAATGTCTATTGACCATATGTATCTGTCAAAGGACGAATATGCTAACTGAAAATAAATTGTACAAATGTTACATTGATCATGAATAACTGTCATAGGATGTGTATATATAAATGAAACCAAAATGAAATATTGTAGATTTTTGCAAGCCGCTCGATCATTTTAAGGTAAAGGTTTTTTCTCTAGCTTTAACAATTTTGAAGACCTAGCCCCTTTTCATCTGCAGATTTTATACGGCTTTATATGGTTATATTTCCTGTCAAGTTTGGTTCAAATTGGTCCAATGGTTCTGGAGAAGTAATCAAAAATGTTGAAGATTTTACCCAAAAAACCAACATATTTTCCACTTACTTAGGTGCCTTTGACCTTCACTGTTAACCCCATGACCTTGAAATTTTGTCCAAATGATCCTCAGATAATTTCTAACAACTTTCTCATTTATTTTTGTATACAAAAATCGATCAGTTTTGAGTTATTAAACAATTTGTAATACAAATATACCCTGTGTTACTGAAGCGCACCCTAATGGCTCGTTTATGGATAGATTTCATTTTCGTTCGTAAACTTTGTAAATATTGACTTTACAATCATGCATACAGAATTTGAAACTCATCTGATTATTGGTTCATGCGAAGAAATTTTTAAAGATGTACCAAGTTTTGGTCCTTTTAGGCCTCTTTTAGGGCCCCTATTGGTCCTATCTCTTTTTCATTCGAAAATTTTATGCAGCTTCACATTGGGATGCTATATGCCAAGTTTGGTTAAAATTGGTCCACTGGTTCTTGAGAAGATGTTTAAATGCAAAAGTTAACAGACGGACGTCGACGGACGCCGACGGACGCCGGACCTTTGGCTATAGCAATATCTCATTTGATCCGTCGGGCCAGGTGAGCTAAAAATCGAATTACTGATATCATAAAGTGTTACTTGAATTTTATTATGAAATCTCAAATTCGATATTATGATATCTCAAGATTGGATAAATCGTGCCGCCGGTGATATCATTTACTCATTTTGTTAAATTAAAAAAATAATAATAATAGTGAAGTGGCGTATCATATAATATTCATTTGGGGTTTTCACTTATATTAGTGTTTAAAGTCATCGTCGTTTGAGATATAAATTATTTCTATTAGTCTGGTATCCTGATTAACTGTAATATAGCCTGGGATCCTGGCTCACTGATCGACAAAAGTAACATTTAATCAGGAACCCAGGCTTACTGAAATAAGGCTAGATTAACCGAGGACGATGATAGTTGATATTGGTTTAAAGGAGGGTTGACATACGGAATTTATCGGTGTTATTCCTATATATCTAAACGTATGAACCAACATAGGATATTCCGGAAATGAATGTGTTATATATATTTTTGTAATGTAGATAATTTTTTTTAAAAATTTGAACGTCATAACAAAATCCATTTGCATAATACAGTTTTCATTTGACCATAACCATGATGATGTGCTTGTTCCGGGCACTTCAAAGGCGTTTTTTCCTTAATTAAGTAACAGATCACTTTAAAGGTGGTTGCTGTTATACATTGCTACTTATTTTTAACATTGAACTCTCCTTTAAACTGATCTGAACTATCATAATTTCGTCAAATAGAGTTTTAACATATAAAGACCTTCTTAAAAGTGATCTGAACTATCATAATTTCGCCAAATAGAGTATAAAGAACAAAGACCTCCTTTAAAGTGATCTGAACTATCATAATTTCGTCAAATAGAGTTTTAAGATAGGGACCTCCTTTAAAGTGATCTGAACAATCACAATTTCGCCAAATAGAGTATAAAGAGTAGAAACCTCCTTTAAAGTGATCTGAAAAATCATAATTTCGCCAAATAGAGTTTTAATATAGAAACCTCCTTTAAAGTGATCTGAACTATCACAATTTTAGAGTTTAAAGAGTAGAAACCTCCTTTAAAGTTATCTAAACTATCGTAATTTCGCCAAAACATTAAAGAGTAAGAACCTCCTTTAAAGTGATCTGAACTATCATATTATCCTTATGTCATTGGTTTCTTTTTTTTAATAAACACAATTCATGACAAACTGTAATTTAGTACATATTCTTTTTTCACATTACTCCTATGTCATGACAAAATAGTCACTTGAGTGTACTGATAGAATATTCGGATAATAGAAAAACTGTTTTCAACTTTCGCATATCAAATGCAGAAAGTGAAAAGTGAAAATACCGGTGGCTTTTAACACTCTTGCAAAAACTGGTATCAAACCCGTATTTTTCCATATATGTAAATACTATCCACTGGCGGATCTACAAAATATACAAAGGTTGGTTTAGGCTACTGACATAGAATTATACTTTTTTTTTTTTTTAAATGTTGTACAATTGTTATAAAATGCATACGTCATCAGATGATTTAAGTTTAAAAAGCGCATGTATAGGATATCTGCTCCGAGCGATCCGAGGTGTAATTTTATTTTTATTTCCAATCATTATTTTTTTTTGTGGGGGGGGGGGGGAGGTAATATTTATTTCCCGACCTTCTATAGATAAAATGTAAAGTTTTAAATCTATTCAGGGCGCACTCTCGCTGCGCTACCGCATCGAAAATTGGAGACTCATGTGATCAAATTCTAATATGGGTTGAATTAATTGTGATTCAACATTTCGTTAAGAATCTGGTTTTATGCTTTCTTCAGAAAATATTTGAAATTTGGAACCCAGTAGATGCATTTTTTCTGTGTACAGACGCGAAAATCCGCCTGCATGGCGATCTGCTAATAAATCAACGTCATTGATTAACTTTCTCATAAGAATGTTAATTCAGCAGAAAGTTACTCGGAATTGTGGTAGGATTGCAGCTTCCTTATCCTTAAAATACTTCATCGCTATTAAAATCGATTTAGCCTGAAATCGAAGTGGAATTCAACGACGGCTAGGGAATGGAGAGTATGCTTCAGAGATACACTTTGAAATTTTATAATTCGGAAGTCGGAAGAGTTATTATCTAACTTCCATCTACTAAATCACCTTTATTTTTACCTTGAGACTAGATTTATCTTTAAGTTTTCGTTTAACCTAATCATTTACCAAAAATAGATTGAAGTTCAACAAACAAAAATCTTACAAGAGCAATGCATGAGGGGATCCAGAAAAGTGATTTTTAAATGCTCTTGAAAGCATTTAAATTGATTACGTACACTTAAACAACCCTTTCTTAAGCGCATCACTGTTTTAATTTCAGTTTAAAAGAATCTGAACTATCACAAATCATCGTCAAATCAGCGCTGTAAGGCTTTATATGATCGCTGGTCAATATCATACCCTCGTTAAGTATATTATGTAGGATAGAGACCGCCTTCGAAGTATCCTGAACCAGCACATTATCATGATTATGGACAAATTAAAATTTTATTTTGCAGAAATGATTTTGATACAACGTTACAATTCAAAATGATACACTGCAAAATGACATATAGGTATTTATATTCCGGAATATCCGAAATAGGTTCATACTTTTAGGAATATTCGAATACTGCGATGAGTTCCGAATGTCAAGCCTCCTTTAACCAATGTGAACTGACGTAATACCGGAAGTGAATAACCAGAATCAAAACAAGAATAAATTTTTGTCTATTGCGTCTGAAAAATGGACAGAACAAAAGCCTTCAAAGATAGGAGGAGTTACAGTATGTCCCATTAGATGTATTTTATAATCGAAATGCTTATGTGATATTTATTCCATCAAGAAGATCATGGTTTAGTTTGGGTAGTTTGTACTCGCAGGCATTTGTTTCTATCAAAACTGATCAATGACAATGGGGTTTGTAGAAACAAGTGCCTGTGCCAGGCTGTGGCTTGTTTCAATCAACAGGGGTGAGAATTACGCATTGTCTATTGATTGCGTAGATAATTCTCGAACCGCCACCCCCACTGATAGAAACAAGTGCCTGTCTTTGTACTTAAGTCCAAGCATTACTATTAGTCCTATAATATAAGGCTAAGCCTTCGTTGGTTCAATTTTTTATTTGTTTCAACGTTGTTTTTTATCGGATGATGCTGAACCACGAAGTCTTATTAGAAGTCGCTGTTTTCTCATAGCATTCTGAAAGACCATGGGCGTCTCATACATGACCCGCTTGACAGTCTAAAAGGGGGCGACAGTTGGAAAACTGTTTCAAACTAGGATATAATGGGTCTGATGATTTACTGAAACAGACTACAATTACCAAAACAGACCGAAACACACAAGAATGGAACTAATTCATGTACAAAATAATACCCGATAACGCTTGTGCGGGACTATTGTTACTATTGGAGATGGAACGAAACTCTACGTAATCTTCCCACTGAAATGACGTAAGTGTGGAATCTCATCTTCTAATGTTATTCCATCACCAATAGAAACAATAGTCCTGCACAAACGTTATCGGGTATCACGTGGTACATAAATTAGTTCCATTACTGGAGCAAGAAACAAATGTTGTAGTATTTGTATTTAAAATGTATTTTGTAACATAATTTGAGTATAATTATGTCTTAATTCTGAATAAATTTCACAAACAAGACTGAAACAGACTACATACAATAACCGAAACAAGACCAACCAGTTTTGGTACTGTAAGTGTAGTGTGTTTCGGTCTTGTTTAAGGGATTTATTCATCAAATTTTATCAATAATTATACATAAGTCACGTTACAAAATACATTTTAAATAATTATTTGAACATTTTGTATCTTTCTATGGTCATCAACGTGCCTTAGTGGTGTGTTTCGGTATCGTCTCTGTCTGTTTCGGTAACTGTAGTGTGTTTCGGTCTTGACTCTGTTTTGAGAATTATTTGCAATTAATCCATAAATATTCATATATTATGTTACAAATTACATTTTTAAGATATTAGACAACATATATTATGACATTTGTATCTTTCTCTACTTATTTAAGTGTGTTTTGGTAATTCAAGTCTGTTTCAATAAATTGCCTAACCGGACATAACTCTACCATATCATTAGGTAAACAATGTTTGTAAATATTTGAGACGTTTATCCATAACGATGATGACAAAAATAAACTCAAGACTGTTGAAAACATTTTCAAATAACCATTCAAAGTTCCCACAAAGATTCGTTGGAAACTTGCTACGAGAAAATGGCAACTTCCAATAAGACTTAATGGTTCTGCAATAATAGTAAAAATAAATATCCAATAAAAAGCGTTGAAAGCAAACAATTTGAACCAACGAAGGCTTATCTTATAAGACTACTCTAAGCATTAATGATTTAATTAATTGTAGGCTAAATGCGGTCCATGGAAATACCAAAAAATTAAATGATTTGACATAAACACCAGAAAAAGCATTGAAAACACCAATATAAATGAGACAAAGAACTTACTGTAATTGTTAAATATATTTATATTTGGATCCCTTATATAAAATTAAACATAATTTTTATGCATTTTAAAGACGTTTTTACAATATTATTTCCGATACACAAGTCACACATGTGAGCTCTGGTTTTACATCCTAATTGACATCTACCGTAGATGCATATTTGACTCGAATTGTGTACCGGTAAATCCTTTAATTGTTTTGCATTTTTATTCAGAAATACAACAAGACTTTGTGTTTACATACCAGTATGCATCTAACATAAGTTGAATGCAAAATGTATTAAGTTATATTCATTGTGTCAAACCATAGTTCATCGGCATGACTTGTGTATTAAAATATCGTAATAACTTCTTTCAAATGTATCCAATTTCTGTAAAAATTTACATTGGGGATCCAAATATTAATATCTAATACTTTAACATTTAAGTTGTTTGTCAAATATAGATTGGTGTTTTCTGTGCTTTTTCTGGTATTTTCGGTAATACCTTGTTGTTTTCGGCATTTCCATGGACCCGGCTAAATGTGTTTGATTAAACAGTAAATTCAATCAGCAGCACGATTTACACAAAACAAAAACACCTTCAAACAACTTTTTAAAAAATATATAAATGAAGTAAGCATGTATAAAAAGTTTTAATATAAAATGATTAGCCTAGCTACATCGTTCTCACTCAAATTAAACCAATATGTATTCTATGTACACATACAGTAGATGGAGTCGAGAAATGATGGATTCCAACATAAATATTAAAGGTGGATTTCCTCCTGAGCAGTTCTTTTCTGGTGACATAATATTTCAAGTAAATTTTTATTATATTATTGGATATCATTTACAGGAAATTTTGTGGTAATATTACATTTGTGGTTCGAAAGTGTCATGCGTTTCCACACATCCTGGAGGCCTACATTCACAAATTTGTACTGCATTGGCTTTTTACAACCCATTTTTATGCCAAAATATAATTCAAAATGATTATTCCATATCTGTTATCAGAAATAAAAACATTTATTAAGTAAATATTTAAAAAATAACAGTTTTCACGTTTTTTCTTTGTCATGCTTCAACATAGTGAGTAGATATTTGATATATATTTGTTATGGCCCCTTGACTTACTAAATTTTTAAAAAATATCCCTTTCTGAACCTTTTCTTTGCAATGCCTCTACATGTTGATTTGATATTTGTGTGGAAAGTGGCACCAATGAAGTCTTTTTCTCTGATCATATGGATATCATTGTTGTAAGAATAAAGGTTTGTGGCATAAAATTTATACCTCAGTATATTTATATCTCTAGTATGCCATATGAATAAATCTAAGTGAAAGAATATTTTCCCCCACAAAAATTGAAGTTTGATAATTAAAAAATGTTTAGGTCACCATAGTTTAAATCAAAGATTTTTCCTTGTGATTTGTATAAACAAACCAAATGGATTTATAATTTACTGTTCATTAAACTTTTGAAAGAAATTTTACGATGCAGATTGGAGATGCTGACTGATTTTTATATTGAAAACTGATCATGTAACATGGTATTAAAAGTCTCATATTTCATTTCAAATGTATTTGAAAAGACCTCAGGGTAGACAGGTGTATCATGCACTCTGAAAGTGCAGCTCTTTATTCCTCATTGAATGCTCATCAGTCCCCCATCAGTTGTCAGAGTTGACTATAGTATTGGTTCTGACCATCTGTCCTTACATGTATGTATTGTCTAGACAATATCTATTCTTCCTCATTTCTTTGACTAATTAACCCCTGAAAAACAATGGACCCTTATGTAAATCAATGACTTAGACCAGTCCAAATATGTATTTAGGAGTGAATGAGTTAAATAAAAGCTCTCTATATTTGGTGCAGGTTTACATCTATGTAGGGGTTGTTGTATACAAGAGTCGTAATCTTAGTACATGTACCCTTATTTTTATAGTTATTCACCTTTGTTTTATTTGTCCCTACTATATCCAGGTCATTTTTCACCTTCTAGGGTCACCATGCTGTGTGTACTTAAATGTCAGTACTCGCATACAACAATGTGTACATACCAACTTTATTTCTAGATTTTTTAGTCCTATATGTCCAGTCAAATCTATTTCATTTCTTCACCTAGGCTTGCAGTTTTTGGTTCAGACATACATTTAGGTAGTTGGAGTGATTTTGACAATTTATATATCTTGGTAATATGCCCCTGGAGCAGTAACAATAATTCTTCAAATTAGCCTTGTTTTATGATATACCGGTACATTTCAATGGTATAAGAGGTACTGCTCCCGTTATTCGAAGTATGACATCTAAATTAGCACCCTTGTTTCTTTTTCAGATCAGCGATGTAAAGATGTAGAATCAATACGAAGTCAGCATTGTGACAAGATACCGGTAAGATTTGTAGACAACTTAATACAATGTAGTAAACAACAGATATGGTTTCTTTATGATCGGTTGTTATGTAATAACAACCTATTATGGGTATACTTCGACTTTTTATCGAGGGCTATCCTGTTAGCAGTGAAGAGGTCATGGAGGTTGCATTTGTAAAATATAGTCCAACTCAAGAATTTAACTTCTACTTTTACAGAAAAGTCAAACATTTTGATGTAAATGAAATTAAATTTAGTTTGAATTATCATTAAATGAAATACCACTTAATTCTACTTACTTCTGCCTTTCGAAATTATACAATATGATTTGTAGTTAGGTTCAATAAAACGTCATCAAACTATTTATAAATATGGAATTCCACTATATAAGACTCCAGTGATGTTGAGCCTGCCTTGAAAATCTAAAGTATTACTCCGCCATTCATGATATTGATATTGACAGCGACAACTACAAGCATACAGCGATTGTAAATAGAAATAATTACATATCGCTGATACCAATATGAAGCTAAATAAATTTCTATTGAACTCTCAAGAATATGTATGTTTTCTAGACCATGGAAAAATGAAAATAAAAGCAGAATAAAGGGTATAGCATGGAGTAGGAAGTGCTTGTTATGCAATTGGCGCATGAAATTTATTATGAGTAAGTTCCTGTCCATTTTGAAAAC
Organism: Atrina japonica; assembly: GCA_030159075.1. Lineage (NCBI taxonomy): Eukaryota > Metazoa > Mollusca > Bivalvia > Pterioida > Pinnidae > Atrina > Atrina japonica. The sequence continues at coordinate 4,092,345 of BROG01000002.1, forward strand.
TATCAAAGTAACATGTTTGTCAACCAATCGGTATACATAACCTGCCTTAATGAGATTCCCTGTGCATATATCCTGTATTTATACACCCATATATGGTGATAACATGCCTTACATAACCAGCAACTGCTCAATTTCAGCAGATGGTCACTTGCATACTGTGTGTATATATATTGATATTGCAAAGGGAGGTAACTTGAACACTGAATGTTACAATTTCCTGTTCTCGTTTCCGTGGAATTTGGGGATGTCGCCATCTCCATTGTCGGGTGTTTACACAACAATTATCACAACTTTTGAAGTTAATCACGATTAAATTTGGGATGTATAAACCTAAACTTTTTGTGTAATCGGTTTGTTCATAATGGTGTTCAAACAGAAACGATGTCTTCAACAAAAAACAGTTTTATCCATTGCCGAAAGCATTGATGTCTATAAGTGAAATTGGTGATAGATCGTTTCACCGCGACTTTAGCCCCCAATTATGTTGGTGAAAAATTATTTCTTTAACAATGTACATTGGATAAACTGTCTTTTTTTACCCCGTACAGTTATTTATATTAATTAATACAAGATAGAGAATGTTGTTTGGTTGTTTATTTAGTATATACAGAGTAAATGTTCATGTACTACGGTAATATCCTTAAATAGGATTTTTTTACATTCGATATTACAAGCCCTTACAAGCCATTTTTCGCTATGAAAATTTTTTATTTTACCTGTTCACTGTGTCATGTTTGATTTAAATCTAAGTAGGTTCCATAAAATCTTATGTTTTTCTTTGAAATGAGTGTTAATGCACGGCAGACAATATATTCTGTTTAAAATTGGTGAGGAAGATACAACAAATAAAATTTAGAATGTTAATTAGAATTTATTTAGAGGCTGGAAATTGAAGGTTTTTTTTTGCTTTTAGATCTACATTATTTTGATTTATTTTCATTTCATATATGTTAGATAGAAGTAGTTTGAATCCCATGGCTATTTTGCCAAAATAACAACCTATATCAATGCTTTCACTAGTTTCAGTACTTTGATTATAGACAATGAACTATGGAATGGAGTGACATGTAGCACAGGCTGCCAAATCTAAAGTAATCTAAATGTTGGTAACCATGTCCTAGAAAATGCTAAATAGACATGAATGAAACTTACAAAATGTTGTATATCTCATCAACCCTTGAAAAACAATGGACACCACTGTAAATCAATGACAGACCAGCCAAAATGTGTCTTAAGGGGTGAATGAGATATACATGTGTAATACAATGTATGTGTGTGTTTATATATATATATATATATATATATATAATTGAGTGCCATGATGTTAAATCTCTTTGTGCGTTGCTACTTTTCCATGATATATTTACATTTGTATGGCTTTTTAACATACATGTAAATTTTTCTCAAGTTAATGGAATTATTGTAGAATTGTCATCAGTCAAACTTAAATATAAGCTAGACATAAATATGTAGACAAGACTTTAAGTGCATGTACTATAGAAGTCAAATGTGATCTGATCCTTGTTTCTTAAGGACAGTAGGCAAGTACGGTACTTGGTAGGATTAATCTAAACCTCAGATTGCAAATTAGACCAAGTATGGATTTACCAAAGGAAAACAAGCGATGAGGCAACATATTGGAATTTGAGTTAAAGCTATTATGTTGGTTAATTTAGGAACTTCAACATATTTTTATTGTCCCTAGGGACAAATTTATACACGCCTGTCTTAACTCTTAAGATACCTGTTGATTACCTGTCAATTTGTTTACAGGTGATAATTGAAAGATATGAAAACGAGCGCAGTTTGCCAATGTTGGATAAAACCAAGTTTTTGGTTCCAGACAACGTGAATATGAGTGAATTGGTGAAGATCATAAGGTGACTATGATAATACGTTTCCATATCAAGGGTCATACAAGGGTCATACAAGGGTCATACAAGGGTCAACATTACCATTTGTCCTGCCATTTAGTCTGAAAATACACTTGTCAAAATATAAATTTAACTTGCCTGAAAATTCTATAGAAATGCTAGGCATTTTGTAAGACTCTTTTTTTAAATAAAACTACAACATCACTATTTCTAATTAAAATTGTGTTAACAAAATTGGCATTAATCAAATAAAACTGATCACTATAATTAAAATTGTGTTAGATTATTACGATTAGAATTGTACAGTCACTGGTTTACAGACTGACCAATCAATGTGCTATCACATTTATTTTCTATATGACAGTTTTATTGTACCCCTCTCAAGCTCTTGTTTAATTCATAATAAGTTTTGCCAGTATACATGTATTTGTTGAATTTAATGTTATGTTGTTTTTTTTCAAATGGTTCAAGAATATTGTCAAAGGTTAATCGACCCTTAATTGTACAGGGTCCTGTGCCCTTTCAGTTTGAAATTTTACGTCCCAATGGGCAAACCTGGGAAAAAAATAACCATGGTTATTTTTCTCCTAACAATAAAGACACAGAAATTTATTCATCCAACTTGTTTTATTTAACTGACAACATGGTTTTCAATTGAAGACTTCACATGGAAGTTTTGATTAAGTGGTACTTGAAGGTTGTGAGTTTCACATTTGTTTTCAGACTGAGTATAAGCTGTACAGTGAACATATTCAGGAAATTTTACTCAAAATGGGGGGGGGGGAGTAGTAATTTTTGCATTTGGAATGGGGCCACATGTTGATGATATTAATCCCTGAATGTGAATACAATTTGACAATTTGCTACAAGTCTCACATGCTTGCTGTTGTGTAAGTTTCAGTATAATACTATCACAGAGGAATTATATTGTCGTTATTCACTGTATTAGATGTTTCTCCATGTCAACATTGAAGCCCATCAATAATCATTTTTTAAAAAATGATATTAAATTAAAAGGATCTATTTTATTGTCATTCTTAGGTTATTAGTATTAACCTGTTATGTGAATACTTATTTGTGGTTATTTGGATGTCAATTATCAAAATATATATTTCAAATTTTTAATTAAATATTGACTTTCATGTAATGCTAATCAATTTAATTAGATGAATGTTATATACATATTGTTATCTTTCACTTAAATTGATAAAGGCCAAGGGGCCAAAATTTGTGAATATTGAGTGTTTTACTGTTTTTTTCATACAATTATATTAGTGTTTGAAAAAATCTGGGGCTTTGATTAAATAACATTAACAGTTTTTACAGTTCAGAATTTATGTTTAATAAGAAACTAATTTTTAGGATTGTTGACAAAATGGATCTGAGCTGTATAAGATCCAGATTGCTATTTTTATGAATGTAGGTACATTGAGTTTTATCAACAAAAGCAGATGAAAGCTATATTTTTACCATATAATCGTAAAACAGTGACTTATAGAAAAAACATGACTAAAGTAAATATTCTTACACCTATACTACAGCCATAATGACCAGTTTTCAAGAGGCTTATACTTCAATAAGAGACGGTTCACTTTGGTTTAATTGCAGCGTATGATAGGGGCCATCAATGGATTATCTTGTTTATTATTTTCTTTACAAATTGACCTGAGAGATATAAGTTGCCTTGAAAACAGAGCCAGGGTTTATTTGAGTTGTAGTCCATTTTAAAAGTTTTGTGATGTATATACCAATTAATGATAAGTCAATATTTCATTTGTTTTTTGATATTCAAAGTGGTCACAATGACATATAATTTAAAGGCTAGTTATCTCCCTTGCATTACTGTGTTCTATAAGTATCTAGCTTTCCAGTCAGTTTAACCATATACAGATCTCAAATGATGTATGTTATTTGTAGGAGAAGACTGCAGCTTCACCCATCACAGGCTTTCTACCTGATTGTCAATAATAGGAGCATGGTCAGCAACACAACACCCATTGCCGAGGTTTATGAACAAGAAAAAGATGACGATGGATTCCTTTACATTGTGTATGCATCACAAGAAACATTTGGTGCATCTTGAATCATTATGTTGGGAGATTTTGATTTCAGTATTCTTGTTGTACATATCTATGTAAGATGAAGGAGATGGTAAACGATTACATACGTTACTTAATCTCCAACTATTCCAGCATATTTGTATTTGCGAAGTTATTTAATTTATATTTGAGCAGGGAATCATTTTGTTGAAATAGACAGGATGTGAACAAGATATGAATATTCTCTGCCATTAAACTGTTTATGCATTGGTTGGGATTGAAATGCATATGTTATTGAGAGAAGCTTCCACAATAAGTACATTTGTATGCTATGAACATAAGATTGCCTTTGCTGGTTCAAGGGAGGTGGACTAGGAATTGTAGGATGCCATTAAAGCAATTAGTCAGTGGTGAGGACATTAATAGAAGGCTAGTTCTATGTATGTCCTGTTATTGGATAAAGTATTTAAAAATGCTTTTGTTTTATGTTGTTAAAACATTATGATATTGATCTACATGTATGTATTAGGCCAAGTAAAAAAATACTTCTGGTTCTCAGACACCGCCACACGCAAAAAGAAATCTCTGATGAAACCATTTTATTCACATTTCATAAAAAAATCACCGCTGTACGGCAAGTAAATATGTCAGTCATTTCAAAAGTTTTGAAAATGATCCATTTCCTTCTATTTATAGTTCTAAAACCCAATTCGAAACTATAATAATTGTTTTATAGACAAGTCAACATGTAAATCTTTACCTTATGCCCGGAAATGTCACAGAACACATCGTGTGTTTTCTGCTGTTGCTTGTAGTTTATGAAGGAAATGGAAATTGGGTTTTAAATGAAAGAACCGATACCAAATGGAACTGAATTTCAGGATGTGTTAAAATGATGATACATGTAACACTATATAGTGTATAAAAGTTTTAAAATCTGAATTAAATGTAGGTGAATGATAAAAGTAAATTAGTTACTGAAAATAAAAGTTTTAATGAAATACATAAAATGGATAGCTATTGTTATAAAAAATGAAACTTCAGGAATTTGCACACACATAGTAGTTACATTTTGTACAGCTTTGTAAAATAGTAATGATAATGATTGATGAAAATTATAATGATGCATTTACAATTAATTTTCTTGTAGTTTCAAAACATTTTTATGTTTTGATATATATATAATCTTTTAGTTATTTTATGTTTTTTTGTTGATATTTCAGTTTTAAAACCAAGTGAACAAGACAATCACACAACTTTTTGTTACAATTTATTTAGAAGACACTTATTTTCTTGCCTTCAAGGTATATAAACAATAATTTGGAAATAAAAAAATAAAAATAAAATTCCTACCTACCTTGCCTATTTTGGAAGGCTAATTGTCTGAGAACCAGAATATTTTTTTACATGGCCTTAATGTTAATCATTGAAAATCACCAATTATCCTCATTTATTTAGAAAGTAAAACATGTACCAAAATGAATGTTCACCATTTCTCACTTCTTCTTGAAAGAAATGAGAACATATTTAGATATAATATAATTCTCTTCAGTATATTTAGTGGTTTATTGCATATGTATCCTTTGTTTGTTTTACAAAAAGATTGTAAATATGTATTATAATTGTTGTGATTCTATCGTATAAGTTTCAGGATTTTATATTTGATTTGTTCCGGTCCTACTCAATGATTACATAAACAGCTGACCAGTAACCAACAACTTCCTCACTTATTTTATTTGAATTTGACTGTGGACTCGCGACAGGGTGTGACCGGTCAACGGGGATGGTTACTTCTCCATGTCACCTGATCCCACTTCTAGATTTCCAGAGCTTCATGTTTGTCCAATGTTTACAAGATCTGTATATTATCTACTGGACATCCTGAAGATTAATACTTTGGTATCTGTACTTTCTATGTTGTAATGATTTCTTTTAGCAATATAAAAGCAATCTTTGTTGTTTCGCGAATTGTTGTATTCCCGGTCATTTTCACCCCCATTCAGTTTGGCCATTTTCGTACTAAAATGAAAGGGCAGTTTGAAATGAAAGTGAAATTTTCAAGCTAAGTGATTGAAACATGAACATATATGATGATTATTGGGGGTGAATTTAAGAGGGGTCGAATATGTTTTCTCTTATAAAAGAACGAAAATATTCAGGGGCAGAAATTTCCAGGGCCAAACATATCCAGGCATACAGTATTTCTGAAAGTTAGTCCTAGTATGTACAAAATACTGCACTGTTATCATGAGGTGTTAACATAAAAGGAGAAATTATTCAAATGACTATGTATGTATAATTTTGATAGGTCATGTCAATAAACCAATCGGATTTATTATGACATTTGATTTAGCCAAACTAAGACAGGAACATTGTTGTTGTTGGTTACCTTATTTTTGTAGGTATAATATATTTACAAAACTTTTATAACTGTTACATATTATATACTTACTTGTGACTTACTTATCATATCCCTTATGAGGCTTTAAGGGTATACTGTTTTCACTGTGTTGATCTGTCAAAGTGCGGTAGGATTTTATCATTGTTTAATTTTTACGAGGTGAATAACAAATGATAACATTATTATAGATTCTTTTTATTTATGGTATAAACTATACCATTGCCTTTGATTTAAGAAAATGCACAAGAATCACAAAAACAAACATTCCATGGATTATATAATTTTAAGAAGCTACATCTTTCAAAAGCATTGATTTTTGGAACTTCAGAAATCTTGAACTCTTGAAACCTCAAAGTTTTTTTATTTATTTTTTTTTTGGATCCTTGGACTTTGATGTATCGAGATTCACCTGTATCTACATGATTTGGTTACGGAACATTTTTAGGTATTGTTATGTTTTTCATATACATGAAATATACTTTATATACATACTACAGGGCTCTCTCGCTCAAAACTTGAGTACTTCTCAAATATTACTCAACTTCAGCTAATCCTTAAATCTGATTGGCTGAGAACGTTAATTTGAAATTATTTTCAGATTTAAGAATTTTCTAACATTTTGAGCCAGTAGGCCCAGGAATTGTTACAATGTATAGACTTTGACAGTGTTTAGAGTTTGGAAAGATTTAGATGCTACTTTTTGTAATCCATCATGGTCATCATCATTGTTATCTATTTGCCAGCCTGAATCTTATTGTTATTCAGAGATAACTACTGCCTTTTAATCTTAGTTAAGCACTTCTCTCTTTTTTAAGTGGTTCTTTAGATGTTTGAGAATAGCCATGGTAACCACATGCATATATATGCTGTGATTGTACTCCGAAATTTTCCAAAAACATTTTACAAACAAAGAATCTTGTTTACCTACATTTAAGGCATCTACATGAATTTTGATTCCAAAAGAGGGGACATTGAAAAAAAATATTACAGAAAGTAATTGTTACATTTTTCATTTCTTCTGTATGACACCAGATCTCTCATCTGGATTTGCAACACCTGAGTAAAATTTTTTAGACTTAAGTAATTCTTAAGTTTTATGGTGCCGGGCCCAGATCTCTCATCTGGATTTTTCTGGTGTCTGTGTAATGGTCACCATGTATGTACATTATCTAATGAATGTCCTTACAGTTAACACATAGAGGGGACACAATTCTAGAATATCTTTACAAAGTGCCATGTGAAAAAAAAAGTTTTGTATTTTATTAATCTTCCACATTTTGAGGGGTCCCCTGGAAATTTGCATCATATGTGAATTACTTGGAAATCAAATTTTGAATGAAATCAAAGACTCTTCTGCTGGCCTTATTTCTAAACCCCTATAAAGATATTATATAACAAAATGTAATAAAATGTATTATGTGCAATAGATTTAAGGGTTTCTTAACCTGAATGCCATTGGTATGGTTGCTATTTTATCTTAGTAGGTGTAATCACAAATTGAATCCAAGAAGTACTTGCATGATCTTTTTTTTGTTGTTTGTTTGTTTCAAAAATCATGTCTTCTTTCTACTTTAAAACTATAATAAGACAAGCAGTACAAAATATGCACATTATGAACTTTGACAGTATTATTTTTAGATAAATATTTTGTAAAGGTACACAGGTCATTGTCACACTTGTATGAGGTATATTGGTTTTGAATCTGTGGACCAAGTTTCATCAAAATCAGTGATGGAATGGTGACGTTAGAGGGATGGCAGGGAAAGCTAACAGACGGACAGACAATTGGACGTACAGGGGGTATTTGTATACAATAATATATCCCGACCTAAGACGAGCATCTAAAATCCACATCCTGACAGACAAAAAGCTGTCTTGCCAAATTGTTATCAGAAAACAAGTTTCATTTACACAAACTTTTATGCTATATATATTTCATTGATACTCATGTCTTTTTTGTTTTTATTTGCTTTTATCATTCTCTGTTAACTGTTACTTCTTTAACGTGGTGGATGAATGAAATACTGTTTATATTTCTTTTTCTCGCTAATTGTTTGCTTTGCTAATTGTAGGGTGGGTAAGATGTAATTACTTATTTGTACTGTATGAATACTAATCAGTTTCAGAGAGCAACATTCCAGACATATATTTTGCTTGTACAGTCCCATGCCAAAAGTGAGTCATCTAAAGCAATTTTTCCATAGCTTTTTATTCTAATTGAACTTTTTTAAAATAATTGGCCTGACTTGCGTACTCGATGAAATCTTGTTAACATTTGCACATTCGTACTGAAGTCTATGGACTATCTTTCTAAATTGGTTTGGAATGTGTCATTTTCTTTTCATGAAAAGTGCACGATTTTGTAAGTCACAGACAAAATTTACAGTGTCATTTCCTTCTTTGGTCATAGTAAGTGGTGTCAACAAAATACTGCAATAAAAAAAAAATGGTTCTCAGAAATAAGGTTTCAAAGGAATTTAAAACTAATATCACATGATGTTGAATCAACTTTTTTAAATAAATATATGAATTTTGACAAAAAATTGATGCAAGCATGACTTCGTGGCAGGTATTTGAAAAACATTGATTTAAGTTAGAAAGCAATGGGAAAATGTTGATAGTTTCTTTTGGCATGGTTCTGTATGTGTTAAACTGCATTTCTAGTCTGCAGTCATGATTATGAATGATAAGTTGATTTAGCCAATCAGGATAAAGTGAAGATTGAAAATTATCTTTTGTTAGAGATATTATTATCTGTTTAAGAGAATTCAATAGGAATGTTATTTGATAAGGAATGTCTTTTGTCATGTTTATTATATTGCTTTACTCATCAACCCCTAAAACCTCATTTGGACTCAACCATTTCAATGAATGGTAAAGTTCACTGTAATAATTCAGGGGTGAATGATTTGAAATAAAAAAATTTACAATAATTTTATGTGTAATTTTAACCTGCTGACTCCTGATAAAGGAGAGTAGACCATTCTATTTATTGAATTGGGTGAATCTAAATATGGCCACAGGGGTTGATGCGTTAATATGTCATTTTATCATGTGTTGTTGACTACTTTCTACAAGGTATAAAAAGTAAGTGATTGTATTCTTTAAAAAAACGTTTGATGTAAGAGAGAGGGAGTGTGAGGAAATATGTCTTTCACTTATAATAAATATGAAAATTATTGATGCTGTCTTTACTGTATTTTGTTAAACAAGGCATTTAGATAAAAATAAGATGGAGTGGTTTAGCTTCAAGAGAGAGAGAGAGCAATCAAAGCAGTGTCACAGTTTAGAGCCTGGCACCATAAATTTTAGAATTTACTCATGTCTGAGAATACTCTCAACTTGGCCTGGTCAGCCAATCAGATTACAGGTTAGCCAAAACTGAGTAAAATTTTTAGAGGAGTAATTTTTAGGTTTTATGGTGCAAGGCATGGAACTTCAGGAGAATATAACTGTTGGGTCATCTGTGTCAAATATTCAGCTCAGAGTGTTACAATGACACATGATTGCTGCTAAAATAAAAAAGGAAGTGACCCCTAGTGGTTGTCTAGTGGAGCATTCAACTGACAGGTAGAAAGTCCGAGGTTTGATCCCCTGTATATCTAAACACTTTATAAAAAGGTTGTGAATGTTCCTTTACCATGCACTCTTCATAAGACGTGAAAGACAGACTTATAGGATGGACTGAAAACTAAGGTCCTGTCTGTAGCCCTTTCATCACTCCATGGCTTGAGTTAAAATTTGCGGTATTTCACCCAAAGCTGGTGATGTGTAGTGTGTAAATAAGTCATGATTTTGTGTAAGTCAGGCTGGTCTATGTCTAGCACCATTGTTTCCCGTTTTTTCTGGTCTTGTTCTCATCTTTCAGATTCTGTCAAAAAGTAGAAAATAGAATATGGCCCTAATGCATCTTTTTAAATAAAAACAAGTTTTTCACCATCCCCGTTGTTCATTGCTTTTGCAAGTGTTTGAGATAAAACAGGTCCCAATTATAGTTGAATTGTAGCCTCTTGAGAGTTAAAAAAGAGTTGTCAGAAGACAACAAAGCTTGCCGAAATGGGTGAAAATTATCAAAATACGTATTTGTACCACAGCTATCAGGTTTTTTAAGGCCTAAGGACTGGTAAATATTTTTATTTCTTCAGCTCAGGTTAAAACTTTTGAGAAATAGATCAAAGGTAGTAGGTCAAAGGTCAAGGTACCAAATGAAAGCTCTGGTCATAAAAAATCTATATGTAACCGTATCCCTCATAGTTCAAAAGCTATAGCTGAGGTAAATTTTTGAAAAAAATGGTCAAAGACCAAGGTCACAAGGTCAAAAGTCAAGGTACCAAATGAAAGCAATAGTCATAAGCGATCTATATATGAAATATCAAAGCCCTATCCCGTGTTGTTTAAACGCTTAAGCCAATGTTAAAACTTTTGAAAAGTCAAGGTACCAAATGTAAGCTCTGGCCATAAGAAATTTATATGTGAAATATCAAAGTCCTATCCCGTATGATTTAAAAATTAAAGCTGAGGTTAAAGTTTCTGAAAAGTAGGTCAAAGGTCAAGGTCACTTGGTCAAAAGTCAAGGTCCCGAATGAAAGCTCTGGTCATAAGGAATTTATATTTGAAATAGCGAAGTACCGTGGCTGATTTGTGCCATTTCGTAGTTTCAACATTTCGCTCCGAAAGGACGACATTTAGTGCTTCTTAATTGTCGACCTTTCGTTGTTTCGCCCCGAAAGGACGAGGTTTAGTGCTTCTCAGTTGGCGACTTTTCGTTGTTTCGCCTCGAAAGGACGAGAATTAGTAGATTTTAGGATCGCTAATTAGCGACCAACAATGTCGCCCTTTCGCGAAACAATTCTCGTCGCCAATCAAGAGAAATAAAATCTCGTCGTTCGGGCGAAACAACGAGTCGCCAATTAAGAAGTACTAAATCTCGTCCTTTCGGGACGAAACAACAGAGGGTCGACAATTAAGAAGCACTAAATGTCGTCCTATCGGGGCGAAAGGTCGAAACAACGTATCGGCCATCGAAGCAAAGCCCTCTCCATTGCGGTTTAAAAGCTATAGACCATGTTAATGTTTTGTCTACGGACGACAACAAAGACGCCGACCCCGTCGCGGGTATGACATTTGCTCTGCGGAATTTCGGTCCGGCGAGCTAAAAACTGAGAATTTTCGGATGTCGTATATGCCTATCCAGATCCCCTAATCCTGAAACACGCGATTTTATGTCTGGAAGCTAGACAATGACTCATCAGGCTTTCAAATTGGAAAATTTTAAAATGCTTCGTCTTCTATCAGTTCCTGAATTCCAATTCATTTTGGAAATTAATCATCACAAGCACTTGTGTCATGTAATCCCCGTTAATAATAACACCCTTATTGGCATATGGGTGTTATTACTTTCGGGGATTGCATGGCACAAGTGCCTGTGGGATTAATCTATCGATGTGATACAATAAAAAGGATAAACTGGTGCATGTATTGTGTCTGGAAGCTACACTTTTCGAGGGAACATAGCATAGCATTCAGATTTGTTTCGTAAAATTCTAAAATGAAGGATTCTGAGACATATAATCTACTTTCTGGGGAAGCATACCCCCGGTGCCCAAGCATTTGTCGTTTACATCGGTTACGTTTGCTGGAACGACCTCCTTTCAGTAAGGTGATCAATGCGATGTATTAGCTGGTGGACAGACGTCATTTCGTGTCTTGGAGATGGGTAAACAAACCCCTCTCCGGGCTTCCCAACAGCAATATTTTAGAAAATGTGCTAGACTCGTGATACTTTGATGGGTTCTTGTTTCTTAATTTATCCAAAAGTTGATAGCTGATTTATGCCATGTCGTCTTTTCGTTATTTCGGGGCGAAAAGACAACAGAATGAAAAGACGACAATTTAACATTTAACATTTGTCGTCTTTTCGAGACGACAAAATAACCCGCAAATTAACGACTTTATTGTCGTCATTTGGCCTCGCTTATTTGCGACCTTAAAATGTCATCTCTTTGCCCCACAAGTTTGCGATCTTAAAATGTCGTCTTTTCGCCCCGCAAATTTGCGACCTTAAAATGTCGTCTTTTCGCCTCGCTAATTTGCTACCCTATTGTGTATTAAATAACTATGTTAAACCTCGACCCCCTTTGAAAAAAATCTGGTTCTGTCAGTGATGCTACATTTTACGGGTATCCTAACAAAATATATAGATCTACATGTATATATTTACAATCAGATCTAGTAAAAACTTTGATTTACTATTAAAACAACTGCTATAGTATTAACAGGAATTGTAGATCTACGTACGAGAACGGATGTGCATTCTTTATGGGAACTTGAAATCCAGTTAAAATAATGAACAAAGAAAACTCGGATAGCATAAGAAGTAAGTAAATACGAGTTTCATGGATTTTGCCTTTGTCCAGTTGGCATTTAATTTCATAAGCCCACCAGAATGCCAACTGACAGAAGTTCAATACTTTTAGAAATAACGTGTCATAATGGCTGTGGCACGGCAACTCTGACGCTTGTCAAAATTTGACGTACTTCACCCTCAAGCTGGTGACATTCCATATAAGTGAAAGAGACACGCAAAATATGACGTCACTGATTTATGACGTGTGGTTTCGACATTTACATGTTATGCACTTCTGCTACTGTAAAGACTGTTTGTAATGAACTACAGAGGACAGTTCATCATTTTTATGATCATACCGTACTGTGAGTAGATCTGGATCTATCATATGTTTTATTTTAACAATTAATCTTTTCATTTTTGTTTTCTTATCTCTATATACATTGTGAGTAGATCTACAACGGATTCCAAGAAATCGATAGTCGAATATTTGTGACTACTATATAGATCTATTTGATTCATATTCGAATAGCATAGATCTACTCGTCTTTTGCAACCTGCATACTAATTGTATACTTTACTTCGATCCAGACTGCAACCTCCGTGGCTGATGGGTTGCCTCCGTGGCCCAGTAGAACTTTAGCCAGTTTCGAGGATTGCCCTTTAAACCATGTCTCTTATTTCTAGTCAGTAGCTTACGGAGCACGGGTTCATATCCGGGCTGCTGGAACCAACAACATCGGACAAAAGTGATGAGACGCTAGCCTATCATTTTTACTATATCTATGTTGGGCCTATAATTTCATATGAAACCACATTTTTGTCTAAAAATTATTCTGAAGCCATTTCTTATCACAATTCAATAGAATTTTCACCTTTAGACAGAAAATGTTTCCAAGTTTCATTGATTATCTGAGTGTCATTCGCTGATTTGTAAATTCAAATATTTGACAATTCCAACAGAAAGTTAAAATAAAAACCAAAAGAACAAACAAACAAACAAACAAAAAACAACCACCCCGCCCAAAAAAAAAAAATGATTATACTTACCCACATAGGGACTTTTCATTACAAAGCTCAATCTTCTGTTAGAATAGATAAAACTCATAATGGTGAAATTAAAAATCAAAATATATAATAAAACTAAATTCAAATCTTTGTTTAACATTGAAAATTTCATTAAAATGCAATCAGAAATGGCTTTGCAATTATTTTTTTTGAAAAAATGTGGTAATATTTGAAATATATAGTAATTTCAATATATTATAGTATTACTTTTTTCCCTTGTACGTAAGTTGATTTTTATGAGTTTGTCAGGCAACTTGCAGAAACCCGATGGTTTCTTCCTTAATTCTCTCATCCAACACTAAGAGCTGGCCTCCAAACACCATTTAAATTTAATACCTCTTACTCTTTAAATTAGATATCGGTTAACTGTCAGGGGCTGATCCAGAAAATTTCAAAGAGGGGGGCTACAAGTAGCCGTACGCGTGACAATTTTGCGTTCATTTTGTGTAAAGCATTGAATACGATCGATGCTTTTTATGTGATCTTTGGCTGAAAAGATCAGTGAAAATCGTACGTATTTTTTATCCCAATGCTTGTTTACAAATAAATTTGCATATTTATACATGCTGGGAAAACGGAAACGAAAATTTCTTTATCGATATGAAGGACAAACATTTCAGAGAGAAACTGAATTAAAACAAAGCGTAGTCAAAGGTAATCAAATTCGAAACTTACAAACAAAGCCGAAGGGGAGCCAGGATTTCAAGTCAGAGGGTAAGAAGAGTGAATAATTGTTTTCGCCGAGCGGAGCAAGGATCGAAATTTTTGGTAGTTTAGTTCTCTTTATCTTCCAACTTTTTATTAAAACTATATAGGTTTTAGTCATTTTTGTCATCTGTTGGGCTTTTGAGTTGGTTTTACTGTACATACATCTATACTTTGGTATCAAAAGGCGGGTGTGGTTGTGGTACGCCTTCTATGCCCCCTTTAATCTGTCGCTGACTATGTGGATATCTAAAGAAAAATATTATGTTTTAGTTTGTTGTGGACTCTACATCAAGCTACACATACAAGATGATGAGGCAAAACAAAACTATGAACATGTCCTCACAGATGACGGTAATTGTAATTCTATGTATGTATGTATGTATGTATGTATGTATGTATCTATCTATCTATCTATCTATCTATCTATCTATCTATCTACCTACCTACCCACCTGCCCGTCTGTCTGTTTGCCTGCCTGCCTGTTTGTCTGTCTATCTGTCTATCTATTTGTCTGACTGCCTCTGTCGCTCTGTCATTTACAATCCGTTTTTAGCAAGACATAAATTTTAATTAAGCAGCATGCCTTCTAGAACTATGCCTTATCTTTGTAAATGAAAAAATAAATCTGGATTAAAAATCTTGGATTTGAATAACATTTTTAAAGTACTTATGAAATTTCATTCTTTTTCTAATTTGCAGACTTTGAAGAGAACCCTCCGTTTCGAATACCAGAAAACACAGGGGACATCTCTGGAAAACATAGACACCGTGTAAAACGGATGCAAGCTGAAGGGAGGAATGACGAAGAGTTAACAGGTAGCTATTCACTGTAGTTTTATTATAATCGTAGGCCTATAATTAAATTAATATCAATCATTGCAAGTGATTATCTTCCAGAAACCAGGTCGTCTGAATTTTGTTACTGTAATCCGGAATTTTTTGGTGGGATTTTATTTTCGCGATACACATGTTCTTAATTTATTCGCGAGATAATTTTTTGGCGATATCGAATGTTTATTTCATCATACTATTATCATACTTCTTTTCGCGGTAATTCTATTTTCGCGAGCGAGAACTTTCGTGAAATTAAGTGTAAATAAAATTCTCCCAAGTAAAACCGGAATTACAATATTTTACTAAACACTGGAACTAAAATGCATGTGTTGGTTGTTTTTTGCAATTAGTGTATGACATGCGAGCAAACTACTTGTAGTGTTATCATTTTACACATATCCACGTCATGCAGACTTATCTGCAAGAAGTTGGAATCATAAGTACCAAATTAAAATAAACAAAATCATACTGATAATAAAAGGTAAGATCTGGATGATTCTTTTCTCAGATCAAATATTCATCAGTTTTCCTTTGACATTTTTAAAAAAAAAAAAATTCACTAATATTTTTTATAAGAAATTAAAATAAAATAGGATAACAAAACAATGACATTGTTCTGTACTTAGTTTTGATTTAACACTAACTGAAAATTAATGACATACAATGTAAGAGATAGAGTGGGTGTTTCTTACATCCTTTGATTAATACTTCAATGTATGTCTGAGAATGTACGACACATTGATGGCACTTATATATTTATATAAATGCCCAATGATACAATTATTTCGCTTGAAATTTTCGCTTTCCTTTTAAGTTCGCCGTTTCATCTAAGAACGAACTTCACAAAATTCAAACGGGAGCGAAAATTTGCAGGTAGGACTAGTATACAGTACACCTCATGCATTTATAAACCTCTTTAATTGTAATGTTTTAGTAAGAACGGAGCCACAATGTACACAGAGGATGAGACAGATCCAACAAAGGACCAAAGGTCAACCAGTTCAGTTAGCTTACGTAGTTGAACCAGGAGAGAATATCAGACTGATGTGTCACTACTGGTTAGTTATGACGACTTTTAAATTCCTTATGGCTGTCTATTTCATGTCGACATGTTACTCATCTATTTCGGTATGTAAGCCTAACCCTAGTCCATAGGCCTATATGTCAGCATATAAATCATCTGTTTCCACCTGTAGCTCATCTATTTCGACATGCAACTAATCTATACCGGGATTTTGCCTATATTCGTATATGTCCATATGTAACTCAGTTGTGTCGTAATCAATACCATATATGATCAGACGTAACTATTTGTGTCGTTTAATTCCATAGATCTATATGTCCATATGTAGGCTAACTCATGTGTCGGTATTAAATCCATTTACATGAATATATAACTCATCCGTGTCAGTATTTGATACATTCATCCGTGTCCGTGTTTGATACATTCATATGTAACTCATCTGTGTCCGTATTTGATACATTCATATGTAACTGATCCGTGTCCGTATTTGATACATTCATATGTAACTGATCCGTGTCCGTATTTGATGCATTCATATGTAACTGGTCCGTATTTGATGCATTCATATGTAACTGATCCGTGTCCATATTTGATGCATTCATATGTAACTGATCCGTGTCCGTATTTGATACATTCATATGTAACTGATCCGTGTCCGTATTTGATACATTCATATGTAACTGATCCGTGTCCGTATTTGATACATTCATATGTAACTGATCCGTGTCCGTATTTGATACATTCATATGTAACTGATCCGTGTCCGTATTTGATGCATTCATATGTAACTGATCCGTGTCCGTATTTGATACATTCATATGTAACTCAACTGTGTCGATATCAAACATAATTTATGTATGTCGATATGTGTCTCATCTCATATAAAGATATATATGTTGATATGTAACTCGTCTGTGTCGGTATTAAACGTATGTATGTCAATATGTAACTCATTTGTGTTGGTATTAAACTTAACGTATATGTCGATACGTGTCTCATCTCATATAAACGGAAATACATGTATGTCGATAAAGTATGTAACTCATTTGTGTCATTACTAAACCCATGTACGTCCATATGTAACTCATCTATGTCGGTATTATATACCCATGTACGTCCATATGTAACTCATCTGTGTCGGTATTATATACCCATGTACGTCCATATGTAACTCATCTGTGTCGGTATTATATACCCATGTACTTCCAATTGTAACTCATCTTTGTCGGTATTATATACCCATGTACGTCCATATGTAACTCATCTGTGTCGGTATTATATACCCATGTACTTCCATATGTAACTCATCTGTGTCGGTATTATAAACCCATGTACTTCCAATTGTAACTCATCTGTGTCGATATTATAAACCCATATACGTTCATATGTATCTCACCTGTGTCGGTACTATATACCCATGTACGTTCATATGTGACTCATTTTTGTCGGTGTTAAATCTATGCATAGGCGTCGAAGCCGGGGGGGGGGGGGGCTAGTTGCAAAGATAGGCATAGGTGTTGAAAATTGGGGCTTAGCCCCCAAGACGTTTCTGGCGTGTGTGTTTTAAGTTGGTTTAGCCCCCCCCCCACACACACACTTCTGGCGTGTGTGTGTTTTAAGTTGTTTTGATAATAAATGTTTAGAGAACACACACACTTTCAATTTGCTTCCGACGCCTATGCTATGTATACCAATATGTAACTAATCAGTTCCGGTATAACAGCACCTTTATCATGTTTATGATAATAAATGTTTAGAGAAGTATTACCGTAACAAATATTAATATTGTGCCGATTGATGCCAGCACGTGTTGATTGTTGTTTTATCTTTCAACATCCAGCTTGTTAGTCTTGATAATGGTATAACGGTAACGTATAATTATGTTTTCAGACACGAAATCCTAACACAGTCTGGTTTATCTTGGTTTGTAAATTTAGATGATATAACATGTAGATGTGTATGTATTGTGTTGTGTCGATACGTCAGTATGTATATTATGTGTATGTAGATGTAGATGTGAGTTTGTAGATATAAGTATGTAGATTTGTGAATGTAGATGTCAGTATATGTATGTAAATGTGGTTAATAATATATTCATTTATGTATATGCGTGTATGTAGATGTATGTGTATGTGGGTATGTAGATGTATTTATGTAGATGTGTTTATGTAGAAGTATATATGTAGATGTGTGTATGTAAATGTTGGTATGTAGATGTGTGATGATATCATCATGTTAATGTGTGTATACATCTAGATGTGAGTATGCAGATGTATGTGTGCTGATGTGGGTATGTTGATATGTGTATGTTGATGTGTGTATGTTGATGTGGGTATGTTGATGTGGGTATGTTTATGTGCGTGTGTGTGTTGATGTGTGTATGTTGATGTGTGTATATTGATGTGGGTATGTTGATGTGGGTATGTTGATGTGAGTATGTTGATGTGTGTATGTTGATGTGTGTGTGTGTGTTGATGTGGGTATGTTGATGTGGGTATGTTGATGTGGGTATGTTGATGTGCGTGTGTGTGTTGATGTGGGTATGTTGATGTGTGTATGTTGATGTGTGTATGTTGATGTGTGTATGTTGATGTGGGTATGTTGATGTGTGTATGTTGATGTGTGTATGTTGATGTGGGTATGTTGATGTGATTTTGTTGATGTGACCTTGCTGATGTGTGTATGTAGATGTTCGTATGTTGATGTATGTATGTAAATTTGGGTATGTTGATGTTAATATCTAAACTTGGGTATGTTGGGTATGTAGATGTGTGTATATTGATGTATGTAAATGTAGATATGTTGATGTGGGTATGTAGATGTGTGTGTGTATTGATGTATGTAAATGTAGATATGTTGATGTGGGTATGTAAATGTGTGTATGTTGATGTATGTATGTTGATGTGGATATGTTGATGCGAGTATGTTTATATGGGTATTATGATGTGAGTATGTTGATATGGGTATGTAAATGTCGGTATGTTGATGTGTTTTTTTAAATGTCAGTATTTGATGTAGGTATGTAAATGAGAGTATGTTGACGTGGGTATGTTGATCTGAGTATGTATAAAAGGGTAGGTTGATTTGTATATGTAAATGCGTGTATGTAAATATGAGTATGTAAATGTTTGTATATAAATGTGTGTTTGTTAATGTGAGTATGTTGGTGTAGGTACGTAAATGTGAGTATGTTGATGTGCCTATGTAAATGTGTGTATGTAAACGTGTGTATGCTGATATGGGTTTGTAGATGTGTGTTGATGTGTGTATGTAAATGTGAGTATGGTGATGTGTGTATGTAAATGTGAGTATGGTGATGTGTGTATGTAAATATGTGTATGTTGATGTGAGTATGTAAATGTGAGTATGTGGTGATGTGTGTATGTAAATGTGAGTATTGTGATGTGTGTATGTAAATGTGAGTATGGTGATGTGTGTATGTAAATGTGAGTATGGTGATGTGTGTATGTAAATGTGAGTATGGTGATGTGTGTATGTAAATGTGAGTATGGTGATGTGTGTATGTAAATATGTGTATGTTGATGTGAGTATGTAAATGTGGGTATGTTGATGTATATATGCATGCAAATGTGGGTATGTTGATATGTATGTATGTAAATGTCAGTATATTGATGTGTGTATATAAATATTGGTTTGTTGATGTGGGTTTGTTGACTTGACTTCGTTGATGTGACTTTGTTGATGTCCGTAAGTTGATGTGCGTATGTTGATGTGGATATGCAAATGTAGGTATTTAGATGTGGATTCGCTGATGTATGTATGTAAATGTAGGTATGTTGATAAGCGTATGTAAATGTAGGTATGTTGATGAGCGTATGTAAATGTGGGTATGTTGATGTGGGTATGTTAATGTGTGTATGTAGATGTGTGTATGCAAATATGGGTATGTAAATATAGATATGTTGATTTGTGTATGTAGATATGGGTTTGTTGGTTGTTTATGTAAATGTGGGTATGTTGATGTACGTATGTACGTCATTGTGAGTATGTTGATGTGTGTATGTAAATGTGATTATGTTAAAATTTGTATGTCGATATCGGTATGTTGATGTGTATATATAATTGTGAGTATGTTGATGTGTGTATGTAGATGAGATTAGTACATAAATTTAGTTGTGAATATATATATATATATATATTATATATATATATATATATATATATATATATATATATATATATATATATATATATATATATGTATACATGTATATATATATATATATATATATATATATATATATCTGTCTGTGTGTGTGTGTGTGTGTGTGTGTGTGTGTGTGTGTGTATGGGTGGGTGGGTGTATCTTTATACAGATATGAGTAAGTAGACGTGTTTAGTTTTTGTGTGTGTATGTCGCTGTGTTTCTATGTACTTGTGTATATTTAGCTGTGTCGCTATTTGCTTGTGTGAAGTAAGCCTTCCGCTGTGTGTATGCAATTGATGAGCTGTTTCTGCATGCTACAGGTATGTATATAGGTATGTATGAATGCGTCCATTTCAAGTAGTCTAATGTTATTTCAGAGACTTTGCAAATAACAAAACGTACCTTATCTAACAATACATTACTATGCAAAGTATACTAAACTTTATAGTCCATTGAGTCCGTGAAAACAATTTTTGCATTTCGCTCAATACAGAAAACATTTTTATCTAATACCCATCTTCTAATCCAATATATTACTTGTTATACATACTAAACGGTGCTTAATAGTTGAAAACTTTATCATACAGTGGCGATGCCAACAAGTGGTACAAAGTTATGGTATGGAAACGTATTGTTCGGAAGGCTAATAAACGCGGGAAGTTCTGGATCGAGGACGTGAAGCTGGATTACCATGACGATGAAAATCGTAATAGAATATTTACCACTTACGACCACAGTCTTGTTATCAAAAACATATCAGAAGGTATAGATAAACAAACTAGTTTGAAGATCTTTTATAGCAATGCCAGTATGTAAATATGAAGAAAATATAAATGATAAATATTTTATAGATATGTAAACAAAGTTGTTACTTGCTGTGAATTTTGATAGATTTTTTTCTTTTTTTGTTGTTGTGAAAGTGCCTTCAAGTATTAATTTCTCCTTACAGTATATTTTCTGTAACTAGGTTTGTTGCTCTAATTTTAAATTTAATGAATTTGGTTAAACTCAGTTATTTCCAATTTATCATGTATAAAAACATTGGTTTTGTGAGGCCTGTGCATAAAGTTTTGAGTTGAAAGAATGCTGAAACCAAACAATTTTAAAGGGATAGCAGGTTATCTTTCCTTGTTGATTTACTTTTAGGGTGTAACAGTTAGAATATAAATGATATATCATCGATTATGGTTTGTGTAATAATACTTTTTTATTGTATCTTGGCAGTCGACGTAGATACATATTTTTGTCATGACAAAAAACGAGATGCCCTTTCAGACGAGGAAATCACAAAACAGAAGATGGAACATTTATTTAGCACGACTGATAAATTTCGTTTTTACTATCATGTGGACGGTAATGTCAATGATACGAGTTGAAAGAACATTTATTTTTTTTTTAAAAAATAGAGAATCACCGTATACCACCATTCATGCATGGATGCATCCATATGCACAAAACGTTATCAGTTTACGGCTTTGAGTTGATGTCCAGTTTTATAGAAAACAAACATTTTCATAAAAATATTTTGATAAATATTTCTAATTTTTGAAATGGTGAATATGATTCTACATTTGAAATTTAAGATTCTTCAAGAGCATGTATTTGTTTTCTACTGTCCGCGCGGCTCACTTCGGAAATAGGTTCATTCATGTCACCTGCTGAGACTGTTTTTGCAATCGATAGTACGTTGCGTACCCGTTAAAAATTGAAACCGTCCGCAACTGACGTCATTGAGTACACGCAGGAATTCCCTCCACAGCGGACGCCATTATTTAAAAATTGCGAATGACCACCCATACAATATTTAATAAATAACATGATAGATAGTATTTTAATTATTAGACAACATATTTCAGCCACTGACGCCTTCATTATACGCTATTAAGTATTTGCGTTATCCAGAGTTACTATCTCTTGTAACAGGTACTGATTGTGATGTCATTTGTTTGTGCGTAAAATGAGAAAAGTTATCAATTGTGACGTCATATGTTTTTGTGAAATTACGTTGTTTTCTCACGTAAAATCATGACGTCACAATCGATACCTGCTGACATGTGAGATAACTCTGATTGACGAAAAGACAGAATAATTTCTTCGCATACGAAATATCGAAGATTTTTCGATTTCCGAAGTGAGATGCGCGGACAGTGGTATAACTTCATCAAATAAGCATATTTTCAGTAATGTTAAAGTTGCAATGAAATAAGGCAAAAATTAACAAAACAATTGCTGACATGACGGACATGATTGTGTCTAAAATACTATATATACTTTCAGTTGTGCCAACAACAAGCATTCCAGCAAAGTTAGGTAAGATTATTGAATCCTTTTGTTTGTAATGATACGATGATCTTGTTCAACAATATGAAGCCCCCCCCCCTCTAGAATGTTAAAGCTATGAACTTTGAATCTGTGAAAAACACTTAATTGGACTCTAAAGAGATTAAAAAGAAAAATGATTATATACTTCTTCAATAATTTGCAATGTGATATCAATGTTGACTTATTGATCGATTGACTCTACTTGCAGTGAGTGAAAGTGGTGATAAACACTTAAAACCTGCACCCCCGGAAGAAGATCGTAAGTAAAGCAATGAGAGAGAGAGAGAGAGAGAGAGAGAGAGAGAGAGAGAGAGAGAGAGAGAGAGAGAGAGAGAGAGAGAGAGAGAGAGAGAGAGAGAGAGAGAGAGAGAGAGAGAGAGAGAGAGAGAGAGAGAGAGTATTTTAGATACAGTATTCATTGCATCTAAACGATAGACAATAAAGACCTATACCAGTATTGGTATTATTATATATGTACCGTAAATAGCTGATGGAAATTTCAATTTCAAATAATTTTATTGAATCACAAGACAGTCATTTTTTTTTACAGTGGTTACTCTTAGATGGATTTCGGCTATACTTTTAGAGATATTATTTGACCTTGTATAATACCACTTTCTCTTTAGAAAATACACATAACTTTTAAATTGGAGCTCAACTGATGAAGTCTAATTGACAGAAACGATATCGTCTTGAGCATTATAACTTTGGTAGTATGTTTATAAAATTTATAACCACTAGGTCGTTGCCACTGCTGGTGGACCGTTTGAGTCCCCGAGGGTATACATAAACCTAGTACCTGGTATTTCGGCACCAGCTGTTCATCTTATACTAAAGTAATATTTGGCACTGTTAACATCATTTAAATTCAAAATTTTTCTAAAGCTAAGATAGTCATTTTTTTTACAGTGGTTACACTTAGATGGATTTCGGCTATACTTTTAGAGATATTATTTGGCCTTGTATAATACCACTTTCTCTTTAGAAAATACACATAACTTTTAAATTGGAGCTCAACTGATGAAGTCTAATTGACAGAAACGATATCGTCTTGAGCATTATAACTTTGGTAGTATGTTTATAAAATTTACAATTAAATGTTTTAATAATATGGATTATGGATACAACAATATGTTTGCTTTACATTTCAAGAATCTTTGAACCTGAAGTATTTTACAACTTGGGAGAGATGGACACCTTGTAGTGTTTGCGGTCAAGTTGGAGAAAGAAGGAGTCGAGGTATAATGCTGTATACGAAGTAGATGATGTCAATTTAGTGTCTTGATCCATATATACACTATTATGCAGAGAAAATATTCTAATCAATAACCCAGTGATACAAGGAAATGTTAAAAATTATATATATATATATATATATATATATATATATATATATATATATATATATATATATATATATATATATATATATATATGTGTCTCTGTGTGTGTGTGTGTGTTACAAATTTTATGTTTGTGTGTTGTCAGTAATTTGTTCTCTCCGTTTAAATTTCAGGATCATGTATGGCAACATTATTAGACCGTAAATCTGTATCCGATCCACCATATATATTCTATGCATTACGCTCTTTTGCAATAGGAATGCCTTGTAGATCAACTATTTTTCTGCCGTATAGTGACCGTATGACTAATCGGTCAGATGAGATCAAACTGAAGGAATGTGATATCAAATGTAAAAACAGTAAGTTGATGATATAATAATAATAATTTTCTATTTTGTATCACTTATCATTTTATTTGATTAGAAAATAAATAAGCTGGATGTAAAAATATATTTCGTGACACTGTTTCATCGTAGGTTATGATCAAGATTAATATAATTATTGTAATCTGTTATTTCAGTTTCTTTAGCTAAAGGAAGAGGATTAAGCATCAATATTGAGAAAATTTCGTTCATGAAAAACAAAACTAGAGGTTTGTGTTATGGTTTAAAGTGTAATAGATAAAATACATGTATATAATCCTCATACAATTAATAAATCAAAGGGGAATAATATCTAATTATAACCGATATTTTCTGTGATGATTGACACGTACGTCTGTGTTCAGGTTAAAGTACCATTATCTTTGAAAAAAAAGCCGCTAAATATTTTGTTGACGTCATCCTTTGTGTTTTGGGTGGTTTATTTTTACTATCCTACAGATAACTAATTGTTGAATAGATGAATAGAGTTTAGTCCTTTTCAACTATTCAACAGCTGGCCGCCGTTGGTTAGCTGAATGGATTCAGCTATTCCACTGCCAACCTGTCATCTGAAGAAAAAGAATAAAAGAAAACAAAATCATATCAACATTCAAACAAATTAATTGATTTTTTCTGTAATATTTCCAACAAGAATTATATAAGGGAATATTAATTCCTAAATCCCTTTTTCCGATTTTAATAAATCCATATTTTAGTTCAGATCCTTGAATCACATTACTCGCCTGAATTTCCTGTTTAACATTAGTATGTTTGTTATTCAGTACAGCATCTGAACAATGACCCGTTTTTTACATGCAGCCTGCTCACCGATGTTTACGGCAGACATACTTGTAACACCACGTAAAGAATTATGTGAAAAGAAACCTTCCATTCCTGCTTTGACAGTAAATCCCCATTCACTTTTAAATCCCCTTTCACTTCTCTTAAACCTAAAGTATTTCTTTGCAAAACTTTTATATCGTTTAATTAGCTTTTCTTCTAATAAATTTACAGCCCATTTGGTTTTCTGGGCACATCAGGATATCGTAATGATATCCTTTTCTTTTATGCTCCAAGAAATGTTCATTTGTTATTTTAAGAATTGGTTCTATCTGTTGTTGATAATATTTCATCATCAGATATATCACAAAATTATTTTTTAAAGTTGAAGTTAGGTATATATTCCATGTCAATTTCCTCCATATGTAATACTTCATATACCACAGTATATGTATCTGGTCCAGATGCGACATCTTTCAGAGACTTCAGTCTCTTCTTCTGAGTGATAAATAAACTACTGTTACTGTCCATATTGTCACATTTGATGTGACTTCATTGTGTTTGTATTGTACCGCCTAGGTGAACATTGCATGAGCTACTTTCACGCCAAGTGACTTTAGATTCTATTCAACTATTCGACGTTGTTTAGATGAATGTCCTAATTATGCATTTGGGCACAGTAAAGGGTTAAATTTTGTAAGTTAGATAAATCACTCAATGGTGTTCAATAGTACAGAAAACGAGGTTCCCCTGCATTAAAATTCTAAACTCCTTAAGAGCTAAGATTATTTATATAGTGGTTCATCTTTATTACAGTGGCTATTCTTAGCCGGATTTGGCAATACATATAATACATTTGGTCTTGCATGATACCACTTTCTCTTTTGAAAATATACATCTATCTTTATTTTGAGCTCAATTGATAAAAACAATCGTGTTGTGCAAAAATATGGTACAATGTTTATAAATACTACTACTTTGAACAATTTCATTCGTTGTATTGATAAATAAATATTGTTACTCAGATGAGTGACCGGGGTCATGGGGTCTTTTCTTGTAAAGGAATAATTTATATCATTTAAGATTGTCGATGATAGTATTTGAGGTATAGGTATACCATTATGAATTGTTTACATACTCGACAGATCTAAATTATATCATAACAGGATTAACGGTGTGACAGACTACCTATCGGCAAAGAATACCATAGTTAAAGTAATGTGTGGAATTCCTGCATGGCAATATGTCTTACTTGTACACCCATAGTTTTGAAAAAATAGACGGTATTGCTTTGGTTTTTGACAGAACGCGGTTGTGCCACTTTACCTTGGTAGACCTATCCGAATTTCATTATATACAATTGTTTCTAAGACACTTCTCTTTTGATTTGCAACTAACTTTGTTTGGAAAATCTGGAAAGTAGCTGATTTATTGGCATCGATCTGGAACAAGAGGTTTTTTGTTTTGTTTGTTTGCTTTTTGTTTTTGTTTTTTGTTTTGTTTTTGATTGTTTTCTCTTTTTGCAAAATTAGATTTCATAATGCACTTCTTTATCAATTACAGAAAATGCAAAGCAGATGAATGTGTCAGTTGGAGATAAGGTTGAAATGGAATGTCCAGGGTATGGTATTTGATATCTTCACTAGTCTATATATTTGATGTGTTAGATACTGTTTTTCAATATTTCAAATTGTTGTCTAGATACTATTGATAATTTCCAAATAATAATTCGCAGAATATTTCAGCAGCATATGCCTTATTTACTGTTATTCTATAAATATCCCCAGTAGACTTTGATACTCTTATCCACATTGTTTATTTCCTCTGACTATGAATACATTTGGTCAGAAGTTTAAAATTTGACCAAGAAAACATATCTCTGTCTTAAATTCATCATCATCATCATCATCATCATCATCATCGTCTTCGTTATCATCATTATTAAATACGATTCCATTGCAATGTGATTTGAAAATTCTAAACACGTTATAATTACTAAAGTACAGAATTGGACTGAAGTGCTTAACATTCGCGGATATCAGTTTGTGCAGGACGTGACTTGGGAACTGAAGCAGTGTCTTTAAAAATCTATAATGATTGCTGGGCGGCCATCAATTCAGAATTTATATAAAAACTACAAACATTTGTAGAAACAACAGAAATTGGAATGTTTGAAATAATGAAATTTTATAATGTCTACATAACTAGAGGGAATGTTTTGTTATGCCTGCTTGAAAACCATATCCTGTAAAGCTTACTCTATCCCATTGTGTGTCAATTGATAAAAGGATCGAGTTTAGTTTGCTTGCAGAAGAAAGAAACAATCCATCACTTAAAATGCATAAACATATTAATGTCGTCTTTCCCTACAGAGCTACTCTAGACGATATGGTTTACTGGGTCAATGCTTCTAGGTATATTTCGAGTTTGGAATTGTCAAACTCTTCAATGGGACGAGCGGGGATAGATGTTTATGGCCGATTCCATATATACAGCTCAGAAATTACTGACAGTGGCAAATACGAATGCTGGTACAGGAACCGGAAACATAACACAATTAATCTGTCTGGTATTTGGAACATATTTGAGTTAACTTCAATTATTATTTGATCAATATTATTTCTGTTTCAAAGTTATAACAGACTAATTACCTTGAATTTACATATATATAAAAATTTCAGATACCAAAGTATAAATCAATAGAATGTCCAGGACATAGATACAAATCCGGTAAAAATGGACAAACACGGACCTCTGGAAACCAAGAGGTGGGATCAGGTGCCATGGAGGAGTAACCATCCCCTGTCGACCGGTCACACCCGCCGTGAGTCCACAGTCAAGTCCAATGAAACAAGTGAGGAGTGTATCCTCGTCACAATTGGTACAGACGTCTCAACAACCGCCAACGAAAAGGCAACTCAACATTTCACTTAGTGAAACAGAGTAGTCGCAAACAAGACTATTATACCGACCGTAAAATTTGCGGAACGTTGACATTAAACGCGGTTTTCGATATCCCTGTGTCAATAATTTGTCAGTGAGTAGTTTACCTCTGTATATGAAATTTTCATATGTTGTGCACGCCCTGGCATATCGGATCATTTGTGAAATATAAACTCCATATGTGGGTGACTGAGGGATATTACTACTTAAATGTGGAAAATTTACTATGTGAAAGCCAAAATCGTCGCGTTTATCGTATAGCTTAGTTGCTAATTTCAAGTCTGTGTTTATATTAAGTAAAATGTCTAAGTATGAAGCGTGTGTGCTTGATTCTGTTGTATCTTTAATTTCTAGTTCGCTGGGATATATCGCATTGACATATGTATGAAAATTGTCATTATAAATTGACAAAACGTCGTCGATATATCTAAATGTCAAATTAAAGGACACCGCTAACTTTTTCTTCTTTTGATTCAGCAGTTTCTGAATGAAGTCTGCTTCGTATGAATAAAGGAACAGGTCGGCCAATAAAGGAGCACAATTGGTTCCCATAGGAATGCCGACAGTTTGTTGAAAGACCACGTCTCCGAACATTACAAATATATTGTCTATTAGAAATTCCAGCATGTTTTTTATATCAACTTTAGTATATTTATGTGTAAAATCAGAGTGGTGTTTGACGAAATAAGTATCCTGATAGCCAATCACTAGAAATTTAAATTTTCGGGTAATACCTTTAGTGAAAAAGCAGTTGTTTTTGATGCTGAAAAGTCTTTCTTTTAATTTTTTATGTGGAATAGTAGTGTAAAGAGTAGAGAAGTCATAAGTTTTGATACTGTGAATTCGAGAAAAATTGTGTGCCTTCAAATTTTCAAAAAGCTGTTTAGAATTTTTAAGTATCCACATCTGATTTACACCGCTTCTGGAATAAGCAACTGTACAGTATTGTTGAAGTTTCTCCTTAATGGCTGTCAATATCTTGGTAAGGTTTGGTCGAACATTTGCTGGATCCTGCTATGTATCTTTGCTTATATGGGGTTTTATGAAGTTTAGGTATCCAGTATAAATGTGGTAGCTCGAAATCGGTATCCGTTGTAGGTATATCAAATGAGCGTAATACGGACACGTAATTTTGAAGGATCTCGTCCTTTGAAAGTGAGCTACGTGTGTATGTAGGATTTCCAGAATTCGTATTAAACCCATGTTCTTCTAATAAACAATTATAGTAATGTGCCTTACAAATAACAACTATATATCCATCTTTCTTTTAATCTTGATAGAGGGAATTTTAAATGCTCCCAATGAAAATGACAAAGATTATATTCGTTTATCCTGTTATCGCCTGAACATGGTACTTATATCACAAATGATCAGATATGCCAGGCGTGTTCTACAGATGAACATTTCATATACAGAGTGAAACTATTAACTGATAAGTTATTGTCACAGGGATATCAAAATTTGCGCTTGATGTCAACGTTTTTTGATTACGGTCGGTGTACTGATCCTGTTTCTAATTACTATGTTTCACTATATGAAATGTTGATTTACCAGTTCGATAGCGGTGTGTTGAGTTGTCTGTACCGGTTGTGACGAGGATTTATTCTTTATATTGTGTTTGAATCTGACTGTGGACTCACGGCGGTGTGTCTGGTAAACAGGGGATGTTTACATCTCCATGACATCCGATTATACTTTGGTATCCGAAATTTTTTTTTGATCCCAACTCTAGATTTCTAGAGGTCCGTGTTTGTCTAATATTTACCAGATTTGTATAATGTATACTGGACATCCTGAAGATTAATACTTTGGTATCTGTTATTTTTATATTATAGAAATATATAGTGATAGCCGGTAATTAAAAACTTATGTAACACATGTTGTTCTTAAAAAATTGCAAAGACATAATAACATGAACGAATTATGTTTTTTTTTCTATAATTTCAGTTATGAAGCCACATAGGCGAGGTTTGTATTATTTTAGATAATTTTCAAATAGTCTGAAATTTGTTTGATGCGCTGGTCTATATATTCTTTTATTAGTATTTGATTGTGTCTTGACTTATATCTCTGAAAACTACAAACGAACCTGGATATACATATATATGTATAATGAAATCGACGGGGAATGAATGTTTATTTCAACTAAATCGGGTTTCAAAATAATCGGGTTATAACAATAAAATTGGCCGGAGAATCAAAATCTTTTCAGATAAAGCGGTATTTCAATGTAACAGGGTTCAATATAAATGGGTTCATCTGTTCTTCATCAAAACGTCATACTATATCTACTTATGTCAGTGGATTCTTCGTTTTATGATCCATTCTGCTGATAATGATTATAAATGAATGCATTCATACCGGCGTAATTTTATTATTTTGTATTCGATCTGCCAGTTTTATCAGCGTTTGGTATAAATGTAGTCGTGATTATTGATAATTTCATTTTATGTGTTCTCATAACTTTCCACAAATAGTGTAAAATCAGTGGACTTATGAATCAGTAGATGTAGATTGTCATCTATTTTTGTGTTTTACGCCAAACTAAACAATGTATACGTTATACAGAGGCGTCAAATTGTGATCAGTGAGGACGATTATCTTAAACATTAAGGACCCACTTACATAAAATTTGAGTATATACTCAAGTTTGAGAATTCTACCCACCTTCAGCTAATCTGTAAATTAGAAACAGGTTAATCTGTAGAATTAGAAACTTAGGTTACACATAAATTGTTATAATCCTAGTCTTTCTTTTGTTAGTAAGTCCATAGGGGTGTCGTATGCGCTTCATTTAGCTTACTTGAGTAAGAGCGTTTGAACTTAATTAGTAGTTATAAATAAATCAAATGCTACTTCTATGATGGATCAAAGTTTGTTAGAAATGAATAAAAATTGTCATGTCAATATATGTACATACCAACCGTTTGAGATAATCCAAAAAGTAAACGTTATGACATTTTAAGTATCCTGTGAGTTCGAGATTTTACAATCAAAACTGTTGAAATAACAAAACAAAACGTTTCATCGGATCATATTTCAATATAAGTACTGTCTACCTGGTAAAGTTCGCTCCCGTTTAATTTTCGTCCCTTAAAAACACGCAAATACATGATACTACGGTGATTTAGGTAGGATTTAAGACACGATGAATGTTTTCTGAGATAAAAGGGCGAACATAACAGGGTGAAAAATTCCAAGTACACAGTAATCATGATGAATGAGAATCCCCTTTAAAACACATGAAAACAATTCGATAGGTGTTGTGTCAGATGTTGTTGAATTTTAACTGAAATTAATATATCGATGATGTCTGTTTTTCTCAGAGGAATGGCGAACCTACCTACTCTACTTGTTACTCAGCTACATGGTGGACTTCTGCATATTTATGGCCTTTGTGAGCATGAAACATAAACATAGACAAGTGCAGACTACAGACGCATATTATCGACGACAGGTGCTCCCTAAAGATGACACCCAACAGTTCAAAGAAAATACTGAATACGTTGAATGTGATGAAAACGAAGTGGAAGAAAGATGGACATCTAATCACCTGTTCAAAGAAAATACTGACTTCGTCGAATGTGGTGATTACGAGGAGGACCAGGAAAAGAAATGGCCATCTAATCATCTATTTAATAATTTCTCATCTGTAAATCAACAAGAACATTTTAGATAGGAGTATGCTAACTTATATCATTGTTTCTATCAATGTTTACAGGAATGTATAGTGTAATGAATACTTTACAAGTATGAATTTATTGTTCCTGCAAAATGTATTTAAATTTTCCTAGCAGATCTAGAAACACGGGAAACATGCGAAAGAAGAATCAGTGTGTGGAAAAGTAATACATTACAGTCAAATTTGTCTGTAAAGGCCACTCAAGGGAACGTTATAGACAGGTGACCTTAATAAAGAGGTTTCTTCAGTATGAAAATGTTATCAAGTTTGAATGATCATTATAGGCAGGTGACCTTTATGCAGAGACCGCAATTATGTCTTGTTAATTTCAATCATCCATAATGATCGATATTTGTAAGCATCATATGTCTTAATATTGAAAACGGCATGGGTACATGTAAAATACCTGTACTGATTCCAGTGTACTCAATATTTAATGAAATAAAATGTCATGACCTGCGCTTAATAGGTCAAGTATGTGTATTGCTGAGTTTGATACATAATGTATCTCTTTTATTTCTATTTTTAAGGAACTATTCCGACGACACAAGGATCACCAATGATAAAATACAGCTGATAAATATATACATTAGATAGTCAAATGATAGGATGGATTTTATGTCTCTGTTATCAAAGGTTCCCATAATCTTGCATTGATTTGGGCAATACATCCGATTGTAACGTATTATACCATTAGTGTGTATATATAGGTCGAGCAAGATAAATTGGCACATGCTTACAAACACAACCGGTCTAAATTAAATCATAGCAGGGGTGACATGCCACTTATAGACAGCACATATTAGAGCTAAAGTTAATGCATGGAATCCGTGCAAGGCAATATGTTTCATCTGTACACCCTTTTCTGGGAAATGTAAAGTATTGTTTAGCTTTCTGAGAGAACCCAGATTGTGCCACTTTATGTTGGTAGAACTTTGAGGCGTAATCGTACGGATAAGTAACGTGGAAAATTGAAGATGAAATAAGAGAGTGCCCGAATATTTTAATTGTGTAGGCAGATCGCATTGATGTTTGTATTATCGGTAGAAAATGTATTGGCATGGTGTATACTATTGTATTTTGTAAGTCGCGAAAATGCTTTAGTCTTTCTCTTCAAGGCAATGAAACCAAACCCAGATTATTATCAAAATACAAACATATATTGAGCAAAAAGTAAATATAATCATACTTTACAATCTGTCGTGTTTTTATAATACGTGTGTGTGTGTGTGTGTGTGTGTGTGTGTGTGTGTGTGTGTGTGTGTGTGTGTGTGTGTGTGAAGAATGTAAATTGTTCTGACATGAAAACATCTTTACGTGATTAAAGAAAATAAATGTAAAATGGTTTTATTTCTGGAATGAGTCTGTATTTAGCGGAAATATATAATCTATAGCACATACAATCAATAAGCAATTTAGCCAGAGAACAACTGTAGAACTAAAGGCCTGACCCCGTCATACGAGCGAGTACAACATTATTAAAAATTCATAGAAATTACCAATCTACCTTCAATATATTTACCAAGGCAAATTCAGTGACCCTAATCTGTTAGCAAATAGAAAACTGTTATTCTTGGATCAGCTGTTGTTTAGTATCGATAATTTGATTCTGAATGATTTCCATTGACAGTTAACTATTCCTTTGGTAGTAAGGATCCTATTTTATTGCGCATTATCCCAGAAATACCGAGAAAACTGTTATCATGGTAACGACGACAGCAATAAAGAAAATCACGACACACGCTGACCACAGTCTATTTGTTGGCACTTCGTCGTCGCCCTCTTGAGTGTTCTGCAATAATCAAAATTAGTTCCAAAATGAGATAAAACGAAAATCAATACAACAAAAAAGGAAAAATAAGTGTAAACATCATACAGGTAAAATGAAAATAGTTTGTAAAAGGAAAATATCGAAGATACAATATTGCCTGAGCAAATGTCTGATCCGTTTTGATTAAATCTAATTTAAAAATCAAACCCTAGCGCAAAATGTAGTCCCTGAACACATTTTAGGTTTCAAATACTAATGGTAAAACAATTATAACTTAAAAATGTAGCCGTTATATTTAGTAAAACGTTGCTGATCAAATGTCCTTATAATGTTCAGGTAAATACGTTATGTCCTGAACTGTATATATACACTACATTTATAACCATGTTATTTCTCAATGGTAAATCATGGCGTATACATTCTGTATATGATCAATACAAACCATATTTGAAAAGTAAAACATATTGAAGCAAAGTATCACAGGTCCTCCAAGATCCGGGTTCTGTCAAAAACCAAAACAACACTAAAGTATATCTGTCAGTCTTGTTCTGATTTAAGTTGCACTAGGTACATCTTGGCAGAAATAGTATGTCATAATGACACATGTATATGTTATTTTCTGTTGAAAAAAATTGTAAGCAGTCAAGATTTTAAGACGAATTTGAACATGCATAGAAATTGCATAAACAAATTTTCCTCGTATAAACATGTTTGTTGTTTTGCGACGCGTCTTTTGATAGTCTTCTGCCATTTCTACTACCAATATTTGAATTTTGAAATGTCGATTTTTTCATTATACATGTACAGTGTATTTAGTAATTGAACATGAATGAATGAGAAACAGAGATGACATTGATTTTGTAGATACTTACATCATCTTCGTTTGAATCGGGCCTAGATTTAACAGTTCCATTTGAAACATCAAATTGTACGGTTACATTTGTATGATTCCTTTGTGCGCATGCGCACGATGGTTGAATCATACAATTTGATGAAGATGAAGAATTACATACAGGCGCACAATTCGTATCACAACTACAACAATGTACATTTGACTGACAACATGGTTGATGCTGATGTCCTGACAATAGAGAGTAACTTTCCAGATTTTCACTGTCGGCGCATGCGCCTTGCTGTTGAACCGCTTCCGATTCACCCCTACCATTAAATCTCCTGTTATGTGCATATCGCTTACATTCGGTATCACTAATATGATCACAACATGCATGACACATGCATACCGGATGTTGTGTGATTGGTCCATGTTGGGGACATATACATATATTGGAATTGTTTTGTCGTGAACTGTGACCTTCTTCGGGATGTGAGTTCGATTCCGCACATGGTAAATGATGGTGATGATGATGCATAAATTGTCCAACTGCACACGTGTGTCTCGAAAATAAAGGGCGGTAACTTAAAGCTTCGTGATATGAAGGTGGTGGCGCCTGTGTTCCTGAAAATGAAATATGATAAAGCAATTAAAGTATGTGAACAAAAATACACCGCTACAAAAATTTTCATACACGGTTAGTAGACACGGAAGAGTACATCATGCAGATCTAGCAACACCTAGGGAATTCTCATCCATGGGATTGAACACTTCAGTCAGGAACGATACATGACGAGTCCGCGACCAAAATATTCAACCCCGAGGGTGAGAATTCTCTATTCCACATGGATTGACTCATGATGGATTATTTTTTCTCCCAGTAATTTTTTCCCCTACCTTTCACTTAATTTCACAAGTTTGCATAAAATCTTATAACTTTTAGTATCAAAATTAACTGTTTAAAATTATTTTTTCTTTCAAATAGATCTATATCGTAATGTCAAAGAACATACTAAAAGTATTTACGAAAAATAAAGGAGATATTAATGGAGCGGGAGGGAAAAAAGAAATATGTTCAGTTGCTAGTGATATCAGCCCTTCTCACATGGGAAAATCCTATCTCACATGGGCAGTAATGGGAGAAAATATACTGTTGAGCTCTCGAGTTTTCGAATAACTTTCCTTGAAGATCATGACGAATCACTTGAGCTCTATATCGTCTACAGAAGTGTAATGTAATAAAATATTATTAGAATATATTTATTAAACAATGTGGTACTATTGAAAGCAACACCATATGCTTAAGTACCATCATATCAGACTAAAACTGTATAAATGTACTGTGATATATCAAAACACATATACGTGCATTCATTCTGACATATGCTGGCTGAAAAGTGTTGATAGCACTCCGATTCTTTATGAACCTAATAATGACGGTTTAATTATTTCTTTGGGATTTGTATCAGATACAATAACTAATGACATTGCTTGAAAGAAATGTGAACTTATAACATGTTTATTTCTCTAATTTTATCAATAAAATGGTATTTTATGCAGTAACAGTTATATTCATCAAAAACGGAATGAACTATTTTATCTTACGAATCTATTCCGGTATCTACGAAGAATATCTAATAAACTGAAACAAAAAAAAATCCACAAGATTCTTTATAACACTGACTCTTAATTTAGCAGTGACATCAGTTTCATTAACATTTGACTAAATGACAAAATTGATTGTTTAATATGAAAATGTATATTTCACGTGGTAGATGTAATTGTTTGTACACATTCTCTTCAGCGCCTAGACTAATTAGCCCGAAATAACATTATAATTAAATGTTGATGTACTTATTTTCCCCAACCACTTGTCAATAATCCAAGGAACCGAATAATAAGGTATCGAGTGCTTGTAACTCCATACACCAATGTCCTTCTGCGTCGTGTTAATGAGGGTTTACATTTTTAAGTACAATTGCAGCCGTGAAAATAAAAGAAAATCGATATTACGATTTATCGCGTGTATATACGTTTTGTAGTTTGAATATATCTCGTTGTATTGTAAACTTAATAGCTTCATTTATACAGAGACAGCAATTTATACGAACATCTGCACATCTGCTGTATATGTACATTTATACAATAGGTGTTTGCGTGTATGCGTGTGTATGTAGTGTGTGTGTGTATGTAGAGAGAGCGTGTTTGTGTGTTTGTGTGTTAATTGTCATGTATTTAAAGTAATAGGCTATTATAAAATACATGCATCGTTGCAATCCTGTACATTTTACACATACATGATTTATACGAAATGAGAAATCCGATAGTAACAATAATAGTAAAACAGATTTTATCATTTTCATATAGACATATGGGTAGGTATATTATACGCATGTATGTGTGTGTATTCAGCATCTGCACCTTCCCTTGTATCTTACCAAAACCCGCTAAATCGGGGTGGTAGTAGCATAGATGAGTCATACTTAAACTTTTACGTTATAGATTTTAATATTGATCGGTTTTTATATAAGGATTCAGTTGATCATGAACAATCAATACATATATATATAAAATCGTACTTACCATCATGGCTACCTTCTGCCATAGTAAGGCTGCCGTAAGTTGGTCTACAAAACTTCTCACCGGAGACGAAGCTATCAAATCTTTTCTTAAATCTTGTCTACTGCTACTGTTGTTGCTATATAGAACATGATTTGCGATAAAAAGCCAAGAATCTAATTATGTTAACAAACTAAAGAGAGGCAAATCTTGTGAAAGTGCTGGAATATTGATTTGGAAGATGTAATAGTCGTTTCGTTTATGTTGCGCTGCACAACGTGAGTCTGAATGACTTGGGGCACATTGGGGTAAATTTGTACAATATTTTCACGGAATTCACTGTCCACACAATTAAATATAAATACGCAACATTAATAAAAATCTCACCAATACGATTTAAACAACAAAGCTAAAGATTTAACCTTTACAAATTCAGCATATTTTCGGATTTTTACAAGTAAATACAGTAATGTCTAATACAAATAGAAATAAGATAACATGTTATGTGGATAATAAAAGTTAAACCATTTGTGTATAGATATTTTGTTTCTCTTTCATAAATCTTCATTATATTATTTGGCAAGTTCTTGATCATTTTTTGTTTTGTTTTGTTCTTTTTCGCTGTATATTTCGCTTCAAGTTAGTTAGAATTTTATAAACGCAATTGTTTTGTTCCAAAGATATGAAGAGTCTAACCACTCTTACATATGTTAAAAGTTATTCTATAAAAACCGAATCTGAAGAACACGCAATTTAGTAGTTCCAAGATTCTAATCTCAAAGCTTTTAGTAGAAGTTTGAGAGAGAGAGAGAGAGAGAGAGAGAGAGAGAGACAGAGAGAGAGAGAGAGAGAGAGAGAGAGAGAGAGAGAGAGACAGAGAGAGAGAGAGAGAGAGAGAGAGAGACAGAGAGAGAGAGAGAGAGAGAGAGAGAGAGAGAGAGAGAGAGAGAGAGAGACAGAGAGAGAGAGAGAGAGAGAGAGAGAGAGAGAGAGAGAGAGAGAGAGACAGAGAGAGAGAGAGAGAGAGAGAGAGAGAGAGAGAGAGAGACAGAGAGAGAGAGAGAGAGAGAGAGACAGAGAGAGAGCATACTCACCTAACTACACACAGGCCTATATTTACAATGTTTATAATGTTATGTATTTCAAATAATAATGTTCAACTGCGCCTCAGGTTATTGATGCCAGCAGTTCAGGTGTTGAAAATAAAGCAATTTAGTTGAATTTGTATTATCTCCGTAGCAATTAATTTAATTGACATAATTCCCTTGATATTCTGCAGTACCATAAAAGAAAATCACTTAATTATGTTGCGCTTGTGGGATTGTCGTGTTCAGAATAGTGTCGGATATAGTTTTATCGTCTGCTTGATCTGTTCAGCGGATACATTATTAAAAGCACTATAGACGTTTTAACGGCAGCAAAAATCAAGGATGATAACGACACCTGGTTTGTAGTAGGACATACGTAACGTATAGTCATAAATATTCCGAAAGGAGAAACGATTGTAGAGGTCAGAAATGTTGCTACTTGACTTTGTAACATATGTAAATAATTCCATCAACGACCTCATCAATAATGAGAGAAAACTTCGAATAAACAGAAGTGTCGCTATATCGCATTATGACGACAAAAGACAGTTGGATGACGCTGAAAATAATTCTTGCATTAAAAGAAACTTATTTGTTTGAGTGCAAATTGCACGTGGATGTCTTTTCTGTAAATTGCCAGAAAAACGACAATTAACAGTAAATACATTTTGAATTAGATAGATTATCAAATTAAGTGATAAGATTTTAACCCTGAGCCTTTCATTCCGCATTCGTAAGCCCACACATTTTCGACATCTTCTGCTGAAGGAATTTTGACGGAACATTACAAGAGTAAGTTTTCGGACAGTTAGGCTAACGGGTGGATCAATAGTGTGCTAGATGTGTTGCAGATGATACACATCTTTGAAATCTTTTCCTTCAACACCACTACAAGAATTAATAAAAATGTATCTGAATGATCTGATTTATCTGATCTATCTGATTTATGCGTTTTACCTGTAATTAGGGACAGCAAAGTGGTCATTTGTCACGCTTTCTTTGAAACCGCTTAAGTGATTTTGACTATACATTACAGTAAGCAAAGACTTAAGATTTGCTGTTTTAGTTGGACCGTTCAGGGTTGGATCCAGGGTGAAGCAAAGTTGGAACAGGGGTGGAATCTGTTTCTTCAGACCATCTGCGCACAGCAAATGATCTAGAAGAATGTTTAAAGTGAAGTGTTTTTAGGTTTGTTCTACAATAAAATTTCTAACACATTTTGAAGTTGTTTCTGAACTTCGCCATTTTCATTCAATTTGTGATATTTCTTTGTTTTTCACCTTTTGTTAAGTGAAGCTATGTTAATTGTTAAGTTCTCACTAATGCAAAAATTACAACGCTTGCAACGTGTTTTTTTCCAGAAATGGTCGCTTGAGTTTTTTACACAAAACTCAACAGGCAGGACACAGGGTTGTGCAAAGAGAGGCCCCTACTTCGACATACTCCTTCTTATTTCACACCCAAACAAATCGAATATGTTATCAAATACATGTATCTTGATTATCTTGATTTATATAATCTTCTTGGTCTGCTATCTAACTTTGTTACTGTACATTAGTAACGCGGCTAGTGGCCATTTAAACCATGGCGTAAAGTATACGACATTGTACAGATCTTACATTGATCTTAAAAGATATGATTATATAATTATATAGAAATCTAATAGAATTAATCACTACTAGTAGGTTGATCTTAAAAACTTTGTGCACTAAACGGAATCTGATCTTGATAATACACAAAACATTTTGCACCGCTTTCAAGTGTTGTGGTAGGAGCTAAATTGAAATAAAGTATGTGACATTGTATGGCTACATCTTACATTGATCTAGTTAAAGGATATGATTATATAATTATATAGAAATCTATTTTAGATAACCACTTCGAGTGAATGTGTGTCATGGACATTACATTCGACTCGCGTAACAATTCTGCTTAAAGTATCGACTTTCAGATTTTGTATAGTTTATTTTAGTTCGTAATCTAACGTTAAAATGTTGTAACAGATAGATACCCAAGTTGCTAGTATTTCGTAAAAATAAAAAAGAGCATTAAAACTCGCTTCTTGATTGAAGTGAACTAGCAAATCAGGACACATTGATTTTGTGAAGACGTAGAAATCACGACACATTGTAGGAACATTTGCGACAGATGTGGCATGTTTACAGGGGTCGCTGGCTCCATCTGGACACCTAGTCACATGTAGTTTGGGATTCGTAATTTTGCTTAACTATATGTGGTGTTGAGACCATTGTAATATTCAATTTGTCGTATCTAATGTACCCCGAGTTTAGAATATTCATTGGTACTTATTTATTATTGGTTAAAGGGGCATGAGCTTTTTTTTTTCAATTTTCCCTGTTTTTACTACTTAGATTGATATACAATAAGAAAAAATGATATAAACAGGCATAAAAAGTCTTAAATCCTTATATGTTGTGTGCAAATTGCTTGGGATAGACAGGTTTGACACTTCAATTGCAGTTGATTAACTCAACCGTACTATCTGTATATGAATACCACACTGGAACTGACCTTATTTTCACAAAATATAAATAGGAACATAAGATTGTTTATGCCTGTGTATAGCTCTTATTTGTTACTGTACATTAGGAACACGGCTAGTGACCATTAAAACCATGACGTCTTTCAGTCCAATCAGCGAGGGTTCGAGTCCAACTGGAACCTGAGTTGACTTTTTGAGAAAATTGTCTGTTCACTTGAGGAAGGCCGGTGGTCTCATCGTGGACACCGCAATATGACTGGAGAGAGAGAGAGAGAGAGAGAGAGAGAGAGAGAGAGAGAGAGAGAGAGAGAGAGAGAGAGAGAGAGAGAGAGATCGAGAGAGAGAGAGAGAGAGAGAGAGAGAGAGAGAGAGAGAGAGAACAGAGAGAGAGAGAGAGAGAGAGAAAGAGAGATAGAGAGAGAGAGAGAGGAGACAGAGAGAGACAGAGAGAGAGAGAGAAGGAGAGAGACAGAGAGACAGACAGAGAGAGAGAGACAGAGAGACAGACAGAGAGAGAGACAGAGAGAGAGAGAGAGGGGGTATTTAGTATCCTTCAAATCTGAAGTTCAATTCTCCACCTGCATCATCAAATAATAGCAAACCGAAAAAAAGATAGTTCTCACACACATTGTACTATATTTCAAAAATGCCCAAAAGAGAAGATGTATTTTGAAAAGACAAAATGCGATTAATTTTTGAATTTTCAAATTTTAATGATGTAATGCACAATTTAAACATCCATTATCGAACTGAAACATGTTTGTGTGAAATGGGGCGACAAAATATTTTAATGATAACAGCGAATAGATGAAAGGCAAACTGCAGTGTTTTAGCTTATAAGATGCCCTCGTGTTTTAGCTTACTAATTGCCCTCTCACGAAGTCCAATATACATGTGTGCCAAAGTTTTACAGAGTTATATAAAGTTTTTACAAAAGAGGCCAAACCATTTACTCAACACAATCGTTTCTGTCAATAAGACTTCATCAGTTGAGCTCGAATATGATATAAATGTTTATTTCCGAAAGAAAAATGGAATGTATTGTCAAATCCGTCTAAGATTGCCCACTGTAAAATATAGCACATGGTGATATTAATTCAATTTCTTTTAAAAGATCTTTGGTAATGTAAGTAAAAAATATCATGAAACTGTTAGGGTTCTGTTGTTCACAAATATTTTCAGAATACTTGTATAAGAAGTGAGTATATATCATTATTGATTGTCATTCAGTATTCGGTAATTTATTACCCATTATCTGGCACACCGATTATTTTCGTATTTTAAATCTATTTTACATATTCGTGATAATGCTAATGTAGTCCACCACATCGTTGAGTATAAGGCTCTCTGCTTTATTGCAATGGAATTCAATCATTCGAATGTGTCTGTCATATTTCAAAAACCACTTTCAGTTCAGAATTTTTCATTTCTTCAGCGTACAACTTATCGAATTGCTCATTTTGATTAATAGTGAAGTAGTTTTTCCAATCTCCAACTTCACCTACAAAAGTAGAATAATTACGAAGTTTTTTTTATTAAAATATAAACTATATGTGTAAAAGGAATAATTCCTAAAACATACAGCATTTACACACTGGTTTGGTCATCACTTTTTATATATATATAATCTTATGTATATAATTTTATCATTTACATATACATTACAGTTTAAGCAATAACATTTGTCTCCATTTGAGAAAATATGTTACTTCTTGAATATTATAATTTGTCTTGCCATACACATAAACAGTATCAAGTTGCTGATTATATCCATGCATATACTCTGAATCAAATTAGGACAATTATTTACATGGTACAAGTTTCTTTAACCTTTTCGATAGATGACTGGGTGTTTCACTGCCGCCAGGCTATCAGCCTGCTCCTTTGTTTTGGCTTTCTGCAACTCCTCTAAATCCGCGTATTTACTTTTGATTGTTTCGTCGGCTTCTTTCAATTTTTTGAAAGTAGTTTTATCTGCGATGTCTTTTATCAATTCATCAGTGCATTCTACCTCCAGATATTTAGCTAGACGGCGGATCTCTTCTTCTGGGTTCTACAATAAAGTACATTTATGAGAATATGTCTTCTTTTATTGCCTTGCTGGTTGCTGTTGCCTTAATCAACTACTTCCAGTCGTAAGATGGATGTAGTTTTCAATGATAGAGGAAAACCTCGATTGGAAAGGTCCCATATTATCGTAATCAAACTGACAAATTTCCCGACATAATTAATATAGGTCCCAATGGAGAACGTACCCATGCCGACTAGAGATGAAAGACATGGCTATGGTGTGATGCTCTTTCTGCTTGGTTACCAAAGACTATATCAGAATTTTAAAGAAATAGACACATACAGATATGTGTTGCCATATTATGTAGTGTACAAATACAGTGTAACTATATATATATATGTGTATATATATATATATATATATATATATATATATATATATATATATATATATATATATATATACTATTTCCATTAATAATCTCTTACTGAATGCATTTCAGTATTAAAAGCGTCGTAAATATAAGCTCTACCAGAGTTCATTAGAGTAAATATGTATTTTAAGCTCCCACTTACTCTTTTCATTTCTTCATAGTACAAGTCATAAAGTGATTTGATTTGACCTTTTCTCTTTGCCTCCTCAATTCCCTTTACATATGCAAACCATCCGCCATATATCTTCACTTTAGAAGAAAAAATATTAAACGATCTATGATATCATATTTTCCTGCATTATGTCAGAAAGATTTTTTGTTCATGATTGACTAATGGTTTGTTGTTGCATTACATCTTTGTTTATACAGTAACTAAATAATTACAACATATGTGAAAAAAACATCTGTAAAACAGAAAATAACGTACAGAACATGTGCAATACAGGGCAACTAAAATAAAAATCGCACATCCGAGTTCTGTTAAACCAAAACAATACGGTCTAATTTCCAAACATTGGTTGTGCAGATAAAGTTATTGCCTTGCACGGACTCTATGCATTGCTAAAAGACTAATAAAGTTGTGTCAACAAGAAGGCTGTCGCCAATGTTCTGTTTTAATTTAGACTCGTTGTCAAATTACATTGGTAGACATATACATGGTGAGGGAAAAGTGACTTATTTCGGATGTAGTAGTAGTAGTAGTAGAAATAGTAGTTGTAGTAGTAGTTGTAGTAGTATTCCATTATATGATGATATTGATGAGGTTCAGAAGTTTTAGGCATCTATCAAAATGCATTTAACAAGAAAATCCAAAAGCTGTCTATGTTATGTTTTGCACAATGTAATTATCTTATATTTGTCAAATTTATAGAAAATACGACAGCTTACCTGGTGCCATGGACAGATTTAGATAATCAGACCACTTCATTTGATCATCACTGGACTCAGAATCATAAGCTGATAACATATGATGAAATGCGGACACTGCTGAATCCTTCGGATTTCTAATCACGTGTACAAGTTTACCGCCATTTTGGATATGTTTTTGTGGCAGCCATTGGAACGGAGCATGCGTATTCAATACTCTCGGCGATTTTATCTGCCCAATGACATTGAGATCAGGTATTCCATCCATGAAAGCGCTCACCTTGGTCTTTGTGATATACTCTGCTTTTCCTTGCAATAACATGCATGTTATTTCCCATGTCCAATGGCTTCCTGTAGCATAGTAAACATGAGCAGTAATTATCTACAATAATAGACTTAAGACCTACACATGTTTTACATAAATGTTTACATCCTTTAATTTTCGGCATTTTCGCCCTTAGATGACAAAGT
Source organism: Atrina japonica (assembly GCA_030159075.1). Classification (NCBI taxonomy): domain Eukaryota; kingdom Metazoa; phylum Mollusca; class Bivalvia; order Pterioida; family Pinnidae; genus Atrina; species Atrina japonica. The sequence goes on from BROG01000002.1 coordinate 4,136,774, forward strand.
GAATTTAAAGTAAAAGCGAAATCTGCAAGCTAAATTGTTAAAGGGCGGACATACATGCCATCAACATGGCGATTCTATGGAAATTCAGGGCAAATTTAAGACGGATGGAATATGTTTTCTATAGTAAAAGGACGAAAATAAACAGAAACGAAAATGTCCAGGTACACAATATATTAAATCAACTATTCACCACAAAACTGGAGATTATTCCTTCTTTGGGTCTCTAGTGGAGAATGGACAAGATATTCCCGGAAATTGACTTCTACGAAAACTCAATATGAAACATAACATCAAATGCTAGAGAAACGATTGTACCGAAATGATGTTTTTGATTTAGAAAAAACATATTACATTCACATATGATTGCATACCTGATTTTGGATAATTGACCAGAATGACGTCATCATCTCGTGTATCCAGATTTTTAATTGCTTCTAATCTTTCTGCCGGATTTTCCAACATTGGTGGGAAAGGTGGCAAAAGCATACCATCAAATTCTGGGAATACGCTGACCATGATTGTTGATCTTTAAGTTCCTTCAATAGACTTTATGTTAAGTATATATGTTATACAAAACTACACATATGTTTCTATCCGTATCATTAGACTGCACGCCATCGTTGTGGCGGATGGATTCAGCGAGAGCGAAACGATCAAGTGCAGTATGATGATACGGACAGAAACATTTGTGTGGTTTTGTATTTATTACATGTCCCTTATTTATTTACATTTGTGCACGAAGGACAAGATCCATGTTTAGCGTTATAGGCCTTGTGATATCTTAAAATTCAAAGTAGAATGAATTGAAATATAATTGTTATCATAGGTTAATCAAGGTTTGATACTATCAGCGATATATAAAGCTTTTACATATCGTTGGTACTTACGCATCATACCAAAATTTCCCCGCCAAAACGTCATTTATATTATAGACGAAACCGATGTCGGACTAGTTTTCTACAGAAATCCCCATTTTTTCTACTTTGATCACATTTTTCATATAAAGCACACCCTCTGATCTAAAAAGTAATTGCAGCCCATTAAATCTTATCAGCAGAGGGATTTTTCCCAAGCGAAGATGTGCTGTTGATGAAAATTAACATTATACTAAACCAAAGAGCAATCCGGAATGAGCTATTTTACATATATAAACAATCAAATCAATCGTTCAGTGCACGACTTTTACTAGAAAAAGAAAAATATCTACATGAAATATTAATGAGAACAAAGAAAATTAGGAGGTTGGTTTCTTCTCTTTTTTCTGAATATTCTAAATAATATTCTTTTAATATCTTATAAGAAAATAATTTACAAGAGATGAATTTTATACATCATTTCCATAAATATGTAGTTTCTCTATACATTCCATGTGTTTTTTCTTAACCCCAAAAAATCACTATACATAAGAATTAATTTTTCGAATGTGTCATTTGAACATATGAGAGAATAACCTACATTTGAGACCAAAATGTCACTTGATTAGAATGAATTTCTCTAGACAAATAAATAAATCAGAAATCTGTGATTTTCAATCATTCCCATGGTTTTACCTCTAAATAACTCTTTATTGGAACTTTCCAATTGTTTCTAATATGGAATGACCGCACGTAAAGACATAATTATGGGTTACTTGACCGCACAAATATCACAATACACAATGTCAATCTTTTTACACAGTTTTTATCTAAAAATAACCTGGTAAAACCATTTGTTGAAACTTTTCATTATTTATGATATGGAATGACCCTACCGAAGACAAAATGCCACTTAATCGTTTGCATATTTGAATGGAAAATTTTATTAAATAATTCACTTATTTTCAATTATTTTTCACTGTTTGTACCCCAAAATAACCTTGTAAAACAATTTTAATGTTTTTTTAGATATTGAATGACCTTATATCATTTACATGTAGCCATATATGTCATTTGATGCGACATATATCAAAACGGGTAATTCTAATAAATACTTCCCCAAAATCTGTTATTTTCAATCATTTTTCACTGTTTTACACCAAAATAACCTTTTTACACCAAAATAATATTTTTGCCACTAGAACCACCAGAACCCGAGACCATAAACAAGAAAATTCTATTTCAAATTTTATTCTCAAAAGTTATGAATTTACTTATCTGAGTAAAAAGTGAAAACTCGCAGACCATAAAACGACTTTAGAATTTTCCCAGCTGAGGAAAGATTGTCAAGGGACATTGTAAATCTCGTCCAGGACATATGTCCAGATTCACTTAACTTCGATGTTTGAAAATTATTCTTACCATAATCTATGATAAATTATCTAATGACCAACCAAGAGGTATAAAATGCGTGAAAAATAAAAAAGCAGCACGTTTTTTGACATAAAAAGGGGAATAAATATATACCTTTTTAAAAACATTAAACACGTCTTGTAAAATGCCATATAATATCTATAATGTATAAAATAAACGATATTCAAGTAAATTAATATAAGCACATTATATAAAATTAATGAATCGCAAAATACACTGGGGCACATGTACCGGATTAAATTTACACTGTCCCTATTGTTAATGAAAACAAACGTCGTATGGCCAAAACAAGCCAAGAGAGAAAAAAATGTTGTTCTCATAACATTATTTGGCTCAAATAACATGTTGTTTTCGAAAGCTTAAGAATTTAACAAATCCCCAAAAACTCCCGACAATGACAATTGCGTTTATTTATCCCGAGGCGAACATAAGGGGTGGTCATTTTCGAGAATTACTTAAGTCAGCTACATGCTGTACTTAAGTATTTTATCAGTTGAGAAAGAAATGTATCTAAGAATTTCGTTATGTTTCACAACTTCACCCAAATTGAGAAAATTCTCAAGTTAAGTAAAACAATTGTCTACGAATAGTTTTATGGCCCTGAGTCCAGAATGTTGTTGAACAGAATGTGTATTTGTTTGATCATAACGTGGTATCTACATTCCCATTAAAGAGTTTTAATAAAAGATGAAATATAGATGACACCAAAACCTTTAATTTTCATGCAGAACCGTTGTATGATGAATACAGACGTGTAATATTTTTATACAAAGAGCTTATTCATTGATTCAGTGATTATACAATATAATACAGCCGACGTTCATTCTAACAATAGTCAGTATGCAGCGCCGGTCTTGTAGCATAGACTACCCCCGGCACAGCCTTCCCCCCGGAAAAACAGGCTCGGGTTAGACTTCCCCCATGGGAAGAAAAACCTCCCCAGGATATGATCTCCAAATATACAGTACAGAGTTTCCCCCTGGGCCGAAAAACAGCCCTTGGGTAGAATTTCCCCACTTGTTTCGATATATCAAAATAGAAAATATAGGTGCTTTAAAAATTGATTGACATAATGCAGTCTGAATATGGAAATGTCTTGATATTCTTGAATGTTTGAAAAAGTAAAATATTTATTTTGGTAGACGTTGAAGTTCAAAGATATCCACGCTGCATCAACAGACTTTAAATTTGGCTATTTATGATTGATATTTTTTTTTGTGGACTAAAATGTCACAATGAGTAATGTATCAGATATATCATATTCATGATTTTAATTATTTTATTTCTTAATCAAAATTTAAAGTTGATCTGTTAGTCTTTGGCTTATGGATTGATAAATTGTAGTAACCGAACTAGAAAAGGATAGATAGCTAAACCTGCAATAAGAGGGGGCGTGCTGTCAGTTTGGGGATTCGATACTGGGGTGCCTTTTCCTTAGGGGAAATTTGGGTCCGGATTGATTATTCCAAGGGGAAATTCTATGCTGGGCCAATTTTTTCCAGGGACGAAGTTGGGCTCGGACCCTTTCCTCTAGGGGAAAACTATGCAAGGGGAAAGTCTATGCTGCAACACCGGGACCCAGCAATATACATGTACCTCTGTCTGTATGGTTTGTCATTATGTTTGATTATCAAATATATAGATAAATAAATGTTTGTAGATTTCACCCAGTAAACGTGGGTTACAGATAAAATGTAGGTTTACCAGAATTGAACTCAAACCCTTGTTCCCAAGGATTTTTTTTTTGTTGTTGTTGAAAATTTGCTGAATCACATTTATAGACAATTACGAACCTTTCATTGTATAGGCAATGGGGCTAATTCATGTACCACGTGATAACCGATAACGTTTGTCCGGTGCTAGTATTTTCAATGGAGATGGAACGTAACTCTGCGTAATCTTCCTGCTGAAATTATGTTACCGAGGGATATCGTCTGCTAGCGTCATTACATCCATAATAGAAACAATAATCCTACACTAACTTTTTCGGGTATCACGTGGTACACGTGGCACACTTAACAATAAGTACCTAATATTACATACATTTGCTAGCGACATTTCTTTTAATACGAGAAATTTTAATATCATTTGAGTGTTTGAAGGTGAGGCAGACGAAATCTACACCTGAATCGTGATATACGCATCGGCAGTCGCATGCGATAACATAACCTACATAGCCATGACCTGCATTACATTGATTTTCATATTATATAACACAATACAAATCAATCATGTTTTCTCTCTGATCCTGTGCATAATTTAGTTGCAATCTTAACGATATAAAAAACAAAGGGAAGAAGTTTCATATTTCACTTGAACTTCAATCCAATCCAACTGAAAGATATTCTTCTTAAAACAATCGCTAGAATGGTCACGTGATTTCCTCCTCTTCACAAATATATAAATAACAAATATTTCAAATAACTAGGCCTGCACTCACCATGTGGCCAATACATGCAGGTAACAATGCTAAGTTATGTTGCAATTTGCTTATACTCACGTATACTATACACTGTTTGTCAACTTCAACCCTCCCTCGGAACTGATAGATTGAGTGGAATACACATAAGCCTGTGCAGCTTTTTACTGCAAATGTTCTAGATAAAATGTTGCATAAAACTTAAATCACTAGATAAGTGTTCGACATGAAGTGTGTGCTATTTAAGTATTTTGATTAAGATGACTTGTGGTTCAGAATAAAACGGCAGTAGAATGACTATATGAAGGATACTGGACATCTCTGATACTGAAAATGGATTGTGGGAAATGGTCTTCACGAGGGCAATTATAGGCAATTAATTTACCGTGAGACTGATATTTTTATCTTTATAGAAGATAGCTAAAAAACAGCTGATTTACAGTTATTTTTATCATCTACATCTTACTTTTATTTCTAAAATCGTGTCTGATTACAGTTGCACACACACACACACACTCACTCACACACACACACACACACACACACTATATATATATATATATATATATATATATATATATATATATATATATATATATATATATATATATATATATATATGATAATATGTTGCCGAGTTTTAGTTTTTCGTCTTCAAATTAGCTTTCGGGTGCCATGGTGCGACACCATTGGAACTACGTATACATGACATTCCGACACTATTTACTTTATACTCGTCTCTTATCAAATTTAAAAACAAATATAATTAATAGTCCTACGCTACTACATTATCTCTGTAATGTTCTAATACCAATCACTGGTACTATGATAAATAAATCTAGTTTCAGTACATACATACTAGCATTATGTGTAAACTGTAGTAACAAATTTCTATGCATTACATTAAATTTGATTGTACTTTTCTGCATGTGGTTTTAGATCATTATATATCACGTGCTATCAAAATATAAAAATTCTCATATACCAAAGTATAAATCTTTTGGATGTACAGGATATAGATACTAATATAGTAAAAATGGACAAACACGGACCTCTGGAATATAATAATCGTTTCATTCTGTTGTATACTTTCCTAGGCATCACTCATATGTCAGATAACGAATGTGAAGCATAGTTGATTTCAGTTAAGCTTCATTTTTCTCATAAATGGGGTGGAACTAGGTTTATCTGAACTAAAATCACAAAAATTGGTCAAACCTAGTTTTGGACAGCTAATGCAAATTACAACGCTATATATGGCACGCAAAAAGCACATTAATGAGTTAAACCTATTTTTTCTCAGTAAAACCTAGTTTTCTCCAGTTAAAACTAGTTTCCTCCCGTAAAACCTATTTTTGCCCAAAATTTGCATTAACTGGAGAGAAAACCAAGTTTAACCGAGAAAAGCTAGGTTCATCTTGAGAAAATCACTGGGTTGAAATTGGAAAAACTAAATATAACACATCAATGTGATTTTGCGTGTAATACACAAAGATTATTGTTTCAAGCATTTCCATGATCATTCATAAATGATTCTTCAATAATATATAATATATGTCGAACTCTTTATCATAACGGACACATAAAAAACATCCGGGCATTGATATTCATAACGGTTTACAACAGATATATTGATAATTTATATCAAATAATTACATAATACATATTATATACTGAAGGCCGAGAGAATGATACATTACATAGTATGTATTACATGAACGGGTTGATAGTAATAGCTGATTCCCTAGCATATGGTAACTCCAAATCCACCTATGAAATACATGAGCTACGGGTGATTAATTTTCAAGTAAATATTTGAAAATCATTCAATCCTATATTAGCCGGCCTGACTCAGTCAGTTGCGCGCTCGACTCATAATCGTAAGGGCGTAAGTTCGAGTCCAGCCGGCGGCAGGTTGGTTTCCTGTCCTTCGGACTGAGACAGTAAAAACCGAAGTCCCATGTCACAGTAGGTATCGGCATGTTAAAGAACAATAAACAAACACAAAAACAAATTCAATTATATAGGTTTATATTCCAAGTATAATATTATTTGTGCAGATATTTTTTTTATTCCGGGGGCTGGGGTTTCATGAAATTATTAACAGCCTCTGTACGCGATTCCGTGGTAAAGTGAAAACAAGTTAAAAGGTATTTTATAATTAATACTTCACACATTGTTAATACCAAATAATTATGCACAAGGTAAATAATACAATATATCGTAATGTAAGCACCATTAGCACATGATTTTATTCAGATTACTGTACAAGTATCACAATGAAATATACTCGTGTATTAAATTTCATATATGACTTTGATATTAGAATTTTTCATTTCTTCTGCATACCGGGCATCAAATTCTGTATTCTGCGCCACAGTAAAATAGTTCTTCCAATCTCCAACTTCCCCTGAAAGATAATGACACATTTCTTTAACGGTGCAAATTAACAGGCTGTCTTGTGCACGGTCAATCTCTATCTCTCTCTCTGCTTTTTTCCTGTGTGTATGTTTAGTCACGTGTACTATTGTATACCTGGAAATTTTCACGGTTGGTTATTTTCGTTATTTTACATCAAAATTCATATTTATCCGTCTTAAATTCGCCCTTAATTATCATAGTCACACGGATAACATGTTATTAGTGCTTCAGTTATTAAGCTTGACAATTTCGCTTTCATTCTAAAATCTAAGGGCGAAAGTGGCGAAATTAAACAAGAGCGAAAAATTCCAAGTATACGGTATGTGTTTTGTTAGTTATGTATAGGTGATTTTGGTTCTTTTGTTGCAATTTTTGTCGTTTGTTTTTATTTCTTACTTCTGTATTACATATCATGATGCTCACCGAAAACACTTGAAATATGTATCATAAAACTTATGTGGTTGAAACTGTATAAGTGTGGGAATACCTTCTCACCTGTACACGTATACATTACATCTATTTCTAAAAACGTCCGAAGTCATGATGCAAGTAGGTACAGGTCTACAAAGGTAGTGACATACCTGGATTCAGACAAAAACCAAAACAATGCGGTCTACTATCCAGAAATAGGCCGTACAGGTGAAACATATTGCCTTGCACGGACTCTATGCATTATAAAACTACTTTGTGACGACAGGTAGCTTGTCACCCCTGTTATGCTTTGATTTAGTTGTGTTTGTAAACACAATTTAATGTGGTACGTCTGTAGTTACTTTTTTTTCACTTGAATATTGATATTGATTCATATGCAGGCATATATGTTCATATGCTCAAGATATTTTCTTTCTAATATCCATTTAGCCCATTTTCATAACTGCAAATATTACATTTTATATAAAATTTTCGTATTCGAAAACTTGAAACACGTTATTCCTCTGTGTTCAGAGACCTAGAAGTGATAATAGAGCTAGATAGATTACATGATCATATACTGGTCCTGACAGACAAAGCCTCAATTCCTCCAAATATAAAAAAAATATGAAAAATATAAAAAGCATGTGTCAGTATTACGCTCTTTTAATGTATCAACACCCGATACTTAAACTTCACAAAACCCCATATAAGCAGAGGTACATAGCAGGTCCCAGCAAATTTCCATCAAACCTTTATCTTTACTCCTTACCATGATACTGACAGCCGTTAAGGAGAAACTTCAGCAATACTATACAGTTATTTATTCCAGAAGTGGTATAAATCAGATGTGGATACTAACAGATTCTAGACAACTTTTAGAAAATTTGAAGGTACACAATTTTTTCCCAAACTCCTAGTTGATTACTTTTCTGCTCTTTACACAAAGCCAAAGTAAGAGAGAGACATTTTGGCATCATCTACAAAGTGGTACCAAACAAATTTTAATATTTGGTCATTGTTATCATGATACTTATTTCGTCCACCATTCTGATTCTACACATAAATAAACGGAAGTTGATATAAAAAAGATGCTGGAGTACTAGTAGACAAAATATTTATAATGTTTGGAGACCTAGTCTTTCAGCAAATTTCCGCCATCCCCATGGGAACCAATTGTGTCCCTTTATTGGCTGACCTGTTCCTTTATTTATAGGAATTAAACTTTATTCAGAAGCTGCAGAATGAAAAAAAAGAAAAAGCTTGTGGTTGCCTTCAATTTAACATTTAGATATATCGACGACGTTTTGTCAATTACTAATGGCAATTTATACTCATGTAAATGCGTTATATCCCAACAAACTAGAAATTAAAGATACAACAGAATCAAGCACACACGTTTTCTGGTTACATATTTTACTTTCTATAGAAGAAGACCGAAAATTAACAACTAGACTAAATAAGACTATACGATAAATGTAAAGATTTCGCTATTCCCATCGTAAATTTCCCGCATTTAAGAAGCAATATCCCGCACTTAACTGCATATAGCGTTTATACTTCACTAGTGATCCGATATGCCAGGGCATGTTCACAAATGAAATTTTCAAAAACAGAGGCAAACTATTTACTGACAAGTTATTGACGCAGGAATATCGAATGCCGAGTTTGATATCAACGTTCCGCAAATTGTACGGTCGGTATAATAGTTTGTTCGATGGCGATTGAGACTTGTGTAACGATTGCAATGAGGATTTTTCCCAGATTCATTTCATTTGGACTTGACTGTGGGCTCACGTGGGATGTGACCGGTCAACAGGGGATGCTTACTCCTCCATGACACCTGATTCCGCCTGAGGTCCGTATTTGTACAATATTCACTAGATTTGTATATATGTCCTGGACATCCTGATTATACTTTAGTATCCGAGATTTTTTTTATATTATCATCATTTTATCATGATTATTTTTATCACTGATAAGTTGCCTTCATCTGTGTATACTGTAGTAGACTTAGCAATGATTCATCGAGTGTGTTCCTAAAACTTAAGTTTGTTTGTTTGTTTGTTTATTGTTGTTTAACGTCCCACTCAAGAATATTTCACTCATATGGAGACATCACCAAATGCCGGTGAAGGGCTTCAAATTTTGGCCTATGCTCGGCACTTACGGCCATTGAGCAGTGAGGGTTCTTTAACGTGCCGACACCTACTGTGACACGGGACCTCCAGTTTTTACTGTCTCATCCGAAAGACAGGAAACCAAACCTGTCGCCGGCGGGATTCGAACTCACGACCTCACGATCAAGAGTCGAGCGCGCTACCGACTGAGCCAGGCCGGCTCCTAAAACGTAAGAATTAATTAATTATTCCTTGAAAATGACATGTGCGTATCCAGAGTGATGTTCCATGATGAGTTCAATGTGAAAATAATCTTAAACTTTAAATGAGGATATAACTTGTGGCTGACGATCTACCGACACTAACCGGTGCTTTCCTGTCCCAGATTATGTTTACCCAGTGACACGTAACTACATTGTTAAGTACATATGGAAATATCAACTAGCAATGATAATAATAAAAATAAAAGTAACCTTTTCTAAATATTTCTGGGTATTTTATCTTTTCAAATATTTCAATATGTTCTTTGCGTAACCCTTGAAATATTCCTTCTGTATTTTTCTGCTTTACTGTTTCGTCGGCTACCTTCAAGTTTTTGAAGCAAGTTTTATCTGCGACATCCTTTATCAGCTGTTCTGTGTATTCCACCTGCAGGTAGTCAGCAAGACGTCGTATTTCCTTTACCGGATCCTGAAATGATACAAACCTGAAATTCTATACAAGCTTAACGTATTTTGGACTTCCTTTATAATGCGGAACTCTTATAGGAATCATCCTCTCCGTCCGTCCGTTTCTTATCTAGATGCAGGATGAAATATACAGAAAGATACCTGCGCATAAAACATTGAGCTCGATTTAAAAAAAACCCAGATGCATGCCTCAAAAAGGAAAAAGGGCGTTTCACACAAGGACGAATGCTTGTGAAATGTAATGTCAAATTATGGCCAAAAGTAACCATTCTAAAAGATGACCATATTTACATAACAAAGGTTACCCGTATGATACATTATCTAAGGTGAATTAAAATATAAAATAATAAACGGTCCAGCAACAATGGCAACGTTCCAATGGGTGTGAATATGGATTTCCCAGAGCTAAATCTATGTGCACTGCTCCACATGCATTTACGGATTTGCTAATTTCAACACCTTTAGGGTATTAGTTATGCTGTAATAACGGATAGATAGACGATATTTGACAATTGCATTTTAATAACATGTTTATTGTGAGGCAGGAGAATACAAATTTAGTGCGTAGCGCGAGTGTTAAATATGTATTCTCCAGCCTCACGGGATGTAATAAACATGTTATTCAAAAACAATTGTCAAATATTCTATTTATGACATTCTCCAAGTCTACGACTTGTGAAATGTAAACAAACCACGTTTTGACACAGGGGCTCGGAAATCTTTTAGTGCGTAATATGCTCAATGAAACTGGAGCTGGAGGAAAATATTACGCTCTAAAAAGATTTCTGCACCTTTGTGGTTTTAATTGAAATACATCACTTGATACATCAAGGCCCATGCCAAAGTTATCGATAGACCTTGACAGCAAACTCGCTTCGAAGCTCGCCCAATGCGATGTTCATTAAATGCATCACAATTCATTGGCATTCTTTAGCAAACGTGATCAGTTTATAATCAAACAATGAATTGAAAATTATTATTACATTATAGATGGGATTAATGAATAGGATTTTCAACAGTGGCCTGGCACTGTATTTTGATTGGCTAAATGAAAAATATCACATTTTTCATTAAGCCAATCAAAATACGGTAAAATCAATTGATGATACTTACTTTTTTCATATCTTCATAATACAAAGTGTGAATTGATTTCACGTGACCCTTTCTCTTTGCTTCCTCTAGCTCCTTTTCGTATGCAAACCATCCTCCGTAAAAATCCATTGTCCCTATTAGTTTATTGAGCAAAAAAAATTATCTTATCCATGTCAAAAGTTTCCACAAAATTAAATTATCAAATTATCCTTTACTCTGCGTTATCACCATCACGGTCTTTCTCCGCGACAAGAACGAGGACGTTAATATTTGTACTTATACACCCAGGGACATTTTTATTATACATTTTTATCCTTATATGAAACATTGGGTATAATATAAAATATCAATTTAATTCAAAACAAATCATTATAACATTATAATTTACATAACACGTCATCTGTATAGCGTGACGTATGAATATGAAATGAAAGTAGTCCCGGAACCTCAAAACCGATCCATGGCGTATATGGTAGGATATTATTCAATAATGATAAATATTGACCACACCCACACAAGGGAACATGTGTAAAGCATGGCGTAATAATCATACAAATAAACAGATCATATAACAGTCGTCAAGCTGTTAGAATAGTTCTAAGATACTTGATGAAAGATCTTTAAAGTGTAACATGGGGATTTCATTAATTGAATTTCATTTCCTAGTTTTCGATGTTTTTAACACTAACTTTCTATTTAATACTAGATAATTGCAAAACAAAGAAAAAAGAATATTTAAAGGGTTGTATGGCTATGATTGTGATGTCCTACAAATGTCTATCCATGGTTAGACTCAAACAAATTCAGCATTTTTGTTAGCAAACAAAACTCTCTCTCTCTCTCTCTCTCTCTCTCTCTCTCTCTCTCTCTCTCTCTCTCTCTCTATATATATATATATATATATATATATATATATATATGTCTTAAGTTAAAGTTAAACTTGGTACAGATGATTATATATTTAGACAGAGTTCAAAACGTCCCATTTCATAATTTTCTTCTTTAATTTCTGTAAGCGCTTTCGCCTTTACAGGCTCTTCAGACAGAATACATGTTGTTAAGATACTATTGTTAACTATGACTATGACTATATATACAGGTTTTATTTTTGTGTAAATTAAAAAAGGCAATGTCATAGTTAGCCATCAACTTTTGACTTTAAAGTTGGCCATATGGTCCCATGATCATTGCTGAAGAACAAATGTGTCCATTATTTATTATAATAATTTAAACATAGAATCAAAACAATTCCCATAGGAATCAATAGAAACCCACCTTTTTAGGCCATTTAAAATTACCCTTAAAGGGTCCTACTGCATTAACAAAACCCCGATTGCATCACTATATATGTGAAGATGTTGTGGAAACCTAACAAAATCTAACAAAGGATTTTTAAGAACTGCTGTGGATAAGATCAGATTTGAATTTGTATTTTGTATTTTGAATGTAGTTTCACGCCATACTCAACAATTTTTCAGTTATATGGTGGCGGTCAGTTTTTCAGGGTGTAGGAGAAAACCCGGTAACGGGTTACAGTGTACACCGGAAGAGACCACTGGTCTTCCACAAGTAAACTGGCAAACTTTCTTACAAAAATCAGCTTAGGTTCCAGCGGGACTCGAACCTGCGCAGTTCAAAATTGAAAACGTGGCAGAAGAATAGTAATAATAAGGAGTACTAAGGAAAGACGGTAAGTCGTCAATAGATTAACACTTGTAACTGTTGCGATATGTTTGACTCTGACTAACATTTGTTTTGTCACTTCAGATGATTAAAGTTAAACGACCTTTTGGAAATCCAGACGCGCGCGTGTGTGTGCGTATGTTTCGACTCATTACTGATGTGTATTTATTTCTTTTTCCAGGTTTGTTTTAACAGTTTAAACTCAATAACATTGATAAGAAAATGTTCATCATGAAGGCAATGACAAATAAAGGTGTGTTATTCATAAAAATTTAATTTGCATTTTCGCAATGGTGACTTTTAGTACTTATAGTTAAAGTTGCATCGCATTGTCAATGATAATTTGTCAGTTACCTAGATCCAGGGTTGTGTTGAAGAAATCAGACCAAATCATCTGATCCCCGATTGGCCCGCATTCTCCGGATGACTTAAGGTGATGGAATGTTGACACGGTAACATCCTTTGGGTTCCTAATAACGTGAATAAGTTTGCCGCCATTTTCGATATGTTTATGGGGAAGCCATCTGAATGGGACATGGGTATTTAAAAACCCTGGGTATCGGAACTTCCTCGAGGGATTTTAGGTCAGGGAGAGCTTCCAGGAAAGCACTCACTTTGGTTCTTTTGTTATAGTCTGCTTTTCCTTGAACTAGCATATTTAACACTTCCCATGTCCAATGTGTTCCTGTAGTAAACATTGATTACATATAGCAATATATAAAGGCAAATTATAAAGTTAAAAATGTCAACAAAATTACTTTTACTGATGAACCAAAAATTACCAATACTTATGGTTGGAATGTGTGAAGGCAGTATGGCATTGATAGACAAAAAACATACAATAGCGTTCCTATCTCCTAAACTAAATTGGCACACACATATTTAAAAATACAATCGTCTAAATGACTCACTTATTTCGACATATTCAATTAGAGCTATTCACTGAATCAGAGCAGGGTATATGTTTCACCAAAACGTTTGTATTTTTTAGGATAGACAGTATTGTTTTGACTTTTTAAAATACCCGGATGTTTTAAATTTATCTTGGTAGATATTTACTGATACGTACCCGACTTTGGAAAGGCAAGCAGTAAGATGTCATCATCTCGCGTATCGAGATCTCTAATCATTTCAAATCTTTGTTTTGCGTTTTCCAATATGGGGATAAATGGGCTCAACAGCATACCATCAAATGGTATCAATACGCTCTGCTCGCTTCTTGAATCCATGAGTCAGTATGTGTAGCTAGTGTAAAAAAGGAAATTTTCTAAATTTGTAAAACAAATAAAGTATTTAGGATTAAGCTTGTGTAGCCAGTTCATTCAACACTAACAACAACGCTTTAAGACAAACACTACGATTTTAGGCTTTTTTGTCGTCAATTATTCGTACTTCCCGCCATGAGCGTTTCAAGGGAATGTGAACATCAAAAGATGAATTATCGGGCTTTTTTTCAAACTGCATTTGAAACCTACAAAGTCATAAAGTAGATATGATATATTGAAGTTTTTCTCTGAAGATTTATGAATTTGGAACAGATTATTCTTATTTATAATGCCTGTTCATCGGAGAGAGTGTTTGAATTCCAAAAATGTGAATTTATCTGTCTGCTGATCTTCACACAAAATCACCCACATCAATACATGAAATATTACAAGTATATACATGTACATATACATGTATATTAGTAATAACAAGTATGAAACATAAAGCACTACCATATATCAAAATATTTCTCTCTGACTCTCTTTTTTATTTTATAGTCTCATTTTCATCTACAACTGCTAAAACACAATGCAGATCATAAGTTATAACAAAAGTGAGCAATTCATGATAGTTTTAACTTGAAATACAAAAAAATGTAAATTTTGTATTCAAATGTAAGATCTTTTTCACCATGAGCCTTAGGCTGAATTTCTGCCCTGATTTTATGTTACAAAAAAGTAACTTAAAATCAAGGCAGAAAGTCGGTCCACACGGGCCCGAAAGAAAAGATTTTTTGCAGAGGCGAGCACATAAAACTAAAAAATATCATTACTCTAAAAATATCAAAAGCCTGAGCTACCAATCATATGAAACTAAGTGAAGAAACTTCTAAAAGCTTTTGTAAAACATTATGTACTGTGGTTTAATTTTCTGCCAGTTGTCATGGTTTGATTATTAAATTTGCGAGGTTGGTAGTAAATACAAAATTCATTTTAATTTTTGTATTTATCACACACCTAGTAAATTCAAAAATTAAAACATGACACAGTTGACCCGATTTTGGTTTCTCACTTTAGTCATTTTCTGAACAAAATATCGATAAAAAGTATTACATATGTAGATTTACAATCTGGAATAATAAGATAAAAATGAGTATGAGTGATTATAATGATTTTACGAAAGGCAAATGATATAATGGATATTTATTTCCAGTGAATTTCAATGTATTTGGCAGGTTTATTGATCGTGATATTTCACTGTATTTGGCAGGTTAATTGATCGCGATATTTCACTGTATTTGGCAAGTTAATTGATCGCGATATTTCACTGTATTTGGCAAGTTAATTGATCGCGATATTTCACTGTATTTGGCAGGTTAATTGATCGCGATATTTCACTGTATTTGGCAGGTTAATTGATCGCGATATTTCACTGTATTTGGCAAGTTAATTGATCGCGATATTTCACTGTATTTGGCAAGTTAATTGATCGTGATAGCCAGGGGGAGAGGTGAACATTTACGTTTGTAAAGCACCAATAATATATACCCAGCGATATATAAAGCTAACATAACGATTATATGAATACAGATGTAGTATTTTGTTACAGTATTTGATCTATTAATAAGCTAAACTCTGCGACATATTAGGCTTTATATCACTATCAAAATGAAGCTTGAAGATCATTTCGCCATTATTGATTGTAACGAAGTTGTGAAAGATCTATTGACTTTTTAAAATGATATCTTAGTATATTACTGAAACAAATTGTTTTTATAATATAAAACATCTCGTATACCAAAG
Organism: Atrina japonica; assembly: GCA_030159075.1. Lineage (NCBI taxonomy): Eukaryota > Metazoa > Mollusca > Bivalvia > Pterioida > Pinnidae > Atrina > Atrina japonica. Next base: position 4,152,905 of record BROG01000002.1, read on the forward strand.
TATAAATATTAAAGATGTCCAGGACACAGATACAAATCCCGCAAACATGGACAAACACGGACCTCTGGAAACCAAGAGGTGGGATCATGTGTCATGGAGGAGTAAGCATCCCCTGTCGACCGGTCACATCCGCCGTGAGTCCACAGTCAAGTCCAAATAAAATACGTGAGGAACGAATCATCGTCACAATTGGTACAGACGTCTCAACAACCGCCAACGAAAAGGCAACTCAACATTTCACTCTGTCACTGAAACAGAGTAATCGCAAACAAGACTATTATACGGACCGTAAAATTTGCGGAACGTTGACATAAAACGCGGATTTCGATATCCCTTTGTCAATAATTTGTCAGTGAGAGTTTACATTTGTATATAAAATGTTCATATGTTGAACACGTCCTGGCATATCGGATCATTTGTAAAATATTCATCATTTCTCATCTATGCAACAAGAAATTGTAGAAAATCAGGACTTATATTAGTTTTCTGCTATTACCTGATAAATTGTACCATTTATAACGTTAATATCAAGCAAACATCGATGTAGATCTATATCATAAATGAAAAAACCTTTGTGGATTTGTCTAATACTCCATAGGAAAAAATTATGTTCAAATTAAAAACAATTAACACTTTTAAAAATTCTATTTTCATTTATAATCACAGTAACATTTGCTCTTTATTTTACTCTGGTACGAACAAGCCCGGAAGCGTATTACATTATGATATATTACATGTTTGAATTTCCAGGAAGTACCAACGATTGGTATGTTACGTCATTCTTATTGAAAGACATGATTTTTCATTTTAGAGTTTATTTACAAAGGGGAATAGAAGAAATTTGATATTGTTTCATTTAAAGCATATGAGCTGTCGTGGGTGAAAAATTTTACATGCCCATTTTATGTGATATTCTATCTCATATATATTCCAAAGAGACCATCTGGTGGTTAGAATAACAAATGCATGTGTAAAATTGCAACAATCTTGCCAAACGTAACCCGTAATATCAATTAGTTTTGTCCGCCATACTTTGAGCATTGCAAATTAACTTTCGGTAATTTTTTACGAAGAGTACCGAGTGACCAATAAATACGTGCTTTTTGCAGTTAATATACATTCTATTCTTATTACCCTTTGCGTTCATTTTCGTACATAATCATTTCATACCTAAATCAGGCAAAGTTGGCCTTTTTCGTCGTTTCAAAACATTCGGTTCTGAAATTGTCCACGTGCCGGGTATATCGGGTGATCTCGACCCATTTTTAACTCGTCCCATCACAATTTGGCTTTATCATTCTTGACACATATGATCATGAACTGCCCAACTCCACCGGACATGGCGGCACGATTGTAAAACATGAGGTACGCATACTTTTCACAGTTATATTGTTTTGATTTTGTCAACGTTTAGCATTCAGGGTAACATTAAAGATAGGAAAAATTCTTTTAGTGACCTGATATTTATTCATATATTCATTCGAATTTCTTCAGGTATTTAGAATAGCGTTGAAAAGAATATATTTTACATAATACATGCACTTTCCAATAAAAATCACGTCCTGTATTTTAAAAATAAATGTAGAACACACGACTTTAACATAGTCAGAGCGCGTGAAGGACCGAGATCCCCTGACCGAATTAAGAAGTACATTTGATATGGCGAAAGAGTTTATCTGAAAGGTCATTGCACACGGAAATACAGCTGGATTTTTTTAAGGTACGGGACAACTTAAATTCTAATAAAACAAATAACTTCGAAAAGAAGATCTTTTACAACGTTTTACGTGTTTGATAACGTATTTGAACACACATTTTATCATATTCTCTACTATATGTCAGGGAACAAAAATAATCATTGTGACAGCTTATATCGCTTTAACATTCAGCTTTATGGATAAGTAGAATCTAACCCTACCTTGAGGGTATGACAATGAAATCTCAATCCTCGGGGTAAGATTCTTAAATGACATAGCCTCGGCATGCATCGAGGATTGAGATTCCTATGACATACTCTCAAGGTAGGGGGTTAATTATTTTTATCCCATGTTTTAAATACACGTATATGTATTTATGACATTATGCACTGCATTCTACCCTACATCATAAATTATATTGTGACGTCATAGCGCATGTAGCTTGTCAATACCCTAGGGGTTAACAAGGGCATCTTTACAAGTTAAAATGGAGGGAAAATCTGTAAACAATTGGAGAAAGAAATAATCTTTAATTACATATTTCGTTTTCTTAATATAGCTGATTCGCTAGACGTCTAAATCTCAGAATTGATTATTGATCACTGGAAATAGGTCATCACCTGACATCCATTCGTAAAATAAAGTATTATTTCTCTTTAAAGAAACTCGTAAGACATGTTTCTACATGTCACAATATAACTATTAACGTATTGATCTAGGTACGTTGATAAACGTGAACTCTACTTACATGTACATGTTATTTCACTCGATGCATCCACAAAAAGGGGACAAAAGTGAGTAAAGTAACATTCATTCCTCTATATATTCATATCAAACCACGTTTAACAACACTACAAAAGATATCTCCAGTTCAACTATAATATTATTTTCACTAGTTTTTTTTAAAGTTTTTCTGTTTGGCTTGTTATAGAATTGTTGTAAATTTACATTGTTTCGTTTTGTAGCACTGATGAGTTTTGCTGGATACTAAGTTGATATATTACGTAAATAGGAATTGTGGCATAAACAATTTAATTTTAAGTTAGATATATTGAATCTTAAAACAGATATGTTTACCAAAGGTTAATTTGGAAATGACGCAACATGAAACATAATGGAATTATGTGAAATTCACAGAAAACAAAAAACTCAGCTCACTTTTGTCAGAATAATCTACACCTAAAATGTCTATGCAAAGTAGCAGAAACTTAACACAAACAAATTTAAAAAGAATCAGTTTAAATCCCTCTATACTGTACTACCCATATATTTATATATATTTATATATATATATATATATATATATATATATATATATATATATATATATATATATATATATATATATATATGTAACGCCGCTATTTCTTGAAGAACGGATTTCCTCTCATATAATTCCCTCGTTGTAACGCCATTATCCGGTACAAATGGCCATTTATACATGTTAAATCCTTCGACAGATCAGATGAAAAAAGCTGTGAGTAAAACTGTTAGCCGATGGAAGATCTAGCTTGTTTACTTCGGAGATATATACCAATTTGATTGGTTTAGAAGGATACAACATATTCTTGTATCAGGTTACCTATCCACCTGATATTATTTTGATATCACCAGTGGTGACGTCACTCTTAGCAGACGAGAGAAAAAAAAACGTGGTGCACAGGTTTGCTCCGCCCAACGAAGAAGAAATAAGAAAAGTTGGAACGGAGCTGCATTAAGATATATATGTATATACATAGGCGTCGGAAGCAAATTGAAAGTGGGGGGGCTAAACCAACTTAAAACACACACACGCCAGAAGTGGGGGGGGGGCTAAACCAACTTAAAACACACACACGCCAGAAACGTCTTGGGGGGCTAAGCCCCAATTTTCAACACCTATGCCTATCTTTGCAAAAAAGTGGGGGGCTAAGCCCCCCCTAGCCCCCCGGCTCCGACGCCTATGTATATATATATATATATTATATATATATATATATATATATATATATATATATATATATATATATATATATATATATATAACATATATAACGATGATAACTGCATTATTTTTTTTAATTTTAAATTATATTCCAATGTATGAACACATATTAAGCAACCTTTCTCAGCACTGAATAAATCAGATTCCCTATACCTCATATTAGGCCTAGGGGACGACCATTTGATTCTTGGGGGAAGGGGTCTGGCAGATTTTGGAAATAAATATTCCGGCCTTGAAAATATTGAAGATGAATAATTTGTCCTCAGCAGAGGTGTTTACCCCTTTTTGACACTTTCAGTAATCATGATGATTTTTTTCAGTAATTTTGGCCATCTGTCAGTAATCTCAAATTTTGAACATATATTTCGACACAGACCTAATTTCATACATGAAACATCCAGAACTGTGTGTCAAGTCAGCATCTAACAGTTACAAGACAGCTCAAAAACAAATTTTATTGAACAAATAAAAATAAACATGTGTTAATTGTAATATCTTCACAAGTTAACAGTAAAAAAAAAAAATATAAGAAAAAAAATCAACATACACTCACTTGTCTGAATAGACCCCCCCCCCTTTTTCCTTGAAAAAAAAAACTATGTCCAACCGTAAAAAAAAAATTCGGCAGCACTTCCCCTAGGAAATAGGCTTTTGTACCCCCATTCCCACGTTTCCAGACCAAAAGTTTGGGATTGAGAAAGAAATTGAGATGATGTGGGGCAGATTCATTTATAAGAACAGGAACCATACACCATCTCGACCTACAGATAGAATATATCTATACATGTATTATATAACATACCTTGGGCTATTTTTGAATCTGGAAACATTATTTTAAATCCTTTGTTGAATGTGTCGGCTGCAGATATAGGTAAATTTAATTCTGCTATCAGTTCACACATGTCAAAACTTCTGCCCTGGTCACAGCCCTCTTGTGAGACATTTCTAATTCTTGTGTATTGTTTGTCAAAAAACAGACATGGACCTGTTTGAATTCTGTAAAACGCGACAGGTCCTTATGGGTTTTTGATTCAACGTGCCTCGAGCAGTCGTTTTTCCCCGGCATGTGCACATGAAAAATCCGATGCACAAATTGTGCACCTTACGTAGTAGTCCCCACGTTGAGATTTTGTAAGGAAAGGCCACAGTTCGTGATAGCTAGTTTTAAATCTTTGCAACTCCTTTTTTCTTTTGGGTGGCGTCTCGACCAGAACACGTTCAACATCAGAAGCGTCTTCTGCTTTTCTTTTAGCAGACATCTTTCGGAGGACTCATGTAAAGGTAAGTCCAGAGAGACTCCGAATAACGGAAATCATAATCAAACTGGTGTTTGAATACACCAAATAAATATGAATTATCCCAAGCGCTTCAATAACCTAGGGAAAAAATAATTTTTGGCACAATATCGGAAAAGCGTAATTTCGGAAAGTGAATCCGTAATGCGTATTTTAGGACTCAAATCCGGAATAAATACGGAAAATCCGGGATGGTAAACACCTCTGCCTCAGCTAGCAAGAAAATAAATAATCTTACCTTAACTGGTGTCAAAGTTGTGGAACCACGCCTAAAGAACACCTCGCTTAGGAGACCACTTCACAATTAAGACCATGAATTTCCAGTCTCTTAATTAATGTTGAATCAGTACAGAACTTTACTTAAGAGACCACCTCACTAATCAGACCACTTTGAGTCAGATAGGTGGTCTTAATAGCAGGATTTCGCTGTATTTTCATAAAAGACAAATTACCAAAATTTTTGCATCTCGCTACACTCGCCTTTATACTCTCTTCCTTCCCTGTAACTTCATATAATAGATATCCGCCCTGGATTTGTCTATATATTTTAAATTTCATGGCTTTTGACTACCCTTAGTTTTATTTAAGTTTATCTCTAAAGTGTTTGCCCTGCATATCAGTAAATAAATTTTGATTTGCGTTTTCTAAGTATGTATGAATAGGAAAAAAATGCATTATATCAAAATGTATTTGATTTTCCCTATATTGTGTAATTAGCAGCTAGATATATAAAAATTGAGTCATCAATGATATCCAATTCTTTACACTGAATGAACGCATCATTGTCACGCGTACATATACAGCATCTGCTCACTCCCACTGCAAGAAAAAAAAAGCAAAAAACTTTACACCCCCCTTAATGAAATTCCTGGATCCACCCCCGTAATTGAGAACAACAAAGTTTGGTTGAAGACATAGTACAATGCCTGCCTCCATCCATTTGTGTATGTCTGGACACTTACCAAATACTAGAATTTAAATTTTGAATAGTGTTTTACACCACACTCAACAATCATTTAGTTGTGTGGTGATAGCCAGTTTTCATTAGTGGAGGAGAGAACTCAGTAACAATGTACCGGGAAGAGACCACCAGACTTCCGCAGGTAAACTGGCAAACTTTCACAAATATCAGTTTAGTTAATTTCCAGCGGGGTTCCCACTTGCGCTAATCAGAAGTGAGGTTGAAAGCCCAATTCAATAACCACTCGTCCATAGAGGCCCCACAAATACCAGTTAAGGCTTCCAAATTATTGAAATGGGATAATGTGTAAACTGTTAGCTTTCTACGGGTTTCGTATCACAATCTTGCCTCACAATAATCCAGTGTGCAGCGAGGTTTGTATTTTATAACACTTTTAAATAGTATATACTTATGCTACTCCCTCAACCTCACCCCCCCCCTTGAAAAATTTCTAGATCCACCACTGCAATATATTACTTTTCTGACCACATGACAATAGCGGAAAAAATGAAGAAAATAAATAATCTTTCCTTGCTTTGCTTGAAAATAAATATTCTGTCCTGCGACGGTATGAAAATAAATTATCTGACTCGACAAAATTTGCCAGCCCCCCCCCCCCCCCCCCCCATCCCGCTTCAGAATCAAATGGTCGCCTCTTAGATAAATACTGCTTTGAAACCGCTTTGAAAACAATTTGACTGGCAGAATGTGTGTCATGACTCTGTCACGTTGTAACCTACGGTTTGTTTTCTTATATAAATGATTACAGGAACGTTTCAAATTTTGAATACGATTTTACTTAGTACGGCAATATGTAAAACGTTTAGACAAATATTAACACTATTTAACAACAGACTACTTTTAATTTGTCTACATACAACCGGATAACATATTGGCCTGAGCATGTGGACAGAATACATCACTATGCATAATTCACGACAACACTTTGAATGCATTCACAGTTTGTTGCCGAAATTTACGATTATTGAAGATTGGTAAAAGTCCCGCAATTAATTTGAGTGAGAATATGAAGTAGAAACGGATTAATTTTTATTAGTCATGGACATGGATTTTTAATTTAGTATGTATAGGATACCGCTATGTTAAATTTAAGTGATAAGTATCAACCATTTTATTTTAATCAGCCAAAACCAGCGGACAAAAAATATTTGGCTCAGACTATAAAAATGTTTCGATTGGCATGCACTCAAAAAGATCGGGGGATAATTTTATATCTAATTTTAAAAATATGAATTAGCTTATTTATCACCTTTATTGGATATGGATATTTATTTATTACATGCATGTGTAATAATACAGTTACAATACAGAGTTCAATACGCCTGCGCAATACGTAATGTCGTATTGCACATACATATAGTTTGATACGGAAATTTCACCGGAGCTACTTTTCTAAATGGCATTCCAAAATATTTGATGGCGTTGTTAAAAGTGGGATGAATTCTAAATTTGTGTACACATATAGATAAATAATGGACATGTAATGAAAACATAACCACGCAAATGTTTCTATCCGTATCATCAGACTGCACTTGATCGTTGTAACGGATGGGTTCAACTCGAGATACGCTCTCGTTGAATCCTTCCGCTACAACGATCTCGTGCAGTCTGATGATACGGATAGACACATATGTGTAGTTTTGTCTATATATATCGCTGATATTGTAGTATATTATACCTCTTCATAAATTCTAGCTATTTCATTGGACAATAAGCGTTGAGTATTTTCCACTGTCTCGGTCATTCCAGGGTGATATTCAGCAGGGTGATATTCAATTAAAATATCACATGCGCAGAAATGGATGCGCGTACGGTTCGTTTGTTTTTCTTATGTAGTAATTAGGTGTAACCTCTATATGAGTTGTGTAACATACATTTCTTCGACGCAGACTGGAACCGAAAGAAACAACGACCGAAATTAAATGATTTGACAGAATCGATATATCATTATTAAATATATTTCCTGAAGTCAGCCAAACAGACATGCTCGCTTGAGGCTTAAGATTCAAAATCGACGCTAAGAACGGTTTGGGTATCGAAGGCAGATTGTAATACGAACGTGATGAACTTACGTACATGTGGATTTTTGCATGAATAAAGTATAAAAATAATACTGCTGTTGCAGTTTATTTTGTGTTTTAAGTAATTCAAAGGATAATATATGCTTCAATACAATGGATCGGTATAATATAATTAATATAACATTCCTGATCGGGTGGTAGTGGAAATCGTCACCCATTGAAAATCATTGTCAACCTCGGCTTCGCCTCGGTTGACAATGTCCTCGGGGTGACAATTTCCACTACCACCCTCTCAGGAATGTTATATTTAGATAGTAACATTTAAAATACTTACTACACTCCCGATTTCAGCCGGTATTATGTTCCGTATTTTAAAAATGTCTTTCTGACTACCCGTGTTCCCTTATAGAATCAAGTATAGTCTGCAGATCACTAAAAATATGATTGCTTCTAGTGTAGGCACTTTTTAAAAATCACTCTGGTGACGTGATATCGAACTGGATATCACCTGGATTGAAGAAAGTGTTCCTCAGTTTTCCTGTCGGGGAAAAATACACATTTGTCACGTGTCACTAATATGTACGCGTTTTAAACACATCAAATATTCTGAAGTGAATTGACTTCTCAGGATTTACGTGCTATGACTTAATGTATATCATCATGTATTTTGATGGTTTCATACGGAAGCCAATGAGTGTAAAAAATGTATCTGTTTGTTTATTGTTGTTTAACGCCCCACTGAAGAATCTTTCACTCATATGGAGACGTCACCAAATGCCGGTGAAGGACTTCAAATTTAGGCCTATGCTCGGCACTTACGGCCATTGAGCAGTGAGGGTTTTTTAACGTGCCGACACTTAGTATGACACGGGACCTCGGTTTTTACTGTCTCATCCGAAAGACAGGAAACCAACCTGCCGCCGGCTGGACTCGAACTCACGACCTCACGATCAAGAGTCGAGCGCGCTACCGACTGAGCCAGGTCGGCTCTGTATCTGATAATTGACCGACTGAGCCAGGTCGGCTCTGTATCTGGTTATTGACCGTTTGCTAACTCCGGTCAAAGTCCCTCCAGTGGGATTGAACGCGTTAAGCAGTAGAAATCCTTCAGCTACCCTGTGAATCGGGTGAACAATCAGAGACGTTCAGTATATGATTATGCGTAGTTTGGATTTCCGTTTCGAATGTGAAGATAAATGTAACGTGAATGATTAACGTCCTTGATCGGAATTCTTCAGATCCGATAAGGCGTGGAAGCTAACCAGTTAAATTCTTCTCGCAGCTCTCTACCCGAATAATTCAGTAGTTATATTTCGCTCACTTCGATCACTACATTAACTGGAGGGACTTTGACCGGAAGAGGGCACTGTAATCATTCAAGTTAGCCGCTCTCGAAAAAAAACGGGACCCCAATCAGAGACGTTCAATATATGATTCAGCGGAGTTTGGATTTCCGTTTCAAATTTGAGAATAGATCGAGGATAAATAAATATTCGAAAAAAACAAAGAAAATACATGTATATAGAACGTAAAATGCAAATGAATGATAGGTTTATAGTTGTAATTTTACGATAAACCACAACTTTCTTTTACCAGTAATTTGAAAAAAACTCGAGTCATGCGAAGTAGTCAATGCAACGTCACAAAATTCTGACGTAAATTATTATGACGTCACAATCTGGCACAGCAAAACTTTCTTCCAGTTGAAGCATTCTGATTGTGTAATCCTAACCTGAATCATTCAGTCGTTATATTTCGTTGATCACTACATTAACGCCTAAATGCATACACAATCAGAATACGTCAATCGGAAGAAAATTTATTGTGACGTCATAGTAATTTACGTCAAAAATGACGTAGAAGTTCGTTTCATCACCATTGGAGATACTAGTACCGCAAAAACGTTATCGGTTATCACGTGGTGCATGAATCAGTCCCATAGACCTTTTCAACGTTACTGCGGACCAGTATGATGGACATGCGCACAAACACTTCTGCGGGTCAACTACGCAACCAAAAAGGTATAAAAAAGTTGTCATTTATCTCTTCATTACGAGATTATAAAGATTAATATTTCGCTATTACGAGACAACAAACTTCGAATTACGAAATATTTTTTCATACGAAATTACGAAATACAAAATGTAATTAGACTATCTCGAAATTACGGGATCATTCGTCTGAAGTACGAGGTTTTGTTCTCCTAGTTACGAAACAATTTTATCTTTTTTGACAATAATTGGCTTTCGTACCATAGAATCTTCTAAATATGTCAGCTCTTATATATTAAGCGATGTATGTGGTTTCATCAGACCGTGGAACACGACAACTTCAGAACACTACAATACGAAATGTGCTCTTGTTTTATTAAAATAGTTTAAACTCATTGTTAAACAATCTTATGCGATGTGCAACCAGTGAAAATGTGTATTAATTCAGCTAACCAAAATTGTCTGTAGATTATTAATATTGATGAAATATCCTAATAGCTGTATATGCTGTTTACGTAGCTTTCATATAGTAAAATAAAATCAAGCAAATTGAGTTGGAACTCGAGTGTTGAGCTTATACATAAAATTAATGTACGACCCCGAGATCGACGTCATGATGACTGAATATTAGTTTGTTTGTTTGTACGGTTGTATGTCCATACAAATGCGTTCCTTTCCCCAATGGAGTAGGTGCACGAAGGGTAAGAAAACGGCCCTGTGTCAGAATCAAATGATTTTAGTATTAAAATGCAGAGTGCTCAACCACATTTTGAAACTTGATGCACATATTCAAAAAAAAAATCTTTTATACTTTTAGGGCTTAAACATGAAAAAAATTTTAAAAATCACATATTTCTGGGAATTATTTTTTAAATTATCTGTTCGGATATACATTCAATCAAGTGACACATATATTTATGCAAGTTCATTCTATATCACATAAAAACTCAAAAGTTCTAATAAATGGTTTACAGGGTTATTTTGGGATAAAAACTGAAAAATGGTTGAAAATCACAGATTTGGGGGAATTATTTATTAAAATTATCCATTTTGATATATGTCCTATCAAATGGCAGATATAGCTATATGTACATGATGTAGGGTCATTCAATATCTCCAAAAAACATTAACAAATGGTTTTACAAGGTTATTTGGGGGTAAAAAAGAGTGAAACTAAATGAAAACCACATATTTTGGGGAAGTATTTAATAAAATTATCCGTTCGGATATATATACGATTAAGTGACATTTTGTCTTTATGTATGATCATCTCATACCACAAATGCTGAAAAGTTTCAACAAATGGTTGTACAAGGTTATTTTTAAGAAGTGTGGAATCATAACAACAGAAAACAGGATTTGATAATCAAAGGTGAATGATATTCAGAAAGAAACAAACCCAGAGCCAGAATGGACAAAAGTATAATAAAAATGAAAACGAACTGTTAAAACTATGAGTTTATTTCGTTTGATAAAATACAGAAAGCATACTTCATATATTATCAAATTGTGTTCTCAAGCAGACTTTTAATTATGTACAATTTTATATCAAATACAAGTATGCTATCGCGTATACTTGTGTTTAAGGGGGAGGTATGTAGTAGACCGGTTTAATACATAAAATAAAAGTTTAATCGAACACGCTTGTAGATAGCGAGATTTACACATGATAACGGCGTTAATTATTTCTAGGTATTAGTTGTTAGGTTTCTGTCATAAGATAAAGTTAAAGTTCATATAGATATGCAAATTCATACGTTTATATTAGTTTTATTATATATTATATATTCCTACCTAATTAATATTACGTTTAAATCCATAATTCACGATGCACTGGCACCCTTGTCACCAGACATAATTCCCTTGTGAATCTATCGTGTACCCATCACCTATGTTCAACTGAATGCCTTATAGGATAAGATCACAAAACACAACGCGAAGTTCAGCGATATAAGCTGTTATAATGATGATGATTTTTTAACCATGACATATAAACGATATTATGATAAAATGTGTGTTCAAATACATTATCAGACATGTGAAATGTTGTAAAAGATCTTCCTTTTGGAGTTATTTGTTTTATCAGAGTTTAAGTTTTCCCGTATTTTAAAAAATCCGGCTATATTCCCGTATGCAATGACCTTTCAGATAAACTCTTTCGCCATATCAAACATGCTTCGTAATTCGTTCAGGGGATCTCGGTCCTTTACGCTCTCGGCCCATGACACAATCGGTGTATGATAAAGTCGACCAATTTTTATGTGTTTTATGTTTACTTTTTAAATGCAAGACGTGATTTTTATTGGAAAGTACATGTATTATGTAAAATATGTGCATCTAAACGCTATTATAAATACCTGAAGCAAATAGGATAAATATATGAGTAAAAATATCAGGTCATTAAAAGAAATGTTTCCAATCTTTATTGTTACCCTGAAATGAATGCTGACATTGCCAAAATAAAAACAATATAACTTTGAAAATTATGCATACCTAATGTTTTACAATCGTGACGCTATGTCCGGTGGAGTTGGGAAGTTCATATGTGTCAAGAATGGAAAAGCCGATAATGCAATGGGACGATTTAAAAAGGGTCGAGATCACCCGATATACCCGGCATGTGGACGATTTCAGAAATGAATGTTTTGAAACGACGGTAAAGACCAACCTTGCCTGATTTAGGTATGAAATGATGTACAAAAATAAACGCAGATGGTAATAAGAATAGTACATATTTTAACTGCAAATAGCACGTGCTTATTCGGTAATCTTCGTAAAAATTACCGACAATTAATTTGCAATGCTCAAGAGTTATGCCGGACAAAAAATCTGATATTACGGCTTACGGCAAGACTGTTGCAATTATACGCATACATTTGTAACCACAAGATGATCTCTTTGGGATATATATGAGATAAAATATAACATATACTGGACATGTAAAATTTATATCGCTTTAAATACTGCATTTGGTTGACGGCGGCGGTCGGTCCTATTACAAAAGATAAAAATTTAAATCAATAACACATCAAACCGCACCTGCTCTGATGGGAGTTAATAGACAAATCAGATCAATTAATTAATATTAGGAATAACATCTTAATCGGTTTTTTATGTGACTAGCTCTAGTTATGAATAACTTCTTATATTTGATTTCAAATTTAATGATAACCATACAATCCTATATTAAATATTATACGAGTTAATATTCCTATTATTTCTTAATTTTGATCACAGTTTTTAATCAGCCCCTGCATTTGATTCCTCAGTCGAGTGAAAATAAGGTAAATCATAATCGATGCATCAGACATTTTTAAACGTGAAATGAATAAATGATATTGTTTAAGCCATTAGTGCAATAAGTTTTACATATATATCGTAAACAGTGTCATTATCATTGGAACTCTGAAATATTTTCATCGTTTTTTTTTTCAAATCACTTGATAATTATTACATGGCATACACCCGTGCTTTAAAGCTCATATGTGACTTTGATATTTGTATTTTTCATTTCTTCTGCATACAAGGCGTCAAACTGCGCATTCTGAGCTACAGTAAAATGGTTCTGCCAATCTCCAACTTCCCCTACAAAATAAACATTTCCTCAATGTTACAATAACAGATTACCGTGTATATGGTAAAATCTCTCTCTCTCTCTCTCTCTCTCTCTCTCTCTCTCTCTCTCTCTCTCTCTCTCTCTCTCTCTCTCTCTCTCTCTCTCTCTCTCTCTCTCTCTCTCTCTCTCTCTCTCTCTCTCTCTCTCTCTCTCTCTCTCTCTCTCTCTCTCTCTCTCTCTCTCTGTATATTTAGTCACGTGTGCTATGTGTTAATTACTTATGTCTGGTGGTTACATTTTTTGTCGTTTGCTTTTATTTCCTTGTATTGGCTAACACATAACTGAGATCATTGAACTTAAGAGTTGGATTAGCTGTGTGTACAAAAGAAATATTTCAATTTCCCCCATTGTTTGTGTCTGTGTATATCTCTTTTTGTTATTGTATATCAATCTAAGTAGTAAAAAACACAAAATTTGAAAAAAACAGATAATGCCCCTGTAAATATACATCATAAAAATTTTAAACATTTATTATGCATACTGCATTTATATCGTTATGCAGGTTGCAATGCAGGTTAAAAGGAAGTAACTCAATTTTCACTAGCCTGGTTGACATTACTTTAATGATGCAATTATATACTTAAAATATTGAACATTATCATTTGGGGTTATCTATCAGTTCCCTTAAGTGCCAACGGGGACAATTTTGTTTGTATTATGTCCATCCTTCTGTCCATCTGTCTTCCCATACAAATACGTTGTGTAAATTAAAAGTAACAAAAAGTGTGTTTTATTTTTACTTCATAGGAAAGTTTCTTTCTTTTTTCTTCTTAGGGAAGTTTATGTTTAGCCTGAACTTAGAGTAAATTTTGTTCTCAATTAATTGCATTATAACCATTCATTCCACTTTGCTATAACTATAACGAACTGTCCTTAAAACAAATTGAAAACTTAGTCTACTTCATTATATGTGGATTTCATTGTATATAATTATTTTGAATAATGTGTCTCCAATGAATAACCAGAACGTAAAGAAAATGTTTAATTTTTGAAAAAATTAGTACAGTTACTTTAACGATGCATTTCATCATATTGAAAATTATCACGTAAGTTAATTCATCAGTCCCCTAAAAGTTCAAACGGTGTTTCTATTCTGTTCATCCTTTTGTCTATCTTAGGCCCCTATGTTTGGTGAAAGTATAAAACTTGTAAACCATGTGTCACATACTAAAGTTGTACACCTACCATTCTTAATTTTTTTTAGTTTTTGCTCTCCGTTGATTTTATTTGTCAGCACTCTAACTATGTCATTCATTTAACTAGATTCCCCATGCAAACTATGTGTTACATACTAAAATTGCACACCTACCAATATTAATTTTAGAGGTTTTGCTCTCCGTTGACTTTATTTGTCAGCACTATAACTATGTCATTTATTTAGCTAGATTCCCCATTCATTGTACATCTTACATGTACATGGACAGAATGCTGCATACAGATTTTGTCTCATACCACCCTGGACTGTTAGAGTCATTCCCTTCTGATTTTCAAGCCATATTTATATCTTATTTTCCTCACATGGGCTCACAATATTAGGCGCAGATATTCTATATTGATGAAGCATATTTAAATGTTCATTACATATTTAAAACTGAAAGTAGGTAAAAATATCATTTATAGGAGAAAATCCAGGACGGGGCATCTTGACCCTAACCCAGTTTTGGTTTGTGGGTTATAGTGACCATTCTGGACTATGACACAGTAACATATAACATTAATGTAAGTAACTAGTTTCCTCCATAAACATCATTGCGATAATGTATTAAGCTGATTTGATTATCACTGGATATTACTTTTAAAGGGGTATAAACTGTGGTTACCTAAATAATTTCATTTCAAGTTTTTCTACCTTTACTACATGTACTTGATGTTTGATAACAAGTAAGAGCTATACACACAACATCTTATATTCCTGTATATATCTGGTGAAAATAAGGTCAGGTCCAGTGTGGTATGCATATACAAATAGTAAGGTTGACTTAATCGATTTCAAGTGATAAAAGTGCCAAACTCGGTTTTCTGAAGCACATTTCACAAAATATATTTAAGAAATGTTATGCCTGTGTATAACTCTTTTTTGTTATTGCATATCAATTTAAGTAGTAAGAAGGGGGGCAATGGAAAGGAATGTAGCTTCATGCTCCTTTAATTTGTCATTTTTAAGATTTAACTGAATTTGAACCAACAGGAAACTACTTTAATATGTTCATCATGTTTATCTATAAGAAAATCCATCTGATAAGAGGAGTAAAATTGTCTGATGAAAAATTTGTGCATTTTTTTTGTAACTCCTCATTCAAATTGTGCTATTTTTACTAAATTTGACATTTTAGCCAAGTGCCAATTACAGTTAATTTCATCCTGCTACTGCTAAGTTGTATCACAGAAATGAAAGTTGCATTTACTATAATAAAAACTGTATGATTCGAAGTATCTGATTATTTTTAAAGAACATGTCGTCACTTTTTAACAGGAACATAAATGAAATAGCTTATTCTAAGCATAATTAGCACAATCTGATGGGCGGAATAGCCAGCCCTTGATTGCCATGGTACCAAGCACATCGCTTCACAAGTGTTTTTTTATTTTTCATTTTATGGTGATACTAACTGCATATAAATATTTTCATGAGAATTTTAAACCATGTGTGCCAAATTATATGGCAAATATTTTTGGTGCTTAAAGAGAACTCATGAAAAAGAAAGATAGGAAAACATAACAATAAAAACCGGAAACGGAATAGTACATGTGACATTCAAGAAATAAGAGAGTTAAATAGTGATACATCTATAGATAAAAGGAATCAATTTTAAAACTTTTAAGATAATACAACTATAATAAATTTAAAATTAATCAAACAAATCATTCATTATTTTATCCCGAACTAGGTGACACTAAACTTGACCTGAATTAAAATGTATATATCAATGGATAAAAATTCCGACTTATAGGCGTGAAGCTATCTATATAGATATAGTCGAGGCAGTCCCGTTCTCCATATATCAGACGTAATGATATAAAAACAACAAATGAAAAAGTATTCATCCACAGAAGGTTAATGCTAAAATATACTTATCAGGTGAAATTGGACACACACAGACCTCTGAAAATCCAGAGGTGAGATCAGGTACCATGACGTAGACGTAAGTCTACTTTCAAATAAAAGAAGAATCCTGTCTATTCTACCTACCAATATCTAAAAGAGTCACTGCACTATATATAAAGAATCAGCGTTGCTGAAACTTTATAGGAACGTTAGTTCATGTATGGTTTCCGCCAAGTTTCTGCATGCCTATACATCGGGTTTTGTCGAATCCAGACAGTTTCCGTTACGGAAATTAATCGTTGTTATTCTTTTAAAAAGATTACATTATTGTCATCAACTAAGTAAAGGTGTTATCATTTGACTAGTTGCGATACAACATTTATCAGATTTCATAAAGATTAAAGGGAATCAGTTTGAAAACAAATAACTCTAAAATCAAACAACATTGCAAACATTTGAAAAATATCTGGAAATGGTCTTTTCCCAAAGGGGACGCATTAGTATCAGCACTTGCCTTTCTTTGAAGAACGATTTACTTTAAAGAAAATGGTGTGAATATTCAAATATATACATATATATCCCTGTACTATAATAAAACATTTTACCTTTCCTAAATATTTCTGGATATTTTATCTTCTTTAATATTTCAACATGCTCTTCACTCAATCCTTGAAATATTCCTTCTGTATTCTTCTGCTTTATTGTTTCGTCTGCTTTCTTCAAGTTTTTGAAGCAAGTTTTATCTGCGATGTCTTTTATCAGTTTTTCGGTGTATTTTACCTGCAGGTAGTCAGCAAGACGTCGTATTTCCTTTACCGGATCCTGAAATGACACAAAACTAAAATTCTATACAAGCTTTGGGACCTGCATTATAATGCGGAAGTCTGATAGGAATATCTCTCTCTCTCTCTCTCTCTCTCTCTCTCTCTCTCTCTCTCTCTCTCTCTCTCTCTCTCTCTCTCTCTCTCTCTCTCTCTCTCTCTCTCTCTCTCTCTCTCTCTCTCTCTCTCTCTCTCTCTCTCTCTCTCTCTCGGTCCGTCTGTACGTCCGTCTTATTTTATTTACATAGATGCAGTATGAATGCAGAAAGATAATTGTGCACGAGACTTTGAGCTGGAACTGAAAGCAGAGGCGTGATTCCGGAAGAGAAAGGCGTCTCACACAAGGACGAATGTTTAACTTAAATGTATTGTCAAATATGACCAAAATTAACCATTTTAAAGATGACCGTCTTTACATTTTGAGGATTTTAGAATTTCAACTAGTTTCTTTCCATAGGAAATATTGCTTTATTACCAAAATACCAGTTACCCGGGTTTATGTATACCTCTGGAGACTCAAACGATCCACCAAGAACGGCAATGAATATGGATATGGATTTCCCACATGTTCCCCATTGTCTACTACTCAACATGTGTTTACGGATTTGCTAATGTTAACAACTTAGTGTCTATTAGTTATGATTTAACAGCGGATAGAACTTTCATTATCGTTGTTTACATTACTTCAATTGTTTTACACTCATACAAAATGTCACCAGTTTTGGGTGAAGTGTCACAAATATTGAACTGTGCTATGCACTGACCCTAGTGCGGTGCTTTACCTGGCGTAGTCAAAAGTAAAAATGAAGAAGTACCAACTGATAATCGAAATTCAAGCCCATTAGAATACGTCGGATTAGATGTGTAAATGGTCTCAACATGAAGAACAATTGCGAATCCCAAACGGGATAGGACCAGGTGTCCGGCAGGAGTCAGCGTCCTCTGCTGGCATGCCACACCCGTCGCAAATGTTTCATGGAAACCTTTCTAGTTCGATGAACGTGTCAAATTCGGTGAAAAGGTAAAGTTCGACGAAAAGGTCAAGTTCGGTGAGAAGCACGATTGGCGAAGGTGAGTCACTGTCTGTGGTCGTGCTCCAGAATACTATCTGATATACCTGAGAGGGGGGCTTCATGGTGTTTACCAAGATCCCCGTATCGACCATAAAACTCCTTAATCGACGATTTCAAGCATTCAACAACGTAACCTTGTATAAGTAATTATTGGCGAGTTATTTCGCTTTCAGAATAAAACATTCATAAGAAGAGCATGCGCTGGCATAACGTATAAGTTGTAAAATGAAAACGCCATAGGCAGGAGATGGCATATTACTACTTAGAAACGGGAAGTTCGTGATATAGAAATTGCTGTTGTCATAAGGGGAGATGTGAAGTTGACCGTCCTTTCCAATCGACAGGAGTAAATCTAGGTAAGAAGCACTTGTGTTGGTTTCTGTCGTCTCATTGATCCCAAGCTCAACAGGATACATCTGACCGAGGTAATTCTGAAAATTCTGAATTATTTGTGGACAGGACGTCGTCGATATATCTGTAAGTAAAACTGGACCGAGATGCTAAATGTTTATTTCATTTGGAAAACAATAACTATATAAACTCCGCTTCATATGAATACTAAAATTTGTCAGCCAAGAGAGGTGCACAATTTGTACCCATTGGAATGCCGACAATATTTGGAAAACTTTTCCCGCAAAAACCACGAAGATGTTGTCTAGTACTAGAAAGCCAAGCATCTTGATGATATCGTCGTCAGTGTACTTGTTCTTGGAATCAGAGTGTTCCTCCACATAATAAGGTTCTTCATGACCTAACACTAAATATTTTATTTTTTCTGCGATTTCCATTTTTGTAAACAAAGGAGTTTTGTATAATGGATGTTTTTGAGTATTTGATGAGGAATTGTTGTGAAAAGGGTCGAAAAAACCAAAAGACTTGATGCTTGTAATATGTTTGAAATTTGAAGACTTAAAATGTTCCAACAATTTTTTGGGATCCACATCTGATTGACTCCGCTTCTTGAGTAGACCGTTGTACAGTACTTCTGAAGACCTTGTTTAATATGTGTAAGAAGTTTGGTGAGTAAAATAGATAGAGGCTTGGTGGATAAGTTAGATGACCCCGCAATGAATCGGTGTTTATAGGGATTTTGTGCATTTTCGGAATCCAATAAATGTATGGCAATTCAAGCTCCGCGTCACTTGACGGTATTCCAAACAAAGTGAGAACGGATTTATGTTTATCTAAATAAATATTTCAGAGGTAGAGATATCGGTGAGAGTGTATGTAGGGTTCCCAGGAAGTGTGTTGAGTCCAATTCCTCTTGTAGAATGCTGAAGTAGTATCGCCTGCAGACAAATGTGAAGTTATAAGATGCTTTGTCAGCAGGAACGATGAAAATTTTTCGTGGATACGTAAATTGAACCGAATCTCATTCTAAACACATGTGTCCATTGGCAAAGAAAAGGTAACTACCTGTACCGAAAACTTAGGTATGACCCGATATCGTGAATCTAACCCAGGACCTTCCACTTGCAATTTGAATGCTCTACAATTGAACCACCGAAAACGAAAATGACGTATATATGATGTATAGAAAATATTTGGAAATTAAAAACTTACTTTTTTCATATCTTCATAATTCAAAGTGTGAATTGACTTCACATGGCCCTTTCTCTGTGCTTCCTCTAGCTCTTTTTCGTATGCAAACCATCCTCCGAACCATTTAAATTTCCCTGGAAAAAAGTGGAACATCTTTATTAACAAGGAAATTGATATTCAATTAAATGAAGCCTTTCTTTAATTAGAAAAATGTAGCCATACCCTTAAGTTCATATATTGAGCAAAGAAAATTAAGCTAAACCATGGCAAAAATTTCCCCCAAAATCCGAAAATAACACTGAACACTAATTATAACACGAATATCAAGTGAATCGTAATCAAGTACAAAACTCTTTACCGGCCAGAATATTTACGCCAGACTCTACAACTGTTCAGTCATATGATGGGTGTCAGACAGACACAATATAGACCTGTGGTATAATTCTCTTGATTCCACCGTTAGGGAATAAAAATAATTATATTCCAGGAATATTGAAAAAAAACAGCCCATGTGTAAATACTTGTATATAGATTTGGGAGTAAATTGTAAGTTTGTTTTTCAATTCTTCGAGATTTGTAATCTGTAAATAGTCGTGGCAAAGTTCCGACTAATAATAAAATGTAAAATGTAAAAAGTTTTTATTTTAAATATATCATGTGTTATGGCCTGCCAAACGTCATCTAAAGCACTTGTGACATGCTAATGCCATAATTTTTACAAGACGTCACACTTTCTACTTCTGTAAAACCAGCTGTATTTAAGGTGGTCCAACAACACTTCCTATATATCAACTGGACTGCATTAAGTGACTCCCTGTCTTATGTGACCCAAATCTGTAAGTCCCTCTGACAATCACTTAAGACAGTCTCTACTGTAATTCAAAATAATTGCCAAAACAAAACTTGATACACAAAAAGAAAAATACTTTGAGAAAAATGAATTGAATCATTTTCCTTTTTGCTGGATTAAAATGTTGACTTAGACAAAAACCTGATGTAAAACAACAAGAAATGATTGTAACAGGATGCTGTTACAAAGTCTTTCAGACTAAAGTACTCATAAGTATAAAAAAAAACCTTTTGACCAAGATATTGTACTGATTAATGTTGCAAATCGTAATCATTTACAATGTATTATAATATTCTTTACTGGTAGGGTGGTGATAACTTCTGGAGACCACGCCTTTATATCATTCAAATCAATTTGACACACGGGAATATATGTGGTATACATTTGCTGCTGTTTACCATTTAAAATATATTTGAACATTCTGAATTTGCAGTGGATGGGATGATCTCTGCTGAATAACTATGTATTTCATTCCATTGTTTTATCATATAGAATGCTTTCCAAACTTTAGATTCCACGTACATGTTTAATTTTTGTGTAAATTGAAAATTAATATTCAAGGTCAAGGTCATAGTTATCCATCGACATTTTGACTTTGAAGTTGGTCATATGGTCCCATGATCATTACTGAAGACCAAATGTGCCTATCACTTACATTTCAAGTTTTAATCATTTAACATGAAATTAAAAATCCCCATATGTGTTCTGTAGCAATTTCATCACTTATTTTTGACCAATAAAATATTCCGACGCACAAACAAACCCTGATGGTTTACACGATAACATAGATATAAAAACTGACAAATTATGGAAATCTAATTTGTTTTAACAAGCAGTTACTAAGAACTGCTGCAGACAAGTTCAGATTTGGAAAAGTGGCGAGAGAAAAATAAAAAGAAGTACTTATCAAAGACGGTGTGTCTATAATCGGTCAATACTTACTTATAACTATATCTATATGTTTGACTTTGATTATCATTTGTTTTGTCACTTCTATAGAAATACAGTGTGTGTGTGTGTGTGTGTGTGTGTGTGTGTGTGTGTGTGTGTGTGTGTGTGTTGACTCAGTATTGGTGTGTATTTATTTATTTTCTCAGGTTACATTTTAACAGTTTAAACTCTTTAACATTGATAAGAAAACGGTTATCACAGAGGAAATGACGATAAAGACGGGTAAA